>CM051002.1:36166927-36226927 GCA_027704905.1 Muraenolepis orangiensis | reverse complement strand
AATAGGGGATTGTGATATCAACAATTGTTTTTGAACTAGTAACTAGCCAACATATCTGTTCTGTTCTCCCCCCATCACACCACTCTCCTCTCCAGCCACGCTCCTCTGCCTCCACCTGGCGGCCACCTGGGGTAACTACACCCAGGAGGACACGCCGTCCCAGAAGACGTTTCTACAGCCCGAACCTCCGGTTCCTCTCCGGTTCCTCTCCGGTTCCTCTCCGGTTCCTCTCCGGTTCCTCTCCGGTTCCTCTCCGGTTCCTCTCCGGTTCCTCTCCGGTTCCTCTCCGGTTCCTCTCCGGTTCCTCTCCGGTTCCTCTCCGGTTCCTCTCCGGTTCCTTCTATCCTTTCGGCGATCTCCGTGTTACTCTTTGTTTTCCCCGTTAGATGATTTACTTGTTTGTATCTCTCGTTGAACTACCGGTTGATTCTTTGGACTACAGCCAACCATGTGTATGTAAACCATGTGTATGTAAACATGTGTATGTAAACATGTGTATGTAAACCATGTGTATGTAAACCATGTGTATGTAAACATGTGTATGTAAACATGTGTATGTAAACCATGTGTATGTAAACATGTGTATGTAAACCATGTGTATGTAAACATGTGTATGTAAACATGTGTATGTAAACCATGTGTATGTAAACATGTGTATGTAAACCATGTGTATGTAAACATGTGTATGTAAACATGTGTATGTAAACATGTGTATGTAAACATGTGTATGTAAACATGTGTATGTAAACATGTGTATGTAAACATGTGTATGTAAACATGTGTATGTAAACATGTGTATGTAAACCATGTGTATGTAAACATGTGTATGTAAACCATGTGTATGTAAACATGTGTATGTAAACATGTGTATGTAAACATGTGTATGTAAACCATGTGTATGTAAACATGTGTATGTAAACATGTGTATGTAAACATGTGTATGTAAACCATGTGTATGTAAACATGTGTATGTAAACCATGTGTATGTAAACATGTGTATGTAAACATGTGTATGTAAACATGTGTATGTAAACCATGTGTATGTAAACATGTGTATGTAAACATGTGTATGTAAACATGTGTATGTAAACATGTGTATGTAAACCATGTGTATGTAAACATGTGTATGTAAACCATGTGTATGTAAACCATGTGTATGTAAACATGTGTATGTAAACCATGTGTATGTAAACATGTGTATGTAAACCATGTGTATGTAAACCATGTGTATGTAAACATGTGTATGTAAACCATGTGTATGTAAACATGTGTATGTAAACCATGTGTATGTAAACCATGTGTATGTAAACCATGTGTATGTAAACATGTGTATGTAAACCATGTGTATGTAAACATGTGTATGTAAACCATGTGTATGTAAACCATGTGTATGTAAACATGTGTATGTAAACCATGTGTATGTAAACCAGTGTATGTAAACCATGTGTATGTAAACCATGTGTATGTAAACATGTGTATGTAAACCATGTGTATGTAAACATGTGTATGTAAACCATGTGTATGTAAACATGTGTATGTAAACCATGTGTATGTAAACCATGTGTATGTAAACATGTGTATGTAAACCATGTGTATGTAAACCATGTGTATGTAAACATGTGTATGTAAACCATGTGTATGTAAACATGTGTATGTAAACCATGTGTATGTAAACCATGTGTATGTAAACCATGTGTATGTAAACATGTGTATGTAAACATGTGTATGTAAACCATGTGTATGTAAACATGTGTATGTAAACCATGTGTATGTAAACATGTGTATGTAAACCATGTGTATGTAAACATGTGTATGTAAACCATGTGTATGTAAACATGTGTATGTAAACCATGTGTATGTAAACATGTGTATGTAAACCATGTGTATGTAAACATGTGTATGTAAACCATGTGTATGTAAACATGTGTATGTAAACCATGTGTATGTAAACATGTGTATGTAAACCATGTGTATGTAAACCTTTTTACATGGTTGTTAATCTCATCTCATCTCAGAATATCTCTGGATTACCTCCAGACAATCAATCAAGATCCTTCGGGTCTAAACTCAAATACATTTAACTGGTGAAAATGATATCCGTACTAGTAGCAATTATATTTGCAATATCTACATTTACTTTTACTAGTAACTATTAAGAACTTTATTTAAAAAAATGATGTTCCACTCGTGAACAATACACTGTATATATATATATATATGTATATATAATGATAATATATAAAGTACGTACATAATAATAATAATAATGTATATATATATATATATTATATATATATATATATATATTCAATGATGTACATTGTTATGTACGTACTTTATATATTATCATTAACAATTGATTGTATGGTTGTTCTTTCATTACAGATATACAAAATGGAATTCTAGATCTATATCTCAAATTCTGACTATAGTCAAATGAAATTATTGATATGTTGGCTTGGAATTGTAAATAATGTAATTTCAGATGTCTAGAATTCCATTTCAGATATTTGATATATAATTGTAACTGGTGAAAATGACTAGTAGTAATTATATTCAATAAATCAAGTTCATCCAGTTTATTCTAGCCAATGAAAATGTAATTTTATATATATATTACACCAGTAGCAATGTCATTATAGATATCTTCTGAGGTTTGTACATATCCTAAATTTATATTGTAGATCGGTGACATATCAGACATGCAAATTTTCTTTTGTTTTTCAACAAATGAAAATTAATTTGCAGATATCTGTAATTGTTATTCTTACTAGTGAAAAATTAATAACTGATATCATTACTGATCTATAATTAAATAAAATATATCTGTAAATCAGTTTGGACTACTTCAAATGTATTTGCCACTTTTGAAAATATAGCTGAAGCATGCCAAAATGGTTGTATATCTTAAATTAACATTAATCTTTGACATGTCGTAATTTAATTTCTACAAAGTGAAAACTAAATTGCTACTCGTCAGCCCAACTGATTAAATATTAAAGGGTTGACATAGTTGCCCATAGACTACTTGTAAGGTGATAGAATCGTTTTAATTTGTGAATAACATAAGAATAAGAAATAGTTCACTCAAAATGCATAGTTATGAAGTTGTCTCAGCCTAAAGTTTGTGGGACAGTATTGATTGCATAATTGCTATTCTTTGGAAAACGAAATATGCAAGAATATGAATATCGTCCGGCAATTAAGCTGCCAATAAAGCGTCCACTTAATGAATGAAACGTCTCCACATGCACAAGGGACTACGACGGGGCCTCCTTCTCCGTGGGGAGAGTATCTATACTCTCACTGAGGGGGAGAGTATCTATACTCTCACTGAGGGGGAGAGTATATAGAGAGTATATATATATAGAGTATATATAGAGAGTATATAGAGAGAGTATATAGAGAGTATATATAGAGAGTATATATATAGAGAGAGTATATATAGAGAGTATACATAGAGAGTATATATAGAGAGTATATAGAGAGAGTATATAGAGAGAGTATATATATAGAGAGTATATATATAGAGAGTATATAGAGAGAGTATATATATAGAGAGTATATAGAGAGAGTATATAGAGAGAGTATATATAGAGAGTATATAGAGAGAATATATATAGAGTATATATAGAGAGTATATAGAGAGAGTATATATAGAGAGTATATATAGAGAGTATATATAGAGTATATATAGAGAGTATATAGAGAGAGTATATAGAGAGAGTATATATAGAGAGTATGTAGAGAGAGTATATAGAGAGAGTATGTAGAGAGAGTATATAGAGAGAGCCGCCCCACTGAGGCCGGGGGCCAACTCTCCCCCCCTGGTCCGCTGTGTGACCACGGAGGGTCCTTTCCATTGGTAATTTAGAGCTGGACGTGGGAACCATTAGAAAACCATCCCGGAGCAAACTGTCTCAGCCGAGTACCTCCATCATACAGATGCTGCTGGTGTCCCTGAGCCTGAGCTGTGACATCTGACCCGGTGTATGGAGCTCTCAGGTCCATGATGTACTGAACAGGGACCTCAACCCTCCTCCTCATTTCCTTTAATTAGATCCAAGACCCCCCAAGGCCGCCGACCGAACAACAGTTGAAATGGGAAACGCTGTGGAGGCCTGAGGAACATCCCATACTGCTAATATTAGAGAGTCTTATTGATATAGTGTAGCGGTACTGCTTCGCGATACCGGGTTCTAGTCAACAATGACCGGTGAAACCCGGTGGCCCATGCGCTCTGATCTAGTAGCCCGATGAGGTCCATAGGGGTAGCCGGTGGGTTTACAAATGACATTCCTGACAGGATGCACACCACCGACGTACATCTGTGTGAATGCCAGGCCAAAAGAAGCGGACCAGTATCCGGTTTGGTGTCTTATCACAGCCGAGATGACCCCCATCAAGCTGCTGGGCGCTCCACGGCACGACCGGTTGGTTCCCCCCTTTCCCCGACTGACTGTCACAACAAACCCCATATCACCTGTCCCTGATTAAGTGTGGGAACAACCGCGTCAGGGCGCTGACCATCAATTTGAATCAGTCGGCTGAGCGTAGAGTGTCATCCCTGGACTGCTCAAGAAGAAAATCTCCCACCGGGGGAAATGGAGGAACCGGTGGAGCCTCTGCCACCGGCTCCTCCTCCCTCTGAGCAGCGTCCCACGACCTGGCATCCCAACTGAGCACGGAGGACATTCCACATCGCCCCACCGGCCGTGCACACGCCTCTTTGGAGCCTAACCTACGGAAGTGGACAGACAGATGTGTGCAGTGGGAAGACAGCCGTGTACACTGGTGAGACAGTGTTGCACTGGCAGAAGATGGATGATGGGCTTTAGAAGATCCCTGTCCTCAGACCTACAGCTGTGGGGGAGTACCATGAGTTCACAGGAGGAGTGGACACCTCTGACAGATGCTGGGCACCAGCTCTGTCCCCCGAAGACTAGAAGATGGTACATGATGGTTTTCCAGCACCTTCTGGACATTGCCGTAACCAACAGTTTTATAATTCACAAATGATTATGTATAAGCCAGCAGCAGAAGGATATGACACGCTGGGCTTCCAGGAACATGTCGTGGTTCCATCGGGGGTCATCTTTCTGAGCACAACTCGGCTGGTACTACTAAAGTCACATATTACTATGTATGTACAGGATAACAAGGAGAGTGGCTACTTCATAATACATTACGTATTATATATTTCATTACTGTCTGCGTAACGTATGCCTATGTCGTTAAAAGCAAGAGGTTCCTGTACTTTTTGTACTTTTTATACATTGAATTAAACATTGAAGATTGGCTGTTTGATCCTCTTTTATCCAAATGTTAGATTTTTACATGACTAATGTTTTCTATACAAGTCTTCCATTGTCATTGCCCTAGAGAAAGAACCTTGAGAAATACGTTATACCGCAATTACAGGAAAAGAACCCCAGGTATACATAATATACCATAATTACAGGATAAGAACTGCAGGACATCATTGTCCTCAGCCGTACCCCAAAGGTACCCAGTAATTACAGAAATACTTATTAATTGATCCTTGAAAGTATGTCCCTACCTATTTAAGAATAAGTAGGAACTGGTAAGTATTTTATATACATTTTAGGATATTATAGATACTATATATTATATTATTTATATTTTAAGGATACATACACCGGAAGTACACCGGAAGTTGCTGGAAATGACACCGTACATCTCCTCTAAAGTTCCCAATTTTCCCCGCTGTCTTCTGCTGTATCATCATTTAAGCACCAGTAGGAACCAGTAAGTCTTTGATCTGTACAGATAGATAAGCCTGATAAGATACGCTCTGGGTTTTTCTAAACTTCAAGTGAATCATGGCTTTGGTGTTCTGCTTTACCATCAGCAGCATGTCTACACTTTGTCCCCATGTTGTTCTCCGTCTATCCCCAGATGCATGTTCCAAGCCGTCATGCAACGCCTAACTTAGCCAGAAGAAGACACTGTTTACATCATTTAACACAAACAGGAAAACCTTTTGAATGCCTGGAAACACACAGGATGCAAAGGAGAGCACACAGAAGGACACAACCAACCTCTCTTTGTATTGTATCTTTATTCTTTTACAAAATCTTTGAAAACATTATATAATATCTGCCTTTTGACAGATGATGTTCGTAAACACTCTACACTGTGTGTGCATGTGTGGCCCCAGTGGGAATTGAACCTTATACCCCGGTGTTAGTGCCTTGCTCTATTTATAGGAAAACTGTTTACTTACTTACTTTTTCAGTCAGTGTATTGATGTGCTGAAGTACCAGTGTGTGTGGGTCAGGGCCAGCTGGGTGAGGTTACAGTGAGGTGTGTGTGTTACAGTGTAAGTTGTGTGTATATGTGTATGTGTGTGTGTGTGTGTGTGTGTGTGTGTTACGGAGCAGGATATGTATGTGTGTGTGTGTACTTGTGTGTTACAGGTCAGTGTGTGTGCGTGTGTTACGGGGCAGGGTATGTGTGTGTTACAGGGCAGGGTGTATGTGTGTGTGTGTGTGTGTGTCTGTGTTACAGGGCAGGGTGTATGTGTGTTTGTGTGTGTGTGTTACGGAGCAGGATATGTGTGTGTTTGTGTGTGTGTGTGTGTGTGTGTGTGTGTTACAGGGCAGGGTGTATGTGTGTTTGTGTATTTGTGTTACAGAGCAGGAACTGTGTGTGTGTGTGTGTGTGTGTGTGTGTGTGTGTGTGTGTGTGCATGTGTGTTACGAGGCAGGGTGTGCGTGTGTTACGGGGCAGGGTGTGTGTGTGTGTTACGGGGCAGGGTGTGTGTGTGTGTGTTACGGGGCAGGGTGTGTGTGTGTGTGTGTTACGGGGCAGGGTGTGTGTGTGTGTGTGTTACGGGGCAGGGTGTGTGTGTGTGTTACGGGGCAGGGTGTGTGTGTGTGTGATACGGGGCAGGGTGTGTGTGTGTGTGTGTTACGGGGCAGGGTGTGTGTGTGTGTGTGTTACGGGGCAGGGTGTGTGTGTGTGTGTTACGGGGCAGGGTGTGTGTGTGTGTGATACGGGGCAGGGTGTGTGTGTGTGTGTGTTACGGGGCAGGGTGTGTGTGTGTGTTACGGGGCAGGGTGTGTGTGTGTGTTACGGGGCAGGGTGTGTGTGTGTGTTACGGGGCAGGGTGTGTGTGTGTGTGATACGGGGCAGGGTGTGTGTGTGTGTGTGTTACGGGGCAGGGTGTGTGTGTGTGTTACGGGGCAGGGTGTGTGTGTGTGTTACGAGGCAGGGTGTGTGTGTGTGTTACGGGGCAGGGTGTGTGTGTGTGTACGGGCAGGGTGGTGTGTGTGTACGGGGCAGGGTGTGTGTGTGTGTTACGAGGCAGGGTGTGTGTGTGTGTTACGAGGCAGGGTGTGTGTGTGTGTGATACGGGGCAGGGTGTGTGTGTGTGTGTGTTACGGGGCAGGGTGTGTGTGTGTTACGGGGCAGGGTGTGTGTGTGTGTGATACGGGGCAGGGTGTGTGTGTGTGTGTGTTACGGGGCAGGGTGTGTGTGTGTGTGTGATACGGGGCAGGGTGTGTGTGTGTGTGTGTGTTACGGGGCAGGGTGTATGTGTCCGTACACAGTAAAGGGGGAGTAGTGTGAGGGGAGAGCAGGCATGGGATGATATGACATGACTCTACAGCCTACAGGAATCATACTGGGGGCGGAGCCTAAATGTACAGGGGCGGAGCCTAATGAAATGGGAGCGTAGCCTACAGGTATCATACTTGAGGCGGGGCCTACAGTAATCATATTCGGGGCGGAGCCTACAGGAATCATACTCTGGGCGGAGCCTACAGGTGTCATACTCTGGGCGGAGCCTACAGGTATCATACTCTGGGCGGAGCCTACAGGTATCATACTCTGGGCGGAGCCTACATGTATCATACTCTGGGCGGAGCCTACAGGTATCATACTCTGGGCGGAGCCTACAGGTATCATACTCTGGGCGGAGCCTACAGGTATCATACTCTGGGCGGAGCCTACATGTATCATACTCTGGGCGGAGCCTACAGGTATCATACTCTGGGCGGAGCCTACAGGTATCATACTCTGGGCGGAGCCTACAGGTATCATACTCTGGGCGGAGCCTACAGGTATCATCCCAGTGGCGTAGTTAGCCACTGGGAGGAGGACCTCCACATATTGACCTGTTTGTGGATCAAACAGAGTTTTAAGCTGGTGTTGGGTGGGCGTGGCCATGGTTAAGGACCGCCCTGCGGTTGTCATGCCAACCAGTCCTTCTCTGGGCCAGAACGCCTGCAGGTGACACATCAACTGCTGCTGCTGAAGCAACTGATGGTGTAATTGTTGTTGTGTTTCCTCCAGTTCGTGGTTCGAGTTGTTCTGGGTGGAGGTGTAGGAGGTGTTTTGGGTGGTGATGCTCTGGGTGGAGGTGTTCTGGGTGGGGGTTCTGATAAAGCTGTGGTAGCCTTCTGCACCGACGGGAGGAGCTTCTCCTCCTCTCCCCTCCTGGTGGGAGGAGGAGGAGGAGGAGGAGACCACAGGGGGGCTACGGGGGAGGTCCGGAGGCCGGCCGTGTCCCGTCAGGAGGGCGCGGGTGTAGGAGTGGGCGGGCGGTGGAGGCTGAGAGCAGGGGTCGGGGGGTGATCTCTGCTTGGGAATCCAACCGCCAACCCCCTCAGACCCCTGCCCCGCCCCCTCGCTGAGCGCCCCAAGCTGCCACGTCTGATTGGCTGCTGCTTGGGTTTGGAAGACTGTGACCGGAGGGCAGTAACGGAACCTGCTGCCCTCTGTTCTCTCCTGTGATTGGGGGAGAGCTGTTGCCATGGTAGTGTGACCTTGGGAGATTACCGGATGACCCTTTGTGACCTCCTTGGTGCCCGTGTGACCCTTGACCCCTACTGCCTGCTGGTAGCTCGGGGGCGGGGTTTCCTCCGCTCCAATCACCTTGTATGTCACATGGTTAGGGCCAATAGTGCGGCGTGTTACTGCAGTGGAAGAGGGGCGTCCCGTGGTTTGAATCTGACTCTTGATGTCTCTGACCAGATGGACCGGGCCAGCCTGACCCGAGCTGGTACCTCCTGCTCCACGCCAACACATTGGAGGGTTTGGTGGGTTTGATTTGTTTAGAGGGTTTGGTGGGTTTGATGGGATTGATGGGTTTGGGAGGTTTGGTGGGTTTGATTTGTTTGGAGGGTTTGATTTGTTTGGAGGGTTTGATTTGTTTGGTTGGTTTGGTGCGTTTGATTTGTTTGGAGGGTTTGATTTGTTTGGTTGGTTTGGTGGGTTTGATTTGGTTGGTTGGTTTTGGGGGTTTGATGGGTTTGATTTGTTTGGTGGGTTCTGGATCAGAGTGCTGGCCGACTGGCTGGGTCCTCTCTCTCCCTGCATCTTCTTGGACAGAACAGTCTTGATGAGGCAGGATGCCAACTTGGTTTTAGTTTCGTCCAAAGAGAATGACTTGTGGAGCTTGGGCTTACTGTTGGTACCTGGTCCTAGGAGCTCTAGGACACAAGAAGAGGTCAGAAGGAGAGGTATGGAATGTTAGCTAACAGTAGCATGGTGATAGTTAGGCTAACAAGTAGCATGGTGGATGTAAGCTAGGTTAGCAGCAGCATGGTGGTCCTACCTGGCCTGGCTGCGGTCACCAGGTAGCCTCTTGGCCCGTCGTTCTCACTGAGGGCCAACCTGCGCTGGTAGTATGCAGGCATGCTGTGTTGCCTTAGAAACGTCTCTGGGCGATGCAACATTGCCTGACTGAGCAGCTGATTGGCTGACACTTCATCCCCACCCTTAGGCCCCTCCTCTTTGTTCTGTGGAAAAAACATCAATCTCATATATCTATATCTATATCTATATCTATACCTATATCTATATCGATATATATATATACACATATACTGTATACATATAGTGTTGTTAGAGACAGAGAGGCACAGACACACACACACACACACACACACACACACACACACACACACACACACACACACACACACACACACACACATACACACACACACACACACACACACACCCTCCTTCTCTTGTATAAAAACATGAATAGGGCTGTATCCCACTCAGAATTGTCCAAGTCGACTCTGAATCGCCAGTTCAATCGATTATTATTATTATTATTTATTATTATTATTATTGTTATTATTATTATTATTATTATTATTATTATTGTTATTATTATTATTATTATTATTATTATTATTATTACTATTCCAGACATTGGGTAACCATGTTATGGTGGCAAGTTGAAGTGACAGATGCGATAAATCCATAGGCTGAATCCAACATAACTAGATGAGAACCGATTAAAATAATAATGGATATATAACAAATATTGTAGTATGTTGTGAGACAGGTTAGTTTAAGTGTGGAGTGTGTGTGTGGTTGGTGGCTGGTTGAAGCAGCCTCACCTGGAGTCAGACTGATTCCTCTATGGCCGGTGAGGCTGCACCCCTGTGGGTCCTTGTTAATGGAGGCCCACAGGTTAAAGCAGCCTCCACCACACACTAGAGGAAGAGCTCTAGCATGTTCCATCTGCTCTGTTCTCCAGGATTCAAACTCCACAATAAACCAGATTCCTCATCCCCCTGAGTCCTTGTCTTCAGGAGGAGCCTCAAGCAGACAGGTTAATGGCCGGTGGCAGCATCGTCTGCTCGAGTAATAAAGCTAGTATCTAAAGCTGGATGTTAGAGGCACACTCGTGGTCCAACTAACTGTGGGGCTAGCAGTGTGAGCTCCTGGGACCTGACCAGGGATCCCCTTTCTTTTTGCCCTGCTTTAACAACATTGCTTTGGCATCTCAGTTTTCAGGTAACATCGCTGGTCGACCGCAGAATGTTCCATATAGTTCCCTGCTTAAGGTCGTGATGCTTAAGGTCGCGATGCTTAAGGTCGCGATGCTTAAGGTCGTGATGCTTAAGGTCGTGATGCTTAAGGTCGCGATGCTTAAGGTCGCGATGCTTAAGGTCGTGATGCTTAAGGTCGCGATGCTTAAGGTCGTGATGCTTAAGGTCGCGATGGATCAATCAAGTCACATTGTTGATTTATATCCATGTGTTGCAGACAATCATGTAAATCAATTGCACACAAAACAAGGCTGAGTTAAAGGGAAGCGTTGCCTCATTGGATGGGGATGTTCAGTCAGTGTTGTTGGGAAATGTAGTTAATTGAAGCAATAAATACTTCAATGCGTGCTATGTTGATGAGGAGGTAGTTATCCTGCTCTGTAGTTCTTCCAGGCCATCAGCTGGATCATTTACCTCATTGATGACCAGGAACAACTACAGGCTCTCAGCTCATCCTATTTATTAGGGGAGCCTCCAGGACCTGAGCTCAACCTGCCCTCAGATGCCAACACAAAGTGAATCATTCTGCTGCAATGAATTTCAGCGTGGGCAGTTTTTGTTGGATGGTGTGACGGAGGTCCACCCTGAGAGAGTGTGTGTGTTACCATGCGTGACAGTTTACCCCTCACTACGACAGAGACCTTCTTTAGGATTCAGAAGATGAACTGGAAAAGACAACCAAGACCAGCAGGCCGAGAGGCATGTGATCATGAGTGAGAGGTTTTGTCACCTAACGCTATGTTTAAGCTCCAGTAGGGTGGCTTTGGTGCATCCTGATACATGGAGGCATGTCCTTAGCAGTAGAACTCATCTTGATCTGTATGTTTTGCTTCAATGGACTACATTTACCATCACCCCCATGGACCTTTCCCTTAACTTAACAAACACAGCTCCTTCAGATGTTTTTAGGTTATTTTATATTCTCATTAGATCTAAGGTGATGGATCTAATGTCTCCTCAAGCATATGTTTTCTCTTGTAATAATTAGTTTCTCTTTCCAATGATTAATATGGAATTAAACACTTAAGCTTTTATGCAGTTATTATAAAAACAAAAGACAGCAATTGTGCAACTGAAATACAGCCCTACACATGAACACATGAACACATGAACACATGAACACATGAACACATGAATACATGAACACATGAATACATGAACACATGAACACATGAACGCATGAACACATGAACACATGAACACATGAACACATGAACACATGAACACATGAATACATGAACACATGAACACATGAACACGTGAACATGTGAACACATGAACACGTGAACACGTGAACACATGAATACATGAACACATGAACACATGAACACATGAACACATGAACACATGAACACAACAGTACCTGTGTCTCCCCCGTCTCTCTGTCTGACTCCTCCTCATCGGAGGGGAGGATGATGGAGGGGGAGAAATGAAGAGAAAGATCCTCTTCCGACCAGTCACTGTCGCTCTCCTCCTCCTCCTCCTCCTCCTCCTCCTCCCCCTCTGGATGGCAGGAGGAGAAGCTGCTGGAGTTGAGCTCCAGATAGTCTCCTGCACCTCCCACGTCCTCCCTGGTCCTCCTCTCCCCTGGTCCTCCGGGTGCCCACTCTTCCCCTCCTCTCCTTTCCTCACCTCCTCCCTGCACCTCCCTTCCTCCCCTCTCCCCAGGTCCTCCTGGTGCCCACTGCTCCTCTCTTCTCCTGGTCTGACGGGAGGAGTCGCAGTAGGAGCAGTGACAGCAGGAGGGGTGGGAGGTTTTTGGGACTACTTTGTGAGGTGGAAGATTGTTGTTGTTGCTGCAGTGATGTGGCGTTGGGTTGACCTCAGGACAGCGATGGGTGCTGAGGAAATACCTCCCCCTCTGGACCCCCTCCTCACAACTCATCACCAATATCCCTCTACTATCACCACTACACTCCTCTATCACTCTATCACTCCATCACTATATCACTCCTCTACCACTCTACTATCACTCTATTATCATCCAATCATTCCTCTATCACTCTACTATCACTTTATCACTTTACTTTCAATGTATCACAATACTATCACTCTTCTCTCACTCTATTATCACTAGATCACTCTTCACTCACTCTACTATCACTCTACGGTGACTGTATGTCACTCTATATATCTATATATTAGATAACGATCCACAGGGAAGATTTTCTCTTTTTACACTTCCTCTGTCAGATGAACAGAGAGAGAGAGAGAGAGAGAGAGAGAGAGAGAGAGAGAGAGAGAGAGAGAGAGAGAGAGAGAGAGAGAGAGAGAGAGAGGGAGGGAGAGAGAGAGAGAGAGAGAGAGAGAGAGAGAGAGAGAGAGAGAGAGAGAGAGAACATCAGAACATGTTGGAAAACACAGAAAACACAACAACACAAACATTTGTATTCCAGAAAACACACACCTGTATTCCGGTGTACACATGTATGCTGGTCTCCTCTGGTCTCTACTGGTCTCCTCTGGTCTCTACTGGTCTCCTCTGGTCTCTACTGGTCTCCTCTGATGTCTACTGGTCTCCTCTGGTCTCTACTGGTCTCCTCTGGTCTCTCTGTTGGTCTTCCAGGCACCCGAACAAAGCCTTCAAGACCTGGTCCCTCCTGGTCCCAGGCTCTCCAAACTGGCTGAGCTCTTATCCCTTACTCGGCCTGGGGTGTGTGTGTGTGTGTTGAAGGGAGAGAGATAAGAGAGAGAGAGAGAGAGAGAGAGAGAGAGAGAGAGAGAGAGAGAGAGAGAGAGAGAGAGAGAGAGAGAGAGAGAGAGAGAGAGAGAGAGAGAGAGAGAGAGAGAGAGAGAGAGAGAGAGAGAGGTGTACATTGCAGATGACTATTTTGGGCTGAGTGACAGACATGCCTGTCGCTTTCTCTATCTCTTTCTCTCACACACACACACACACACACACACACCACACACACACACACACACACACACACACACACACACACACACACACACACACACACACACACACACACACACACCTAATCCTGAATAAGCAGTAGAATACACAGACATCTATATCTATGGTCACATGTATCTTCCTCAGGACTACATCACCAGGGATAGGGGCTACCAGGGTTAGGGGCTACCAGGGATAGGGGCTACCAGGGTTAGGGGCTACCAGGGATAGGGGCTACCAGGGTTAGGGGCTACCAGGGTTAGGGGCTATCAGGGATAGGGGCTACCAGGGTTAGGGGCTACCAGGGATAGGGGCTACCAGGGATAGGGGCTACCAGGGATAGGGGCTACCAGGGTTAGGGGCTACCAGGGTTAGGGGCTACCAGGGATAGGGGCTACCAGGGTTAGGGGCTACCAGGGATAGGGGCTACCAGGGTTAGGGGCTACCAGGGATAGGGGCTACCAGGGATAGGGGCTACCAGGGTTAGGGGCTACCAGGGTTCGGGGGTCCCAGGGATAGGGGCTACCAGGGATAGGGGCTACCAGGGATAGGGGCTACCAGGGTTAAGGACGGACAAAAGAGGACCGGCAGGTTTATAAGACTTTTTGTTCCCGTTTCCCAACCCACCTATAGTGTAAATAATAATAAGAAGTGTCTCATTCACACGATGGATACGCCCCCTCACACCATATACCTCAACCAGCTTGACCTCCCCCTTGCTTGGCCAAGAAGGAGACCTGGTCCGCCACCTGTGCCCCTGGCCTATGGAGCACGTGAACCTGAACAGCTGTAGAGCGTTAGCTGGAACTGCTATGTCCACTGGACCCTTTGGGCTGATCAGTCAGGGGACGGGTCAGGTTAGTCTCAGCCTGGTTCCTCGGTTATACAGATGCTGTTGATCTTCCTGAGCCTGGAGCAAACTGAGTTGTGTAGCACGGACTTTAACATCTTGTTAAACTCTCCACCAAACCAACAGTCTGGGGATGGTACACGCTGGTACGGAACTATTTAATCCCCAATAACCAAAGTTTGCGTAGTGAACGTGACATAAATGAATTGCCTTGATCAGTTAGAATCCGTTTCAGGATTCCGACTAGAGAGATGAGTTGAAACAGCGCCTGTGCTACGCTCTTTGCCAGGATAGAATTGAGTGGAACTGCCTCAGGATACCAGGTTTTATACAATCAAAGATGACCAATGCAAAGCCAATGCCCCCCTGCGAGCCAGTCTAGTGAGGTCATAGCATTCAATGGAATTAATGGTGGTAGGCACAATGGCGCTTTTGGGGTGGCAGGCGGATTTACCAGCTGACGTTCCCTACAAGAAGCACATCCTGGGCAGCAGATCTCTGAACATCCCCACGCACTCATCAAACTATCATGCTTTCATTCAGAGTTGCTCCCGAGCCATGCTTGCTTCACACTGTCTGTTTTTATTTTTGTTTTATGATTATCAACCTAGCATGAACATAAATCGTAACGAAAAGCCTCAAGAGTATTGTTTTAAATCCTGTCCTTAGGAGAGTAGAAGGTGACCCTTACAGTGGAGGAATGGGAGGGAGGAGGCCCTTCTGTACACGCTGCCCAGTATTTATTATCATCTTGATCGGCCCAAACGGTCCCGGATCGTGGAAGAACAACATGCAGAACACAGGAAACCAGGAACAGTTTGTCAAATTGAATACAAAAAATCACAGGTGAGCAGGTACCATGTTCACAGTGGAACAGCAGGCAGAGGACCTGTCCAAGGCAGGCAGAGGACCTGTCCAAGGCAGGCAGAGGACCTGTCCAAGGCAGGCAGAGGACCTGTCCAAGGCAGGCAGAGGACCTGTCCAAGGCAGGCAGAGGACCTGTCCAAGGCAGGCAGGGTCGCATCAGGAGATCAGTCCGGGAAATAAACGCTGGAGAGTCTGTCATGAGTCAAGAACTATCTGGCAGACTAACTGTCTGACAGGATAGGCTTAAATAGCCGCAGCTACTTGAAAACTAACAAGGGGTGATGCTGCCCTCTGGTGGAGGCAGGGGGAATGGAGATTGTGATACAAACGATATGTGTTCTTTTTTTTTTGTCCCCATATTATGATGGAGAGACTAGTTTAGTTAGAAGTAAATAATAGCATTATCAGATGGGTACAGTCCTTACTTACTGACCGATCACAGTGTGTCTGTCTTCTCTGTTACTACTAATACTTATAGCACTGTTGTATTTACCCTTGATACAAATACAAATACCCTTGATCCAGTTGTATTTACCCTTGATACAAATTAATATAGAAGCAACTGTTTGCAGTCTGATCATGTTGCTATTACATTATAACATGTTACTGTTACGTTTGCTGGTGAATTACATACTGCGGGGGGAATGGGGAGTAAGCTTTCCATTGTACTTGTTGCAAATGGTAAATACAATTCATGAATCTTGACAAGGCAATGGTTGATTCAAGGATTCAAGATGGTGATGAAACCAGCTACTCGGTATCGGTAGATCAGTTTTCCTCATTTGAACACCAAGAAAACGAACAGACAGTATAGGGTTATTAAAGAAGTATCACATCCCCTATGTATCAGACTCCTCTCTAGTAAAGTGAGCCCAGAACATAGTCTTATACAAGATACAAGATACAAGATACAAGATACAAGATACAAGATACAAGATACAAGACACAAGATACAAGATACAAGATACAAGACACAAGATACAAGATACAAGATACAAGATACAAGATACAAGATACAAGATACAAGATACAAGATACAAGATACAAGATACAAGATACAAGACACACACAGTATAAAGTATAAAGTATAAAGTATAAAGTATAAAGTATAAAGTTTAAAGTATAAAGTATAAAGTATAAAGTATAAAGTATAAAGTATAAAGTTTAAAGTATAAAGTATAAAGTATAAAGTATAAAGTATAAAGTTTAAAGTATAAAGTATAAAGTATAAAGTTTAAAGTATAAAGTATAAAGTATAAAGTATAAAGTATAAAGTATAAAGTAAGGCTTCCTCCCAATTCCCTCGTGCTCGTCTGAATTTCTAAAACAATACTATAAAAATACTTTACACAATACAAATGAACATAAAAGGAACAATAAAATGACTGATGGATGATATGTACATACAAAAATATTTTAAATCACGTTAAAGTGCCAGTAGTGCAGCAGCATCATGAATACAGTGCAGTACAGTGCAGTAACTGTGATGAGTCCAGAGAGTCCAGTAAAGTATGACAGTGTAATGTTAATGACATGTTATGATAGTGTAATGTTAATGACATGTTATGATAGTGTCATGTTAATGACATGTTATGATAGTGTAATGTTAATGACATGTTATGATAGTGTAATGTTAATGACAATTTTATGATAGTGTAATGTTAATGACTTGTTATGATAGTGTAATGTTAATGACATGTTATGATAGTGTAATGTTAATGACATGTTATGATAGTGTAATGTTAATGACATGTTATGATAGTGTAATGTTAATGACATGTTATGATAGTGTAATGTTAATGACATGTTATGATAGTGTAATGTTAATTACATGTTATGATAGTGTAATGTTAATGACATGTTATGATAGTGTAATGTTAATGACATGTTATGATAGTGTAATGTTAATGACATGTTATGATAGTGTAATGTTAATGACATGTTATGATAGTGTAATGTTAATGACATGTTATGATAGTGTAATGTTAATGACAATGTTATGATAGTGGAACATTCCTAGCAGTTCAGTAGGTCACTGCCTGTGGATAAAAACTATCCTTAAACCTGGTAGTCCTTGAACGGATGCGGACGGTAGGGGGAGAAGAAATGGAGCCCAGGGTGGTTGAGGTCCTTAGTGATGGAGATGGGGGAGAAGAGATGGAGCCCAGGGTGGTTGAGGTCCTTAGTGATGGAGATGGGGGAGAAGAGATGGAGCCCAGGGTGGTTGAGGTCCTTAGTGATGGAGATGGGGGAGAAGAGATGGAGCCCAGGGTGGTTGTGGTCCTTTATGATGGAGATGGGGGAGAAGAGATGGAGCCCAGGGTGGTTGTGGTTCTTTATGATGGAGATGGGGGAGAAGAGATGGAGCCCAGGGTGGTTGTGGTCATTAGTGATGGAGATGGGGGAGAAGAGATGGAGCCCAGGGTGGTTGTGGTCATTAGTGATGGAGATGGGGGAGAAGAGATGGAGCCCAGGGTGGTTGCGGTCCTTAGTGATGGGTGATTCCTACATCTGGTCCTACAGATCTCCTCAATGTGTTGGAGGCTGTGGGCCTTGATTAACAAGGACCCACAGGTGTGCAGCCTCACCAGTCATAGAGTAATCAGTCTAACTCTGGCCAGACAGACAGACAGATAGTAAGAAGAGGTAAGACAGATAGTAAGAAGAGGTAAGACAGATACATAGTAAGATGAGATAAGACAGGCAGACAGACAAATAGCAAGAAGAGGTAAGATAGACACACAGACTGACCGATAGTAAGAAGAGGTAAGACAGACAGACAGACAGACAGATGATTGACAGGGTTCCACCACTATGATGTCACCTTCAGAATGTTTGGCGCTTTGCGACGTGGCGACACTAGAGGGCCAAAGATTCCATATGTGAACTGGATGGTCATTCCCCTGCTGGACTTCAGGGGCCGGTTGTTCAAAGAGTGATTAACCAGTCGTTAACTGTGGGTTGTTCAAAGGGTGATTAGGCAAGTGTTTTACTAATCACTAGTTAACCAGTCGTTAAACAGTGATTAAGTATTTTTACCCAGAATTCTTGAAACAACTTCCTGTATCTCCTCTTAACAACTCTAAAGATAGATGCTAACGCGAGTTAGCAGCAAGAGAAAAACAATATTTTTCCTTAGCAGAAGTTACTGTTAACAGAGTTGGTAGGAGAGCAGGGACTGAATAGCGATTTTTTTTAAAAGTTTTAATATATTTATTATATATTAATTATTTCGATTTATATGTTGTGTATATGTTAATTGTTTCTTTCTTGATGGTATCTTCTCTAGCGATGTTGATTCATGAGCAGCAAAAAGTTGGGAAAAAGCTAGACAAGAATCACTACAAATGTCTTAATCATAGTTTAATACACCTCCAGCCAGTGATTAAAGTTAACCACTGGTTAATCACAGGTTGACCACTAAACACCGATTGAACAACCCGATTTAACCACGCGTCAAAAGTTAACCACTGATGAGCTGATTTAACGAAGAGTTAATCACCCGTTGAACAACTGGCCCCAGGAAGACAACAGATTTCAAGAGAGCAAGATCCAAGTACACCAGTCTTTGATATACAATGTCTGAGACAAAGAGACCATCCCGCTGTACTTCCAGCACCTGCAGTCTCCGGGTACGGTCTCGACGAGCCAGACTATGGACATCACCGGTGAACATAGTACAGACATCGCTGATGTCCCCAGTGTCCATACTCCGGACATCACCGGTGTCCCTATTGGAGACAGGGATGGACATGGCACCCTTTTCACCAGAGCCCTGGTCTGGTGGCCTCCTTCCAAGGACATGGAGAGGGTGTATGCCCTCTCGGTGCGCCCGGCTCACCTCCACATGGGATGAGACGCAGCTCCGGCCGCGCTGGAGTGAGGTTCCAAAGAGAACCCTTGCACGCGGGTCGGCGGAGCAAGCGTTCCGCGGAGGTCTCGCCGTTCCACTCAAAGCCACCAAAAGACTCTCTTGATGAACTTTAACGATGCACTTTAACAACAGGCTTGGCTGAGGCTCAGACCATTCTAACAAACCAATGGTAATAATTCAGACCCACAACTGGTGAACTGTCATTTACTTTTTAGCTTTCTATTCATTCATGGTTGGTGCCATGTGGTTGACCCCTGACCCCTGAGGCCTTGCTTTGGTGAAATGGTTCTGTAGCACAAAGACACACAACCTGAGACACATCTCACCGACATCTCAGATAATTATTAATATATATTAAGGATAGTTTTTATCCCCAGGCAGTGACCAACTAAACTGCTAGGAGTGCTGCCACTATCATTGTCATTAACATTACACTATCATAACATTGTCATTAACATTACACTTGATTACTGCAATGCACTTCTGACTGGCCTTCCCATCAAACTCCTCAACAGACTGCAAATAATTCAGAACTCTGCTGCCCGGATCATCACCCGCACCAACTCATCTGACCCCATCACCCCCGTTCTCATCTGTTTAAACTGGCTTATCCCTTATAAACTGTACCATCTTTCTTCCTTTCTTCATTTTACTTCCTGTTGTTTGTCTTGTTTTAAACCCTGCGGACACTTTGTGAAGTCCACTGTTTTTACTTTTTTATATTTTTATCATTTTAATTTTACTGCAGCATATATGCTCTGTAAGGTGTCCTTGGGTGTCTGGAAAGGCGCCCCACAAATAAAATGTATTATTATTATTATTATTACTATCATAACATTGTCATTAACATTACACTATCATAACATGTCATTAACATTACACTATCATAACATGTCATTAACATGACTCTATCATAACATGTCATTAACATTACACTATCATAACACGTCATTAACATTACACTATCATAACATGTCATTAACATTACACTATCATAACACGTCATTAACATTACACTATCATAACATGTCATTAACATTACACTATCATAACATGTCATTAACATTACACTATCATAACATGTCATTAACATTACACTGTCATAACATGTCATTAACATTACTCTATCATAACATGTCATTAACATTACTCTATCATAACATGTCATTAACATTACTCTATCATAACATGTCATTAACATTACACTGTCATAACATGTCATTAACATTACACTGTCATAACATGTCATTAACATTACACTATCATAACATGTCATTAACATTACACTATCATAACATGTCATTAACATTACACTATCATAACATGTCATTAACATTACACTATCATAACATGTCATTAACATTACTCTATCATAACATGTCATTAACATGACACTATCATAACATGTCATTAACATTCCACTATCATAACATGTCATTAACATTCCACTATCATAACATGTCATTAACATTACATTGTCATAACATGTCATTAACATTACACTATCATAACATGTCATTAACATTACACTGTCATAACATGTCATTAACATTACACTGTCATACTTTGCTGGACTTTCTGGACTCATCACAGTTACTGCACTGTACTGCACTGTATTCATGATGCTGCTGCACTACTGGCACTTTAAATGTTTTTAAATATTTTTGCACAATTCAACACATGTTCATACCTTCTATCATTCACTTTTGCTTTTGTTCATTTTTATTCTATATATTATTATAGCATTCCTATGTACTTGTTACAAATGGCCAATAAAAAGATTGTATTTTGTCTTGTATTTGAACGCAGTTTCCTCACAGACATGATGTCATTACTCAAAGAAGCAAATGTTTACATTAGTGGGGCAGTAACCAGCTCCGGCCACTAAGGGGAACTAGACGACCAACAGGAGCCAGCTCCTCTCTCAGCTCACCCTATAGCGTCCAGTTCCACCACAACAGAACCCTGCTGGACAGGACTGTGTCTGTGGCACAGTGCCAGGTCTGTACCGTCGGCTGTAGCCGCCGAGGACATTGTGATCCTTGTATATCACAGTATAAATGCCAGTTAGTTGTAATATTCATGAACCTGTGGATTTATTTCACCAATACTATTTGCAATACAGCCTTGCTGCATGTACCAGGAGGAGAGGACCAGGAGGAGAGGACCACCACCTGATGCTGCTCTATTAGATATAGAATATAACATGGATGTGTTTTAATTAGATATAGAATATAACATGGATGTGTTTTAATTAGATATAGAATATAACATGGATGTGTTTTAATTAGATATAGAATATAACATGGATGTGTTTTAATTAGATATAGAATATAACATGGATGTGTTTTGATTAGATATAGAATATAACATGGATGTGTTTTAATTAGATATAGAATATAACATGGACGTGTTTTAATTAGATATAGAATATAACATGGATGTGTTTTAATTAGATATAGAATATAACATGGATGTGTTTTAATTAGATATAGAATATAACATGGACGTGTTTTAATTAGATATAGAATATAACATGGATGTGTTTTAATTAGATATAGAATATAACATGGATGTGTTTTAATTAGATATAGCATATAACATGGATGTGTTTTAATTAGATATAGAATATAACATGGATGTGTTTTAATTAGATATAGAATATAACATGGATGTGTTTTAATTAGATATAGAATAATAACATGGATGTGTTTTAGGCATATTGCCCATTCAGTTTCTCAGTAAAAACATTTATATTTACTTATGTCTAAACTTTCAGGACTCAAGCTAAGCTAGACTCATTTGGTTCCTTCCTATCGAACGATCGAACCTCATATCAAATAGGACTTTGTTATAAATACATTGCATTCAGCATTTCAAAAGACTCTTATAATACACATTATGTTTTCGCCAACCGTGTTAGGCCTCTTAGATTGTAATTGCATTCTTTAATCATTTTAAATGTTCTTTTATTTTAATAGTGTTTTTAGGTACTCAAAGACACTTTATAATGTGGTTTGTTGAGTCATTTGTGGGATATCCAGAAGATGCTGTGGCAATAGTCGACTCTGGAGCTGATGAATGGGTAGATGAAGTGTTTTCCATGTGGAGGTAGAAGGCAGTGTTGGTGATATGAAAAGTGAATGGTTAACTAACTGCAATTGTCCGAATCTTTTTCCTTAGAGCACTGCGATACTAGAATCATACCACTAGAGGGCGCTGTAGAGTAAAGTCCTGTCCCGCTTCTATGGCAACTTGCAAAACCTGGAGGCAAAATAAGTGAGTGAGGCAAACATGCTCAGAACAAGTTCTAACCATGTCATGCGTGGGATGAGGGCCGTATGGAGATCTAGGATGGAGAGTGTTGTGTTCAGATCTTCGCTCTATTCTTCCGATCCTCAGATACTCATGTTAACTGGGCTCCAACCGGGGAAACGGAGAAGACCCGTGCGTAACAAACTAATCAAAAGACAATTTCGAATTATAAAATATTTAATAAAGACTGCTGAGATATGATACAATTCAATACACTATTCCATGGAACAGAGAGCCCGATTCCCACCCGACAGACCACATAACCAGTTAACGGCCTGACAGTAGTCCACCCAAGATCTCCCCCTCCCTGACACAAACACAGATTTATGCAGTTAACAAATCCTCCTGGTCTTCTTTGACGTCATCTTGTCCGATATGTTCTCACCGGGGCTGGAGTCTCCATGTTTAAGGGTGAGGGGGAGACTGCTTCGGTTGGTCCCGTTGGTCCTGTTATCCGTCTCTCAAGCTCCATGTGAATGGGAGACTCTTTGGGCCTAAACCACCTGCCATCTTCTTCTTTCTCTCTACCCTCCGGCCTCCTGGTGTGTCCCTCCTTACACCGCACATTCTACACAACGTTCACCCTCGGAACACACACTTCGTTATGCTGCTGAGTAGATACATGATTAAAGCTTCACACACTGTTCATCTAAAGGGTACATGGGAAACATTCTTAACACTTCTTGATTATATGTTTAATACTTTTGGTGATTAACTGTACATCGCTTATATCGATGCAGTATTTGCATTTATGTATGTGATGGTGGGTCAGCGTATTTAAGCTAAATATGCAATTTCCATGTGACCTTCTTGGCCATCTTTCACACAACATAAACAAACAAGATGGCTACCCATCGTTGTTGTCTCGATGTGTACGTTGTGTACCAATTTCCTGCATGTATTCATTTGTGTGCAGACATAATGAAAATAAATGGATAGGCCTTCAAACAAACTAGTAAGGCTAAATGTACATTCCCGTCATTCCCATCAGGAACGACAACTTCTTGGAAATTTAAAGTGAGAAATGCGGATGAATGCTTTATTTAACTATATGGATGTTGCTTAAGTGTTTTAATGCTTTTAGTGTCACGGTTACGGTGGTTGACAGGGGGCGTGGTCAGGCCGCGTGCGCTGGAGGCGCACACACACGCACCTGCCAACCATTACCGTGGCTGATTGCTAATGATCTCACCTGGGGGCTATTTATACCGCGGCGTCAGTTAGAGACGTGGCTCGTTCGTACTGTGTGTAACCTGATGTACGCTACCAGTCCCCAGGTGACATTCATCCCTGGTTCTGATCACCCAGCTACGGACTATCGAAGAGATAGCCCGCCCGTCTGCCGTTCCAGCCCCTCGTCGGTTCGGGAGCTACACCCGCCTACTACCTGTCGGTACGACGCACCTCGACCTCCCGGTACCAGATCCATCGTCTGTCTTTGATGTTACATACGCTTGTGTTCTGTGCCAAATAAAACCCCTGTTCTCCCCTCTCTGGTCTCTGTCTGCGTTCGGGGTCCAACCTAACCACTGAGTTGTGAGAGAACGAACAAGCCATAATGGACCCCGGCGATGGAGATCAGGGGAGGCCCGAATTTCAACTCTACGCAAAGCATTTGGAGAAGCTTCATGCGGAAAGCCGTGCGACAATTACACGGCTGGTGGACATCACGGAGTCCCAGGGCGCACGCATAGTGCACCTCGAGGCGGTGATATCACAAGCCCCGGCTTTCGCTGGTCACGCGGAGCCACATATCCCTCCTCTTGTGGAGACCTTCGTGGCTCTTGAAATGGAGCTGATGAGGGTGTACGACCACCCCATACGGGGCGCCCAGGCTGGACAACCTGCTGCGGCTAAAGCAGGGAACGCTCAGCCTCCGGGAGTACATCGCCCGGTTTCGCCGGTTGGCGGTGGAGTCCGGGTGGAACGAGGAATCGCTCCTGTCCGCGCTCCAGAACGGACTCAACCGGGAGTTGGGTAAGGAGGTGGCGTTGCGGGGCGAGACGGGCACTGTGGATGAGGCCTTCCATGGACGATGCAGTGGGGGGACGCTCCGGGTCCTTCCAGAAGCTTCTCCCGCCTGGCGGAGGAAAGGAGATATCCTCGGTCCGCTTCTTCCTTCGCGGAGGAGCCGATGCAGCTGGATCGGGTTGTTCTTTCCCAGCAGGAACAGAAGTGGAGGTTGGACACGGGAGCTTGTCTCTACTGCGGAGGAATGGGACACTCCCTTCGTGACTGTCATCGTCGGCCAAAAGATCAGGCCCCTCAGTGACGGCAGGGTCCCTGAGGTGCCAGAATGCAACCCGATCTCCAGCTGCATTGGCAGGCTCCCATTTCCATGCACATCTTCTTTGGGCGAAGGAGAGGCTTCCGGTTAAGGTGTTGGTGGACTCCGGAGTTGATGCCAGTTTCATTGATGCCGCTCTGGTCGTACGGGCCGGTATTCCCACTGAGCGGTTACAGCTACCACTGGAGGTGAACTCGCTGGATGGCAAGCCGTTGGCCCGGATCACCCAACGGTCGGTTCCTCTTACTCTGGTGCTGTCGGGGAATCACCGGGAGACCATCCAGTTACACGTCATCTCCTCCCCCCACACCCCTGTTGTATTGGGTAGACCGTGGTTTGCTATCCACAATCCACACATCGACTGGTTGGCGGGTTCCATGATAAGTTGGAGCATGTTCTGCCATTCGAACTGTCTCCGGTCCGCTCTAGCGCCACGCAACCCACTCACCCGCCCGGTCCCGAGCCCTCCCGATCTCTCATCCGTCCCCCATGTTTACCACGACCTCGGGGAGGTTTTCTCTAAACAACGGGCCATCTCCTTACCTCCTCACAGACCATATGACTGCGCCTGAGTATATATAGTATATATAGTATAGAGTATATATAGTATATATAGTCTATACTATATATACCAGTATATATAGTATAGAGTATATATACTATATATACTCTATACTATATATACTATATATACCAGTATATATAGTATAGAGTATATATACTATATATACTCTGTACTATATATACCAGTGTATACATAGTATAGAGTATATATACTATATATACTGGTATATATAGTCTAGAGTATATATAGTATATATACTCTATACTATATATACTATATATACCAGTATATATAGTATAGAGTATATATAGTATATATACTCTATACTATATATACTGGTATATATAGTATAGAGCAGGGGTACTCAACTTCAGAGGCCAAGAGGGCCACATTTAAACCACAACAGGTGCAAAGGGCCACAAATTATTATTAACATATATTTGTACTATTTTATTCGCTGTATTTACTACTGCCGTTTAATATGCTGTCTTGCTTGTCATTTTTAATGCATTCCAAAGCATCATGGAATATTTAACAAATATTCTCAATTTGAGTAATAAATGTAGTGTCAAGTGTTAAGCTGATGTTTTATTAACACTGGAGTGAACAGCTTTGCATTGAGGACATTGATAAAGTTTGCAATTGCTACTTATTCCTAGTGAGAGCTCTGAGTCTGCATTTCACAAATATTAATAACAATAACAATATAACAAACAGTTGTTACTTATTCCTAGTGAGAGCTCTGAGTCTGCATTCTTTTCACAAGTACTTTCAGATCTGGTTGTTGCTCAGTTGTAGCTGCTCTGAGATAGTCTGCCAAATGTCTGTCAATTAGACGGAACGCTGCTTTGATTTGATTATTCCCATGGCAGAGAAGGAGCTTTCACACACATAAGTAGATCCAAAGCAGGTCAGGATTTTTTATTTAAAAAAATATATATAATTATTATGCATTCATAACCAGGCATGTCGGGGGCCACAAAATAAGCGTCTGCGGGCCGGATGCGGTCCGCGGGCCGCCTGTTGAGTAAGTCTGGTATAGAGTATATATACTCTATACTATATATACTGGTATATATAGTATATATACTCTATACTATATATACCAGTATATGTAGTCTAGAGTATATATACTATATATACTCTAGACTATATATACCAGTATATATAGTATATATACTCTATACTATATATACTGGTATATATAGTATAGAGCAGGGGTACTCAACTTCAGAGGCCAAGAGGGCCACATTTAAACCACAACAGGTGCAAAGGGCCACAAATTATTATTAACATATATTTGTACTATTTTATTCGCTGTATTTACTACTGCTGTTTAATATGCTGTCTTGCTTGTCATTTTTAATGCATTCCAAAGCATCATGGAATATTTAACAAATATTCTCAATTTGAGTAATAAATGTAGTGTCAAGTGTTAAGCTGATGTTTTATTAACACTGGAGTGAACAGCTTTGCATTGAGGACATTGATAAAGTTTGCAATTGCTACTTATTCCTAGTGAGAGCTCTGAGTCTGCATTTCACAAATATTAATAACAATAACAATATAACAAACAGTTGTTACTTATTCCTAGTGAGAGCTCTGAGTCTGCATTCTTTTCACAAGTACTTTCAGATCTGGTTGTTGCTCAGTTGTAGCTGCTCTGAGATAGTCTGCCAAATGTCTGTCAATTAGACGGAACGCTGCTTTGATTTGATTATTCCCATGGCAGAGAAGGAGCTTTCACACACATAAGTAGATCCAAAGCAGGTCAGGATTTTTTATTTAAAAAAATATATATAATTATTATGCATTCATAACCAGGCATGTCGGGGGCCACAAAATAAGCGTCTGCGGGCCGGATGCGGTCCGCGGGCCGCCTGTTGAGTAAGTCTGGTATAGAGTATATATACTCTATACTATATATACTGGTATATATAGTATATATACTCTATACTATATATACCAGTATATGTAGTCTAGAGTATATATACTATATATACTCTAGACTATATATACCAGTATATATAGTATATATACTCTATACTATATATACTGGTATATATAGTATAGAGCAGGGGTACTCAACTTCAGAGGCCAAGAGGGCCACATTTAAACCACAACAGGTGCAAAGGGCCACAAATTATTATTAACATATATTTGTACTATTTTATTCGCTGTATTTACTACTGCTGTTTAATATGCTGTCTTGCTTGTCATTTTTAATGCATTCCAAAGCATCATGGAATATTTAACAAATATTCTCAATTTGAGTAATAAATGTAGTGTCAAGTGTTAAGCTGATGTTTTATTAACACTGGAGTGAACAGCTTTGCATTGAGGACATTGATAAAGTTTGCAATTGCTACTTATTCCTAGTGAGAGCTCTGAGTCTGCATTTCACAAATATTAATAACAATAACAATATAACAAACAGTTGTTACTTATTCCTAGTGAGAGCTCTGAGTCTGCATTCTTTTCACAAGTACTTTCAGATCTGGTTGTTGCTCAGTTGTAGCTGCTCTGAGATAGTCTGCCAAATGTCTGTCAATTAGACGGAACGCTGCTTTGATTTGATTATTCCCATGGCAGAGAAGGAGCTTTCACACACATAAGTAGATCCAAAGCAGGTCAGGATTTTTTATTTAAAAAAATATATATAATTATTATGCATTCATAACCAGGCATGTCGGGGGCCACAAAATAAGCGTCTGCGGGCCGGATGCGGTCCGCGGGCCGCCTGTTGAGTAAGTCTGGTATAGAGTATATATACTCTATACTATATATACTGGTATATATAGTATATATACTCTATACTATATATACCAGTATATGTAGTCTAGAGTATATATACTATATATACTCTAGACTATATATACCAGTATATATAGTATATATACTCTATACTATATATACCAGTATATATACTCTAGAGTCTAGAGCAGGGGTGTCAAACTCATTTCGCATCGTGGGCCACATACGGCCTAGGGAGATGTCAAGTGGGCCGGACCATTAAAATTATACCATACTCTGCTATAAATAACCAAAATATCATGTCTTTCCTTTGTTTTGGTGTAAAGAAGCACAAGAACATTAGGAAAATATTGAAATTTAATGAACTATCCTTTTACAAAACATTTCATGAAACACCTCATATTTCCTTAGACAAATGTGCAATTTACTTTTATCATTCACAAATATGCATTGCAACTGATCCCACTGATTGTACAAAGGCACAAAACTTTAATTGGTACTGAAAAATATAGTAATGCACTTTAAGATTAAATGAGACTTTTAAAGAAAGGAATTTTTAAACCACTTACACATACGCATATAAAATCTAAATGTAATCCCTGCGTACACCTTACAAACTAAGGAGAGTGATTTTAAATGTGTAATGAAGAAAGTGTTCGCCTGTCCTGTAAATCTGTAAACTTCATACATGAAACATACATACACATACAATACATACTGAAAATGTATGGAGTTGTATGAACAGTAGAATTCCATCACACAACTTTTGTTTTGAAGCTGCTGACTAACATTAAAGTGCACATTTTTTAAATCACCACAGTAAGGATTCATCTTCACAGAGCTGTATTCTTTCAATGCAAACAGTATCTAAGGCAGCATTTTAAAGGTGTTAGTCTAGTCTGGACTTGTATTTTTTCCTGAAACTTGGCATCTTTTGGCCTGTACAAGTGCATCAACACCAGGTGTCATGTCCTGACTAGCTGTCACTTTCAGAATGTCATTTAAGTGTTTGTTTGTGAGCCTTGAACGCATTTTTGTTTTATTGATATTCATCACTGAGAAAATTTGTTCACAAAGGTAGGTTGTCCCAAACATGCACAAAATTTTAGCAGCCAGGGCTGTTAATTTGGGGTACCCTGGTAGTAGATACTGATAAAATCTGTCCAGACCTACAGAGGCAAATTTGCCCTTCAAATCTGCATCACACTGCAAATCAATTATCTCTAGCTGAATTTCGACCGGCAGATCAGAAGCTTTAACTGTGAAAGGTGAGCGAAAAACTGAAAATTCTGTCTCAAGTTCACCAAATACCTGAAAACGTTTCTCAAACTCCCGCAGTAGTCCTGCAATTTTGTCTTTGTACAGTTTCATGTCCGCATCAGGTCTGGTCACACACACATCTCTCAGACAGGGGAAATGAGCAGGGTTGCCATTTGCCAGTTGCATCTCCCACAAAGTCAGCTTCAACTTAAATGCATGTATGTTGTCAGAAAACTGTGTGACAACTTTTTTGCGGCCTTGCAACATTTTGTTCAGATTGTTCAAGTGTTCAGTAATATCAACCAAGAATGCAAGGTCCCGTAGCCATTCCTGAGATTGTAATTCCAACACCGGTTTTCCTTTTTTCTCCATGAACTGTCTGATTTCCTCTCGTAGATCAAAGAAATGCCTCAGCACAGCGCCTCGGCTTAACCATCTCACTTCAGTGTGGTATGGCAGGCTGTGGGTAATGTTGCTGTCGCTGAGAAGTTTGTCAAACTGACGATGGTTCAGACCTCTGGACCGGATGAAATTTACAGTGCGAACAACCACCTCCATGACGTGGTCCATTTTCAGCGACTTGCAACACAATGCCTCCTGGTGCAAAATACAGTGAAATGTCCAGAAACGATCTCCTCCATTAAGGGCTTGTACTTTGTCTTTGAACTTTGTCGCGACACCTGCTTTCTTTCCGACCATGGATGGCGCGCCGTCTGTAGCCAGGCTGACAGCGCGGGACCAGTCCACTCCAACTCTGTCCAATGCAGCAACGACAGAGCCGAAAATGTCCTCGGCTGTTGTGGTGTCCATCATTGGCACCAACTCAAGAAACTCTTCAGTAACAGTCAATGTCTCATCAACTCCTCGAATAAATATGGCCAGTTGGGCCACGTCTGTGATGTCAGTGCTCTCGTCAATTGCCACGGAAAATGCAATAAATGACTTGACTCTCTGTTTCAATTGACTGTCTAAATCTGCCGATAGTTCCGAAATCCTCTCTGCTATAGTATTCCTCGTCAGGCTAATATTGGCAAAAGCTTGTCGCTTCTCGGGACATACAAGTTCAGCCGCCTTCATCATGCATCGTTTAACAAAGTCACCGTCGGAATACGGCTTCGATGCTAATGCTATTTCGCTAGCAATTAGGTAGCTGGCTTTTACCGCTGCTTCACTGACTTCTCGGCTCTGGATGAAAGTTGACTGCTGTTTCCTCAGACCCGCCAGCAATTCGTTAATCTTATCTCTTCTCAGTTGTCCTTGCAAGCCGTCATGTTTTTCGCTGTGATGAGTCTCGTAGTGGCGTCGAATATTATATTCCTTCAATACCGAAACTTGTTGCAAACACACCAAGCACAAAGGTTTTCCGTGCATCTCTGTAAATAAAAAGGACGTGGTCCATTTTTCTTTGAAACTTCTACACTCCTTATCTACTTTTCTCCGTTTGGATAACGACATTTTGGCTAATGAGGGTGTAGCGGAGAGGTAGAGACCAAGGTATTAACAACGTCGTAACAAGCAGCAGATGGCGCATTGATACCGTCTGCTGTTTTCAGTCTGTCTCAGTGATGCGGCTTGTCTTCTACTCTGATGGAAAGAGTGCGCCCCTTAGCGGATAATCCATGAATTGCAGCGAATTAAAAATATTAATTCCATGTCTTTTATGCATTTTTTCCACTTTCAAATTATCCTGCGGGCCTGATCGAACCTCCTTGGGGGCCGGTTCCGGCCCGCGGGCCGTATGTTTGACACCCCTGCTCTAGACTATATATACCAGTATATATACTCTAGACTATATATACCGGTATATATACTCTAGAGTCTAGACTATATATACCAGTATATATAGTCTAGAGTATATATACCAGTATATATAGTATATATACTCTATACTATATATACCAGTATATATAGTCTAGAGTATATATACCAGTATATATAGTATATATACTCTATACTATATATACTCTAGACTATATATACCAGTATATATAGTATATATACTCTATACTATATATACCAGTATATATACTCTAGACTATATATACCAGTATATATAGTATATATACTCTAGACTATATATACCAGTATATATAGTCTAGAGTATATATACTATATATACTGGTATATACTGTGTACATACATCTACTGATGCCTAGTCTGGACACATCTTCAGTGATGTTCCTGGAATCATAGGACGTTTCGGGTCTCGCAACATCATACGCCCTCCTCCAGGTGACCCAGCCGGGGCTGATCAGACCCCAGCTTGTGTCCAGATGGCTAGCTAGCTACCATGACTCCATGGCTCCCCTCTTTTGAGCCACAACCATCTTGAGGCCCTCTCTGCCGCATCGGTGGTACTGCGGATGGCTCTCCTCTTTCTCACTCCCTCGATGCCTAAACTGCCGAAGGCTCTGACCAAGGAACGGGCTGCGAATCCTCTGCATCCAACTTCCACCGGGAAACACCTTGCTCTCCAACCAGCCTGCTGACAGTCGCTGACCAGTCCTGCGTACTTGGAGAGCTTCCTTTCAAAGGCTTCTTCCAAGCGATCTTCCCACGGGACTGTCAGCTCCAGCAGCACAGCTTGCTTGGCGGACTCAGACACAAGAACAATGTCTGGTCGCAGGGTGGTGACTGCAACATGGCTGGGGAACTTCAGCTGATGTTCAAGGTCCACCAACAACTGCCAGTCTCTTGCAGACGTCAGGATGCCTGCAGATGTTTTTCTGGCAGAAGTTGGCTTGTCCCCAGCTCTGACAAAGGCGATGGTGTCCTTGGAGTGTCGGAACTGCTTTGACCACGCCAGTCCTGCGCTGATGGCTTCAGCAATGGTCTTCAGGACTTGGTCATGCCTCCACCTGTACCGTCCATCTCCAAGTGCCTTTGTACAGCAACTGAGGATGTGTTCCAGGGTTCCTCGCTTGGAACACAATGGGCATGCTGGTGTCTCTGCTATGCCCCATGTGTGCAGATTTGACGGGCTTGGAAGCACATCATACACTGCCTGGATTAGGAATTTGATGCGGTGAGGCTCGGCTTTCCAAAGCTCAGCCCAGGTCACTTTCCTCTCAACCGCATTCTCCCATCTCGTCCAAGCTCCCTGTTGCTTCATTCCCACTGCCTTGCAGGTTCTTGTCTCCTCCACTGCTGCTCTCACCTCCTCCTGAACAAGACGGCGCCCTTCCTTCCCCCTGGTGTTCATTTGGGGAGTTGGAAAGGATCCTAGCCCAGCTCGACCTCGTGTGACCACTCCCACCAGGCTCTTGTGACGCAGCCTTGCCTCTGCCTCTTGAACTGCTTCCTCTGCCCTCCATATCCTGCCAGTCCTCACTTGGATCCCTGCTTTAGCCACCTTCGGATCACTTGAGTCCCTGTATTGAACCACTTCTCTGGCTCTAGTTACCTTGAATTCCTCCTCCAAGGATTTGAAAGGCAGTTGCAGCTTGTTGGTGTTCCCGTAGAGTGCAATGCTGCTCAGGCTCCTTGGTAACCCAAGCCATCTCCGGAGGTGGTTGCTGACCCTCCTCTCTAGGGTCTCAACTGTTGAGATAGGGACCGCATAGACAAGGAGGGGCCACAGAATCCTGGGAAGAATGCAATGTTGGTAGACCCAGGCTTTAAAATTCCCAGGTAGGCCTGACTTGTCCACGGATTTCAGCCAGCCATCCAACTCAGTGCAGGTCGACTGGATAGATGTTGTGTCTCTCAGAGAGCAGTCAAAAACTTTTCCTAAGCTCTTGACTGGCTTCTCTGAGATAGATGGGATGGCTGTGTCTGCGATGTTAAACCGGAACTTGTCCACCACCTTCCCTTTCCTCAGCACCATTGATCTGGATTTGGCGGGTTTGAAACGCATCCGGGCCCACTCCACCAGCTCTTCAAGCCCCTTCAGAATCCACCGGCAGCCTGGGACTGATTCTGTCATGACTGTGAGGTCATCCATGAATGCCCTGATGGGTGGTTGCCGTTGTCCGGAATTCGTGCGGGGCCCTCTGCACTCTGGCTCAGCAGACTTAGTGAGCATTTTCATGGCTAGGGAGAACAATGTCACAGAGATAGTACACCCTGTGATGATACCGATCTCCACCTTGTGCCAACTGGATGTTATTGCTCCTGAAGAGACCCTCATCCTGAAATTGCTGTAATAATCAGCGATGAGGTCTCTACACCTGCTTGGGACATGATGTTTTGTCAAAGTGAACTGAACCAGCTTGTGTGGAATGGAGCCGAATGCATTCTCCAGGTCAAGCCACAGCACTGACAGGTTGCCCTTGTTCTCTCTGGCCTCCCGAATAAGCTGTGTCACCACACCAGTATGCTCCAGACATCCTGGCATTCCTGAAATGCCACCTTTCTGGACAGATGTATCGATGTAGGTGTTCTCTGCCAGGTAGGTACACAGCCGTTTGGAAACAGCGCTGAAGAAAACCTTTGCCTCAACACACAGCAGGGAGATGATGCGGAACTGGTCTAGCTGAGTGGAGTTTTCCTCCTTCGGGATCCATACCCCTTCAGCCACTCTCCATTGATCAGGGATCCTCCCCCTTCTCCAGAAGACTCGCAAGATGTACCACAGACGCAGCAGGAGTTTGGGACAGTACTTATACACTTTGTATGAAGTGCCACTCGGTCCTGGAGCAGAGCTTGCCCTTGCTTTGCGGACAACCTCCCTGACTTCCTTTAGCTGCAGCTCCGACATGTCGAACTGCACTTCTGGTTCAGGGGGGTCTATGAGGTTGTTACACTCTCCCAACTCCTGCTCTCTTGCGGGGTCGCTGTACGTCTGCTTCAGATGTTGGTCTATGTCATCCTGCGAGGAGGCCAGTTTGCCACTGCGCTTCTGCTCCAGCAAATCCTTAGTGAACTTGAAGGGGTTAGCGATGAAAGCAGCACGTTTACGTGCTCTCTCGCGCCGCCGCCTCCGATGCCACTCGGCCCGGCGGAGAACTCTGATGTTTTTCCGAAGGATGCACATTAGCTGGGCTAGGCCAGTGCGTTCCTCTTCTCCTGCCGCCTTGTACTGGGACTTCAGCACTTTCATCTCCTTTCTGATGTTGTGGATCCTTACAGCTCTTTGATTCTTTGAGTAAGATGTTCCGGAGCTTTTCTTCTCCTCCTCGCCGAACCGGTCAGCTGCAATGCTGACAATGATTGTTGTCATAGCTTGTAGCTTCCTGTCGGCCTCTCCCTTCGCCATTGCCTCCAGAATTTGGTCGACATCGTCATCGAACTGCTTCCAGAGTGAGGTCATGCTAGCTGCAGGCCATTTGATCCACCTCCTGTCAGACTTGATGCTCGAGGGAGTTGTCTGCAACACTTGGAGGTTCTGGGCACTATGGGGTGACTCCGGGCCTGGCACCTCCTGCGTCTCACCAGGTGTAACACCTGTGCGTTGTGTTGCTTCTGCTCCCAACGGGCACTTCATCCTCGCTCGGTGGATCTTTAAGCCATGGATGTTCTTGCAGCCTTTACCGCATGTACACTGGGTCTGTTACCGTTGTGTCCGTCAGACTGGGGTGCTCATCCTCCCCCCCTCTCGGGCACCCCTGGGGGTATTTTTCCATTAAGTTCATTGTAGCTTGGTTGGGTTCCTCCTCTCAGAGGATGCAGATTGGGTTGCCAACCCTTTCTGCCCCGGTTGCCGTCTCTCCGGGCTGTCACTGACTCTCCAGTAGTCGCCACACTATTCATGGTTGTCATCCAGTCTTTCCTGGCTGTCACTGATCATATGTGTGCATATGTGCTGTCACTGAGTATATATAGTTTAGAGTATATATACTGGTATATATACTCTAGACTATATATACCAGTATATATACTCTAGACTATATATACCAGTATATATACTCTATACTATATATACCAGTATATATAGTATAGAGTATATATACTATATATACTCTAGACTATATATACCAGTATATATAGTATATATACTCTATACTATATATACTGGTATATATAGTATAGAGTATATATACTATATATACCAGTATATATAGTCTAGAGTATATATACTATATATACCAGTATATATACTCTATACTATATATACTGGTATATATAGTATATATACTCTATACTATATATACCAGTATATATAGTATAGAGTATATATACTGGTATATATACTAGACTATATATACCAGTATATATACTCTAGTCTATATATACCAGTATATATAGTATAGTGTATATATACCAGTATATATACTCTATATATAGTATATATACTTGTATATATAGTCTAGAGTATATATACTATATATACTGGTATATATACTCTAGACTATATATACTGGTATATATACTGGTATATATACTCTAGACTATATATACTGGTATATATAGTATATATACTCTATACTATATATACTGGTATATATAGTATAGTATATATAGAGTATATATAGTATATATAGTATAGTATATATAGAGTATATATAGTATAGTATATATATAGTATATATAGTATAGTATATATATAGTATATATACCATTGTAGCACATAAGATCGAATTAAAGCGGTCAAATGATGCTTCTGTGGTTCTTCCCTTTGCTATACTGGGTTCTATAGGTTCTACCTGGGTTCTATAGGTTCTATACTGGGTTCTATAGGTTCTATACTGGGTTCTATAGGTTCTACCTGGGTTCTATAGGTTCTACCTGGGTTCTATAGGTTCTATACTGGGTTCTATAGGTTCTATACTGGGTTCTATAGGTTCTACCTGGGTTCTATAGGTTCTATACTGGGTTCTATAGGTTCTACCTGGGTTCTATAGGTTCTACCTGGGTTCTATAGGTTCTATAGGTTCTACCTGGGTTCTACAGGTCTGCCTGTAGAATGTCTGCACAGTAAGAAACCTCAAAGTCCACGACAAAGGTGGTTCATCTCTTCCACAGAAAGCAGCTCTCCTGAACGGCTCGTTTGAAGACGTGCTGTCACGACGGTGTGTGGTGAGGTTGGACCCAGAACGCAGGCGGAGACCAGGAAAGGAAGAACAGGGGTTTATTGATGGCACAAAACACAATAGAAGGTTATCCCCCAGGACCGACGAGGGAGCTGGGACCGGGAGATCGAGGTGCGTCAAGCCGACAGGTAGGAGACGAGCGGATCGTTGGGGACAGGCGATGGTCAGGTTACCGGGAGGTCGAGGTGCGTCGTGCCGACAGGTAGTAGACGAGCGGGTCGTTGGGGACAGGCGATGGTCAGGTTACCGGGAGGTCGAGGTGCGTCGTGCCGACAGGTAGTAGACGAGCGGGTCGTTGGGGACAGGCGATGGTCAGGTTACCGGGAGGTCGAGGTGCGTCGTGCCGACAGGTAGTAGACGAGCGGGTCGTTGGGGACAGGCGATGGTCAGGTTACCGGGAGGTCGAGGTGCGTCGTACCGACAGGTAGATGACGGGCGGTACTCCGGGAGCGACGAGGGGCTGGAACAGCAGACGGGCGGGCTATCTCTCCGATAGTCCGTAGCAGGGTGATCAGGACCAGGGATGAATGTCACCTGGGGACTGGTAGCGTACCGGTTACACCTAGTACGAACGAGCGACGTCTCTCACTGACGCCGCTGTATAAATAGCCCCCAGGTGACATCAATGGCAATTAGCCACGGTAATGGTTGGCAGGTGCGTGTGTGTGCGCCTCTAGCGCACGCGGCCTGGCAACGCCCCCTGTCAACCACCGTAACCGTGACAGTACCCCCCCCTCAACGGGTGCCTCCTGGCGCCCCACTCGGCCTGTCGGGATGTTCCTGATGGAAGTCGCGGATGAGGGACAGATCCAGGACACTCCGCCGTGGAATCCAACTCCGCTCCTCCGGGCCGTACCCTTCCCAATCCACCAGGTACTGGAAACCCCGGCCACGGCGACGGATGTCCAGGATCTTTCTCACCGTGTAGGCGGGATGGTCGTCGATGATCCTGGGGGGGGGAGGGGGTGTGGTGGGAGGGCACAAGGGACTGGAAGACACAGGTTTCAACAGGGAGACATGAAAGGTGGGATGAACTTTCATGGCTGGCGGCAATCTTAGCCGTACAGACACCGGGTTGATGACCTTGTCCACCGTGTAAGGTCCCACATAGCGAGGCGCCAACTTCCGGGACTGTACCTGGAGTGGTAGGTCACGGGAGGAGAGCCAAACCTGTTGTCCAGGTCGATAGATGGGTGCCTGGACCCTCCGACGGTCCGCCAAACGCCGGTTCCGATCGGCCGTACGAAGGAGTGCCGAACGTGCGGTCCTCCAAATCCGGCGGCAGCGCTGGAGGTGGGCCTGTACCGACGGCACCGCAATCTCCTCCTCCTGGACGGGAAACAGGGGCGGTTGGTAGCCCAGCGATGCCTGGAACGGCGACATCCCCGTGGCGTCGCTGATCAGGGAGTTGTGGGCGTACTCCACCCAAGGGAGGTGGGAACTCCATGAGGATGGATGGTTCGCGGCGACGCAGCGGAGAGCCGCTTCCAGGTCCTGGTTAGCTCTCTCCGTTTGTCCATTGGACTGCGGATGGTATCCGGAGGAGAGGCTGGCGGTGGCCCCCAGAGCCTGGCAGAACGCCCTCCACAACTGCGACGCGAACTGTGGCCCCCGGTCGGACACTATGTCCAGGGGTATCCCGTGCAGACGGAATACCTGCAGTACCAGGAGGTCCGCCGTCTCCTTGGCCGAGGGGAGCTTGGGCAAAGGCACAAAATGGACCGCCTTCGAAAACCGGTCGACGATGGTGAGGATGGTGGAGTTACCAGCCGACGGCGGAAGACCGGTGACGAAGTCCACGGCGATGTGCGACCAAGGCCGACGAGGGATAGGCAGCGGCTGCAGCAACCCCGCAGGAGGTCGATGTGAGGCCTTGCTGCGTGCACAAACGGTGCAGGCCGTGACAAAGGCCTGGGTGTCCCGGGAGATGGAAGGCCACCAGAAGCTCCGTCTGAGGAAGGACAGGGTCCGTGCAAAGCCGGGATGGCAGGTCAGACGGGAGGAATGAGCCCACTGCAGCACCCGAGACCTAACTGGATCGGGTACAAACAGCCGGTTAGCGGGACCATTACCTGGATCTGGATGAGTACGTTGAGCCGACCGGACGAGACCCTCAATCTCCCATGTGACTGCCCCAAGCACGCACACCGGAGGCAGGATGGTCTCTGGCTCGACGAGATCCCTCTCGGCGTCCCACTGGCGAGAGAGAGAGTCCGGTTTCACATTCCGACATCCAGGCCGGTAAGTGAGCGTGAAGTTGAACCTCCCCAGGAACAACGCCCACCGCGCCTGTCGAGAGTTGAGCCGTTTGGCGGTGCGGAGGTAGGCCAAGTTCTTGTGGTCTGTCCAGACCACGAACGGTTGTTCGGCCCCCTCCAGCCAATGCCTCCACTCCTCCAAGGCCAGGACCACTGCCAAGAGCTCCCGATTCCCCACGTCGTAGTTCCTCTCCGCGGGCGACAACTGTCTAGAAAAAAAGGCACAAGGGTGAGTCTTCCGATCCCCCGTGGCACGTTGAGAAAGGACGGCCCCCACACCGGAGTCCGATGCGTCCACCTCCACCACAAACTGGCACGCCGGATCCGGATGCCTCAGAACCGGAGCCGAGGTAAACAGCCGTTTCAGCTGCGCAAACGCGGCACCTGCCTCAGGAGTCCAGGAGAACGGAGAGAGCGTGGAGGTGAGCCGAGTAAGTGGGGCCGCGACACTACTGAAATCCCGGATGAACCTGCGGTAAAAATTTGAAAATCCGAGGAACCGCTGGAGTTGTTTCCGGGACGTAGGCGTCGGCCACTCCGCCACTGCCTTGACTTTAACGGGATCCGATCGAACTTGGCCCGGTTCAATTATGAACCCCAAAAAAGCCACCGACTTTGCGTGGAACTCGCACTTCTCCGCCTTGACGAACAGCTTGTTCTCCAAAAGCCGCTGAAGTACCAACCGGACGTGCTGAACGTGCTCCCTCTGACTACCTGAAAATATCAAAATATCGTCCAGGTAGACAAAGACGAACAGGTTCAGCATGTCTCGGAGGACGTCGTTCACCAGAGCCTGGAACACTGCCGGGGCGTTGGTGAGACCGAAGGGCATGACCCGGTACTCGAAGTGCCCCAAAGCAGTGTTGAACGCCGTCTTCCACTCGTCCCCCTCACGGATCCGGACGAGATGGTAGGCATTGCGGAGGTCCAATTTGGAGAACACCGTCGCATTACGGAGAGGCTCGAAGGCTGGGTCGATGAGTGGCAAGGGGTATTTATTCTTGACGGTGATATCGTTTAGACCCCGGAAGTCAATACACGGCCTTAACGAGTTATCCTTTTTAGTCACAAAAAAAAAACCAGAACCCACAGGCGACGACGAGGGTCTGATCAGGCCCGCTGCCAGAGAGTCGTGGATGTAGGTCTCCATAGTCTGTCTCTCGGGCCGGGACAGATTGTAGAGTCGCCTCACCGGCAAAGACGCGCCGGGAAGGAGATTGATGGCGCAGTCGTATGGTCTGTGAGGGGGTAAGGAGACGGCCCGTTCCTTAGAGAACACCTCCCCGAGGTTGTGGTAAACGCGGGGGACGGAAGAGAGATCGGGAGGACTCGGGACCGGACGGGTGGGTGAGCTGCATGGGGGTAGAGCGGACCGGAGGCAGTTCGAGTGACAGAACATGCTCCAACTAATCACGGAACCCGCCTCCCAATCGATGTGTGGATTGTGGATCGCCAACCACGGTCTACCCAATACCACCGGGGTGTGGGGGGAGGAGATGATGTGTAGGCTGATGGTCTCCCGGTGATTCCCTGACAGGATCAGGGTGAGAGGAACAGACCGTTGAGTGATCCGGGCCAACGGCTTGCCATCCAGCGAGTTCACCTCCAATGGTGGCTGTATCCGCTCGGTGGGAATACCGGCCCGTTCGACCAGAGCCGCATCAATAAAACTAGCGTCTGCTCCGGAGTCCACCAACACCTCCACCGGAAGCCTCTCCTTCGCCCAAAGGAGATGCCCGTGAAAATGGGAGCCTGCAAGTGGAGCTGGAGAGCGGGTCGCATTCTGGCACCTCAGGGACCCCGCCGTCACTGAGGGGCCCGATCTTTTGGCCGACGATGACAGTCGCGAATGGAGTGTCCCAACGTCCCGCAGTAGAGACAAGCTCCGGTGTCCAGCCTCCGCTTCCGTTCCTGCTGGGAAAGGACCACCCGATCCAACTGCATCGGCTCCTCCGCAAAGGAAGCGGTGGACCGAGAATATCTCCTCTCCTCAGCTGGGCGGGAGACGCTTCTGGAAGGACCCGGACCGTCCCCCCACTGCATAGCTAGGTCAGACACCTGAATGGCCATCTGGATGGCCTCATCCACAGTGCCCTTCTGGCCCCGCAACGCCACCTCCGTGCCCAACTCCCGGTTGAGTCCGCTCTGGAACGCGGACAGGAGCGATTCCTCGTTCCAACCGGACTCCACCGCCAACCGGCGGAACCGGGCGATGTACTCCCGAAGACTAAGCGTTCCTTGCTTAAGCCGCAACAGGAGTTGTCCAGCCTGGGCGCCCCGTATGGGGTGGTCGTACACCCTCATCAGCTCCATCTCGAGAGCCACGAAAGTCTCCACGAGAGGAGATCCTTGCACACGGAGCGCATCGTACATAGCGAGGGGTCCTCCCTCCAGCAGACTCACTATGTACGCAATCCTCCCCGCTTCCCTCGTAAAGCGGGACGGCTGTGCTTCAAATATGTTTTTGCACTGAACCAGGAAGCTCCGGCAGGTGTCCGGATTCCCCGAGTATCTCGGCGGGGGCGGGATGTGCGGCTCCGCGGAACCAGCGAGAACCGGCGTTTGTGGACCCCTCGCCTCGAGGTGCGCTATGCGTACGCCCTGGGACTCCGTGATGTCCACCAGCCGGGTAATTGTCGCATGGGCTTCCGCCAGATGTTGCTCCCACTGCGCTGCGTAACCGTGGATTTCGCGCTTCACCCGATCTCCGTCGCCGGGGTCCATAATGGCTCGTTCGTTCTGTCACGACGGTGTGTGGTGAGGTTGGACCCAGAACGCAGGCGGAGACCAGGAAAGGAAGAACAGGGGTTTATTGATGGCACAAAACACAATAGAAGGTTATCCCCCAGGACCGACGAGGGAGCTGGGACCGGGAGATCGAGGTGCGTCAAGCCGACAGGTAGGAGACGAGCGGATCGTTGGGGACAGGCGATGGTCAGGTTACCGGGAGGTCGAGGTGCGTCGTGCCGACAGGTAGTAGACGAGCGGGTCGTTGGGGACAGGCGATGGTCAGGTTACCGGGAGGTCGAGGTGCGTCGTGCCGACAGGTAGTAGACGAGCGGGTCGTTGGGGACAGGCGATGGTCAGGTTACCAGGAGGTCGAGGTGCGTCGTGCCGACAGGTAGTAGACGAGCGGGTCGTTGGGGACAGGCGATGGTCAGGTTACCGGGAGGTCGAGGTGCGTCGTACCGACAGGTAGATGACGGGCGGTACTCCGGGAGCGACGAGGGGCTGGAACAGCAGACGGGCGGGCTATCTCTCCGATAGTCCGTAGCAGGGTGATCAGGACCAGGGATGAATGTCACCTGGGGACTGGTAGCGTACCGGTTACACCTAGTACGAACGAGCGACGTCTCTCACTGACGCCGCTGTATAAATAGCCCCCAGGTGACATCAATGGCAATTAGCCACGGTAATGGTTGGCAGGTGCGTGTGTGTGCGCCTCTAGCGCACGCGGCCTGGCAACGCCCCCTGTCAACCACCGTAACCGTGACACGTGCTTTACTTTCCTTGACTTGGTGTCGTCATCATGCAACACATCTGCCTTAAACCCTCCTCCTTGCAGTTGGACCCAACCTTTTTATGATGTTCCTTCACTTTCCACCCGACCCAGTTCACTGCTGGGATGTCGGTGCTGCTCTTCTCCACACCGCTGACCTCACCGACGCATGGCCTATCGTCACCGCACTGCAGCTCCAGATTACCGTCCAGGTCAGAGGGTCTGGTTATCCGACCAAAGACAATCCCCTCTGAGTGAGCTCCAGGAAACCTTCCCCCCACTTTTTCTGTCCTTACGTTATCGAGAAGATAATCAATCCATTGGCCGTCAGACTGAAACTGCCCGGGACCATCCCACTTTTCATGTCTCCCAAATCAAACCCATGTCACCCCTTTGGGCTCCCCAGAAGTTCCCCCTCCACCCCCTTGGATCATCCACCACCATCCTGCCTACACTGTCACCAGCCACTGGACTTACCCGTGGCCTGGGATTCCAGAACCTGGTAGACTGGGAGCGATATGGCCCCAAGGAACGCTCCTCCGCTCTCTTGTTTGGGCGTTCCTCCAGGCCCTTCCTGACAAGCCTGGTCGCCTGGGGAGCCAGTTGGGGGGGGGGGGGTACCGTCACTGTTGTTTCTTACTGTCTGTTTGTTTCTTATGTTCTACCCCCCCCTCGTGTTTTCTGTGTGTTTTGTGTTTGTGGGCGTGTCCCTCAATTACCCTCCCAGCTCCAATCTCCTCACCAATCAACCCCAAACTCTATTTCTACCCCGTTTCCCACTCAGTCTCTGCAAGATTGTTGTTTCCTCTTTTCAGACCTCTTTTTCAGCACACATTTCCTAATTCCTCCTGCCTCGACCCCTGCCTGCCTAAAGCCTTTTCATATACTCATATACTTCAATCAATTCCCTTGTGAACTTTACCTCTGAGTCTGAGCTTGCGTTTGGGTCCGACCTGTTATCGTCAAAGTTTGAGGACCAAATGCCACAAATGCCCGGAAAATCCCCATCCCGAAGGACCTCTCATCCCAGTCTGAGGGACCCTAGCCACCCTACGGATCAGGAGGACACTCCTGGTGTTCTGGAGGACCACACACATTTGTAAAAAAAATAAAGCTTGAAGAAAACCTTTCTTATTTCATCATCTATTTAGTTTACTTTATTTTAGTTTACTTACTTACTTTTTGGGTCCTGTGGTGAAATGAAACCATAATGTCCTGATTTTATTGGACCCTGGACGGTGGACCATGGACGGTGGACCATGGACGGTGGACCATAGATGGTGGACCATGGACGGTGGACCATGGACGGTGGACCATGGACGGTGGACCATAGATGGTGGACCATGGACGGTGGACCATGGACGGTGGACCATAGATGGGGGACCATGGACGGTGGACCATGGACGGTGGACCATGGACGGTGGACCATAGATGGGGGACCATGGACGGTGGACCATGGACGGTGGACCATGGACGGTGGACCATAGATGGGGGACCATGGACGGTGGACCATGGACGGTGGACCATAGATGGGGGACCATGGACGGTGGACCATGGACGGTGGACCATGGACGGTGGACCATGGACGGTGGACCATGGACGGTGGACCATAGATGGTGGACCATGGACGGTGGACCATGGACGGTGGACCATAGATGGTGGACCATGGACGGTGGACCATGGACGGTGGACCATGGACGGTGGACCATGGACGGTGGACCATAGACGGTGGACCATGGACAGTGGACCATGGACGGTGGACCATGGACGGTGGACCATAGATGGGGGACCATGGATGGTGGACCATGGACGGTGGACCATGGACGGTGGACCATGGACGGTGGACCCTGGACGGTGGACCATGGATGGTGGACCATGGATGGGGGACCATGGACAGTGGACTATGGACGTATGAGGGACTGGAACCTCGGGCATCTTTCTTACAACCAAATAAGGAAGATAAGAATAATTTACAATAATCTGTTTTATGAAAACGCAAAGTAACATAGAGGTAATAACACTGCATAGGACAAACATTGTGTTTCATTGTCAAGCTTGTATTTTAAATAAAATGGTTGGAATAGATGGAATAGAAAACCTTGGTACCTTTTACAAACTGCTGATTGAAGTACTAGTTTTAACAACAATGTTACACAATATAATACAATATGTCATATGTTATAACGTCCTTAGCTCCTATGATCTAAAGAGGAGTCTCAACCCTCGCATATGAGGTGAGGTGTGCTGCTGCTGGTGTTTCTCAGTAGTTAGCTGCGTAAAGTAAGAAAGTAAATTCATTGATATTAGCTACTAACTGATGGCTTCCTAGTTCTTTGCAGCAGACATTTACAAGACACATTACAAGTTAATTGTATAAGTTAAGTCACAATATAAATATATTTACTGAAACGATAAAGGTCTATTCTGTCATTTAAAGTCTGGTTGGTGTCAAACGATGTGTAGTGATTCTTGGTGCTCCAGGGGAGTGGTGTTTGTCGGTGGAGCAACGCCGTTTTCTGACCGTAGTTGTAAAATTGATTTTAGGGAATTACTTTTTTTGGATTTACTGCAGCTGCAAATTTGCAGGTGCTAAATTTGCTCAATTTGCTCAATTTGCAGCAATGTACCATTTGAGAATAATAAGAGTAATCAAAAGTGTTTTTTGAACATTAAAGCATGTTTACCAATTCTAGGAACTCACAAATGGAAGAATGACCCACATAATGAGCATATGTGATGTAACAACAAGGTTTCCACCGTCCTAGCCATACACTGACATTATTAAATTATAAATTCACTGTATCTCATCTGACCTGATGTTACGGAAAAAAACATGTTTGGGTCAATAAATTAACTTTTAGAAAAAATAGATATATATTGAACAATGAAACCGTTCTCTCATGCAGCTTTAAAGGTACTATTGATAACATTTAAAACATTGATAACATTCAGCCACTAGATGTGCCCTCCCCTTTTCCAGTCCAGTCCACTGGTTGGTGAAGTGATGATAGTCTCAGTGTAACCAGCGTTCCTCCTTGGTCCTTCTGTAGTCACTGAGCACCCGAGGGACGCCGCTTAACGCCTAACTCATTGGGTGGTTATACTGGAGTGTAAGAGAAGGCCTCCATACCTAAACCAACATCAAATACCTGTAACAGAATGTGAGTGCATATGCATGTAGTCTGTAGGACTATTATCTTAAATAAGAGATCATATTAGTAGTAGTATGTCATTTAGCATAATCAATTAATTAAAGAGTTTGTGTGTGGATTTTAACTGATTTAATAATCCACACCGAGATGTTACCCAGCAGGTGAGGAGACGCTTCAGCCAACAGGTTACGGATACCCTGACATGACGTCACCCCTCCACATCATCAGCATCAGCAGCGGGTCGCGTGACGTCATCCTCCATCATCGACACCAGCCCCATCCGCAGATCACGTGGTGCGCCGGCGCGTCCACGTGCTCTGGGCATGCGCGCTCCCGCTGATCAATGGCAAAGATGGCGGCCGCCGTCGGATCAGGTGAGCTGAGAGCCGTTCGTGTGATGAGATAGTGAACGGTATCGTCGGGTTTAATGGTCGTAGTGATCGAGCCGCTCATCAGAGAGTAACCATGGAGAGCCCTCGGAGTGTTGAGGAGGAGATGAGAGGAGCCGCTAGCTGGTAGCACACCAGCAGTACTCCTCCATCATATCAATTAATATGAATACAATCAATTCTATTAATAACGAATCGATACTGTTTGGACACACATGGATGTCTTTCGGCCAGATAAAACGTGTCGCACTTGGATTTGACATCGATTGTGATCAGTTCATCAGCTGCTCCTTTGAGTTCATGTGATTTAGACTGAGTTCATATGGTCTACTCTTCTAAGGTTATTGATTATTAATTCTTCATGTGATTTAGACTGAGTTCATATGGTCTACTCTTCTAAGGTTATTGATTATTAATTATTCATGTTTAGTTCAGTGATTAATATAATTCTACTAGTCTACTCTTCTAGGGTTATTACGGTAACTGGACGGTTTTATAAAGACATTAACACGTGTTCATGGAATAACATACACACATCTTACTGTTGGCTGTTAGGAACCCTTTCATTGATTACATGACACGCACAAACATCCAATTTAGTTGTTTTGCACATCTTTGCATCTCTTGCTTTTGGTCAAGCAATCTCCTGTTTGATTCAGCCTTATTCTATATATGATTATTCTATATATGATTATTCTATATATGATTATTCTATAAGGCAGGGCTGCTGTCTACAGTCTCACGGTTGGCCAGAAGTTGACTGCTTTCCTAAGGCACTTTTTCATTGGGGTTAGTCAGCCTCCTTAATAAAAAGGCAGAAAATCCTATAATATTTAGTGGGAGTACATCAATCTAATTCAAACTATTCTAACCCTTTGTATCATTTACTTTGGATCTCTTAAATAAATGTTCATTACAACTACAAACCATGAGTCTGACAAATCCGCTTTCTAATCATGGTCTCTGACTCATGATCGCACAAAGGAAGGACCAAGCGATGGTGTGCTTCACCAGCCCTGCTCCTTGTGTTGGCTGCTCAGGTGTTAAAGTTCCCCGCAACTTCCGTCTGATGGAGGAGCTGGAGGAGGGCCAGAAGGGAGGTGGTGACGGCACAGTGAGCTGGGGTCTGGAGGACGATGACGACATGACACTCACCTACTGGAACGGAATGATCCTGGGCCCCTCCAGGGTGAGACCGGGACCCTGTGGCTCCCTGCACCTCGCAATGCCACACCTCTCTCTGTTACAAACCTTATGCAGGAAGGAAGATTCTGGGTTGCATTGTTTCGTTTGAAATGTCTGCTCTTAAGAGATATGCGCCGTTATGACATATTTACTATGTGTCGTATATCATATCATATACAAAACATGTTTAGTTTCACCAATCTGGGGGGAAAGTGCATTTTTGGGGAGTGACTTAGTGACTGGAGCATCCGTCTTCAGTCTATTGTTGTTCATTGGTGCCTTCTTGTTCTTTTATTGGTGACAAAACGAGTGTGTTTACAGAAACAGGTTTGTGTTATGAGACCTGACTTTTGATTTGGTCAGTTTGTGTTTGGTTGATTGTAGTGTTGTCAGGTGTGATTGATTGACATGCAGCTTAATACCAACTCAATTAGCTCTTTAGCCAATAAATGCTGTGAAAGTTGAGCAGATTGGTTTTATTTTTAGAACCCTTGTCAGAGCTGATCAAAAAACATTCTGGTGTGTGATCTGTGAGCTGTAGTGATCTTGGTGTGTACGGTACTAGAGCTGTAGTGATCTTGGTGTGTACGGTACTAGAGCTGTAGTGATCTTGGTGTGTACGGTACTAGAGCTGTAGTGATCTTGGTGTGTACGGTACTAGAGCTGTAGTGATCTTGGTGTGTACGGTACTAGAGCTGTAGTGATCTTGGTGTGTACGGTACTAGAGCTGTAGTGATCTTGGTGTGTACGGTACTAGAGCTGTAGTGATCTTGGTGTGTACGGTACTAGAGCTGTAGTGATCTTGGTGTGTACGGTACTAGAGCTGTAGTGATCTTGGTGTGTACGGTACTAGAGCTGTAGTGATCTTGGTGTGAGGTGCTAGAGCTGTAGTGGTGGTGGTGTGAGGTACTAGAGCTGTAGTGATCTTGGTGTGTACGGTACTAGAGCTGTAGTGGTGGTGGTGTGAGGTGCTAGAGCTGTAGTGATCTTGGTGTGTACGGTACTAGAGCTGTAGTGATCTTGGTGTGTACGGTACTAGAGCTGTAGTGATCTTGGTGTGAGGTACTAGAGCTGTAGTGATCTTGGTGTGAGGTACTAGAGCTGTAGTGATCTTGGTGTGTACGGTACTAGAGCTGTAGTGGTGGTGGTGGGAGGTACTAGAGCTGTAGTGGTGGTGGTGGGAGGTACTAGAGCTGTAGTGGTGGTGGTGTGAGGTACTAGAGCTGTAGTGGTGGTGGTGTGAGGTGCTAGAGCTGTAGTGGTGTGGTGGTGGGAGGTACTAGAGCTGTAGTGGTGGTGGTGGTGTGAGGTGCTAGAGCTGTAGTGGTGGTGGTGTGAGGTGCTAGAGCTGTAGTGGTGTGGTGGTGGGAGGTACTAGAGCTGTAGTGGTGGTGGTGGTGTGAGGTGCTAGAGCTGTAGTGGTGGTGGTGGGAGGTACTAGAGCTGTAGTGGTGTGGTGGTGTGAGGTACTAGAGCTGTAGTGGTGTGGTGGTGTGAGGTACTAGAGCTGTAGTGGTGGTGGTGGTGTGAGGTGCTAGAGCTGTAGTGGTGGTGGTGTGAGGTACTAGAGCTGTAGTGGTGGTGGTGGTGTGAGGTACTAGAGCTGTAGTGGTGGTGGTGGGAGGTACTAGAGCTGTAGTGGTGGTGGTGGTGTGAGGTGCTAGAGCTGTAGTGGTGGTGGTGTGAGGTACTAGAGCTGTAGTGGTGTGGTGGTGTGAGGTACTAGAGCTGTAGTGGTGGTGGTGGGAGGTACTAGAGCTGTAGTGGTGGTGGTGGGAGGTACTAGAGCTGTAGTGGTGTGGTGGTGGGAGGTACTAGAGCTGTAGTGGTGGTGGTGGTGGAGGTACTAGAGCTGTAGTGGTGGTGGTGGTGTGAGGTACTAGAGCTGTAGTGGTGTGGTGGTGGGAGGTACTAGAGCTGTAGTGGTGGTGGTGGGAGGTACTAGAGCTTAATGCAGCAGGGCAACATGTCCAGCACTGTGCTAAGAGGGTTTACCCCCAGCATCAGTAGTCATGGTGCTTCACTTGGAACGAGGCTGCACATTAGTCAGAGCTTTAAAGGGGATCTTCCCCATTTTCAAACTGAGTTTGTGTCATTTCAATGTGGGTCTTTATGCAATGAACAATCTTTACCTTTCCTCCATGTTGCCTCCGCCCAGATCTCTAGTTCTCGTTGGGGTTAGATTCAGGATCTGCATGGTAAACCACTGCAGGCGTTTATTCACACAGTGTTGGTAATGTGAGAGAATGACATGAGGCTGTTCCTTGTTGTTTTCACAGACCATCTTTGAGAACAGGATATACAGTTTGAAGGTTGAATGTGGACCAAAGTACCCCGAGATCCCCCCCGTCGTCCGCTTTGTCACCAAGATCAACCTGAGTGGAGTGCACACCAATGGTGTGGTAAGTGTAAAACACACACGCACGCACGCACGCACGTCTTAAACAAAAGCATGTAGTGGACACAAACAAACCTGTGTGTGTGCGTGTGCGTGTGTGTGTGTGCTGCGACGGGCTACACAACGCAGTGCTCCTTGACCTGATGATGACCCCCCCTCCCCCTCCCCCCCCTGCAGGTGGACACCAAGGCGGTGCCGGTGCTGGCCAAGTGGCAGCACTCCTACAGCATCCGCAAGGTACTGCAGGAGCTGAGGAACCTCATGATGAGCAAAGAGAACATGAAGCTGCCCCAGCCTCCGGAGGGCCATATGTACAGCAGCTGAGGCGTCCTGCTACACACACACACACACACACACACACACACACACACACACACACACACACACACACACACACACACACACACACACACACACACACACACACACACACACACACACACACACACACACACACGTGTCTGCCCAAACAATGCGTATGTTATGCCCACATGAGCAAATACAAACACATAATGCAGACTGTACTATTTAACAAATGCCATTCCCACTGATTCCTTCCTATCCTCCAAGACTATTAGCTCTCCCAGACCCCGCCCCCTGGGCTTACACCACCCCCCCACCTCCCAGACCCCGCCCCCTGGGCTTACACCACCCCCCCACCTCCCAGACCCCGCCCCCTGGGCTTACACCACCCCCCCACCTCCCAGACCCCGCCCCCTGGGCTTACACCACCCCCCCACCTCCCAGACCCCGCCCCCTGGGCTTACACCACCCCCCCACCTCCCAGACCCCGCCCCCTGGGCTTACACCACCCCCCCACCTCCCAGACCCCGCCCCCTGGGCTTACACCACCCCCCCACCTCCCAGACCCCGCCCCCTGGGCTTACACCACCCCCCCACCTCCCAGACCCCGCCCCCTGGGCTTACACCACCCCCCCACCTCCCAGACCCCGCCCCCTGGGCTTACACCACCCCCCCACCTCCCAGACCCCGCCCCCTGGGCTTACACCACCCCCCCACCTCCCAGACCCCGCCCCCTGGGCTTACACCCCCCCCCACCTCCCAGACCCCGCCCCCTGGGCTTACACCACCCCCCCACCTCCCAGACCCCGCCCCCTGGGCTTACACCACCCCCCCACCTCCCAGACCCCGCCCCCTGGGCTTACACCCCCCCCACCTCCCAGACCCCGCCCCCTGGGCTTACACCACCCCCCCACCTCCCAGACCCCGCCCCCTGGGCTTACACCACCCCCCCACCTCCCAGACCCCGCCCCCTGGGCTTACACCACCCCCCCACCTCCCAGACCCCGCCCCCTGGGCTTACACCACCCCCCCACCTCCCAGACCCCGCCCCCTGGGCTTACACCACCCCCCCACCTCCCAGACCCCGCCCCCTGGGCTTACACCACCCCCCCACCTCCCAGACCCCGCCCCCTGGGCTTACACCACCCCCCCTCGCCGTCATCCAGTCCGAGGATGTGGAACATGCAGAGCAGCTGCAGGAAGAGGGCCCCCCGCCCCTATGGCTCTCCCCTTGCTCCTGTCACCCCAACACCTGCACCAGGCTCCACAATGTACCCTACATCTTACAAGAGGGTTTTTCTTTCAGTTTCTTTCTTTTTGTTGTTCAAAATTCTTCATATTGTAAACATAAACAAACCAAAGCCCCCCAGCTGGGAGATCCATGTGGGGGTGGGGCTGGTTCCTCTGTTGGGGGGTGAGGCTGGTAGACCCCCCCCCTGTGGTTCCTCTGTTGGGGGGTGAGGCCAGTAGACCCCCCCCCCCCCCCTGTGGTTCCTCTGTTGGGGGTGAGGCCGGTAGACCCCCCCCCCCCCCCTGTGGTTCCTCTGTTGGGGAGTGAGGCCGGTAGACCCCCCCCCCCCCCCCTGTGGTTCCTCTGTTGGGGAGTGAGGCCGGTAGACCCCCCCCCCCCCCCCTGTGGTTCCTCTGTTGGGGAGTGAGGCCGGTAGACCCCCCCCCCCCTGTGGTTCCTCTGTTGGGGAGTGAGGCCGGTAGACCCCCCCCCCCCCCCTGTGGTTCCTCTGTTGGGGAGTGAGGCCGGTAGACCCCCCCCCCCCCCCCCCTGTGGTTCCTCTGTTGGGGAGTGAGGCCGGTAGACCCACCCCCCCCTGTGGTTCCTCTGTTGGGGAGTGAGGCCGGTAGATGAGGGGGGGGTTAGTCTACGTATCAGGCCCTATTGGAATGAGGGGGTGGTTCGTCTACGTATCAGGCCCTATTGGAATGAGGGGGGGGGGGGGGGGGGTATAAAGCAGTGAGTGAAAATCTTATGTACAATACCCGACGACAGACAGCAGTTATAAAAATAAGATAACATAAAAACTGAATAGAATAAAAGAAGTAAAAAAAAGTACAAAACTGTCTACGTATCAGGCCCTATTGGAATGAGGGGGGCGTTAGTCTACGTATCAGGCCCTATTGGAATGAGGGGGGCGTTAGTCTACGTATCAGGCCCTATTGGAATGAGGGGGGCGTTAGTCTACGTATCAGGCCCTATTGGAATGAGGGGGGGGGGGGTTAGTCTACATATCAGGCCCTATTGGAATGAGGGGGGGTTAGTCTACGTATCAGGCCCTATTGGAATGAGGGGGGGTTAGTCTACATATCAGGCCCTATTGGAATGAGGGGGGGTTAGTCTACGTATCAGGCCCTATTGGAATGAGGGGGGGGATTAGTCTACGTATCAGGCCCTATTGGAATGAGGCGGGGGGGTTAGTCTACGTATCAGGCCCTATTGGAATGAGGGGGGGGTTAGTCTACGTATCAGGCCTATTGGAATGAGGGGGGGGGTTAGTCTACGTATCAGGCCCTATTGGAATGAGGGGGGGGTTAGTCTACGTATCAGGCCCTATTGGAATGAGGGGGGGGTTAGTCTACGTATCAGGCCCTATTGGAATGAGGGGGGGGTTAGTCTACGTATCAGGCCCTATTGGAATGAGGGGGGTAAGTCTACGTATCAGGCCTATTGGAATGAGGGGGGGGTTAGTCTACGTATCAGGCCCTATTGGAATGAGGGGGGAGTTAGTCTACGTATCAGGCCCTATTGGAATGAGGGGGGGTTAGTCTACGTATCAGGCCCTATTGGAATGAGGGGGGGGTTAGTCTACGTATCAGGCCCTATTGGAATGAGGGGGGCGTTAGTCTACGTATCAGGCCCTATTGGAATGAGGGGGGGGTTAGTCTACGTATCAGGCCCTATTGGAATGAGGGGGGGGTTAGTCTACGTATCAGGCCCTATTGGAATGAGGGGGGGGTTAGTCTACGTATCAGGCCCTATTGGAATGAGGGGGGGGTTAGTCTACGTATCAGGCCTATTGGAATGAGGGGGGGTTAGTCTACGTATCAGGCCCTATTGGAATGAGGGGGGGTTAGTCTACATATCAGGCCCTATTGGAATGAGGGAGGGGGTTAGTCTACATATCAGGCCCTATTGGAATTCGGGGGGGGGGTTAGTCTACGTATCAGGCCCTATTGGAATGAGGGGGGGGTTAGTCTACATATCAGGCCCTATTAGAATGAGAGGGGGTTGTCTACGTATCAGGCCCTATTAGAATGAGGGGGGGGGGTTTAGTCTACGTATCAGGCCCTATTGGAATGAGGGGGGGTTAGTCTATGTATCAGGCCCTATTGGAATGAGGGGGGGTTAGTTTACGTATCAGGCCCTATTGGAATGAGGGGGGGGTTAGTCTACGTATCAACAGGGCGGTCCTCATCGCTCATGCTCCCCAGCTGGTCCTCTGTGTGCCCTATGCTGATGGGTTATTGTTTAGCAGGTGGTTGTTCCTCTCCCAATCCCCATGTTTTCACCCTGGAACACAAACCTGTTTTATGATTTCAATCTTCTATCAAAGGATGAATTGGACTGTCTGTGGCCTGCAGGCCTGAGGGGGGGCCTTCATCTTTACTCTTGATGTATTTCTTTGCTGTTTATTTGATCATGGCTGACCTGTGTTTATTGTCGCCATGGGGGTAATCTCTGGTACAGCCAACCCCACAGAATGCAAAGTGTATGGCTTTAGATGTTCTATAACGGGTGTGAGTCGAGTCAGGATAACGGTGACCTGTTGCATGTTTTTGATTTGAATTAAACTTCATTACTTTTGCAAGTCTTGGTCTGGTGCTTCTATTGTTCCTTGGCGGTGCGCTGCACCACCCACGGACCGATGGCCGTCTCCGCTGTGTTCCTCTACTGATGGACAATACATTGCCAACCATTTCAATAATATTCACTAGCTTCATGTGAATGGGTGAATAATAATAATGGCCTTTTATGAAGCTTGAACTACAGAGCCAATGCAAACCACTGAAGGTCCAATCTCACTTCTTGTTAATAAATAAAGTCTGCTCTAACTTCCCTTTGTTCTGCTCTTCATTACACATCGGTTCAGAATGACCGCGGTCTCAGGCTGACGTCAGTGAAAGTAAAGAATACAGTCTCATCCATCAAACCTGACGCCTTCAGGGACGACCCAAGCTGTTCAGCTGCAGTGTGTTTGGGACGGGGGCCGTGCCCTCCGTCTCTCTCCGGGCCGGGAGCCCAACAAGGCCCCCTCGCATTCAGCAGCTGTTGCTGCTCCTCCGAGGAACCCTCCCTCCCGCAGAGATCCAGAGGTCTGAAGAGAGGAGTGAGCGACCCCTGACCCCGTGCCGGTGACCTGTTATACGTCATCCACGGTGACACGGTTCACGTTACAGAGCGTACAGTCAGCCTCACCTCTCACGTGGAGGCCCCTACTCCCTGCCATCCTGTCTGAGCGGTTCACATGGTTCTTGTGCGGTGGTCCTCAGCGGCCCGATAAAGAGACCAAACTAAAAGTCTTCAATCACTGTAATTGTATCTGCTGTGATGGACAACCCGTCCAGACGCTCCAAATGGTATCAAAAACAAAAGGGAGATAATGGCGGTGGCCCCCGTCTCAATCAGTCTAATCGTTTAGTGTGAATCCCGCCTTCGGCCCACCTGCCTTTCCTCTGAGCCACAACACTGAATAGTGATGTTAACAGTACAGAATAAAAGGGACAAGAAGCTTTAAATTTTTGGCACAGCATAACTATTTTTTTTTCCCGTTAAGAAGAGAATATCAAATCTTTAATTTCCTAAATAATGACTGAAATGTCCTATAATCCACATGTCCGTGTATCGGGTTTGGCTCTTGAGCAGTGAGCTCCATGTGCTCCTTATACCCAGAGAGGCCTCATTAACATATGAAATATCTCCATAATTAACTCACTAGTCTGATTGCACTCCATTTGTTACATTCAGATGTAAAATGCAGTGATGAGTGCACCAGTTGTGGGACGTATCAGATGGTCCCTGATACACACACACACACCCTCCCACGTCTATTCGCTGAACCGTGTGTGTGTGAGAGTGTGTATGTGTGTGTGCGTATGTGTGTGTGTGCAAGGCCTGGGCCAAAGCAGTTTGGAGAAGCCCATCTGCTCATCGGGTCAACATAACTCACAGACACACTTTTGACACGGGCCTGGACCCCATGGTGAGAGCGCCAATTAGTGGAATGAGACAGATTGTTTGCACAATCTTGTTGATTTGCATTTTCTACGGCCCACACGTGGTTCAGACGCCCGGGGTAACGATAACCAATCAGGCAGAAAATGTTGTAGGATAAAAAGAAGGGAATACTGTAGGATATTCACAACTTACAAGGAATGACCTCGTCCAGGTCATATGCACTCTGTATTTATGAATCAACATAAGAATTCTCTGTGCTTAGTTTGTATTGCGTCCACATTTAGGGAGGGAATAATATGAACCTTGAAAATGAACACGGCAAGCAGCAACCTTCCTCCAGGACCTTCTACTGATTTCTTCTTCAAATGGAGTCTTCTAGATGTTTTGATTGTTGAGTTCATTAAGAATCTCCATCTTCTCCATTTCAGTTCAGTAACCCAGACCAAAAGTGGTCCAACACACACACACACACACACACACACACACACACACACAGGTTGTCTATCTTCTGGTTGTGATTCTGTCTTGACCCAGCTGAGGCACAGACGCAGGCCTGGCTGTAAGGTGACGGAATGCATCCCCCCCACACTCACACACACACACACACACACTCACACACACACACACACACACACACACACACACACACACACAATCATACACACACACACACACAATCACACACAACATTCACTGCACTTCTTCATACACACACACTGCATCACAGCCCATTATGAAACACCAAGCAGATGGCCTGGAGACAAAGGGTGTAGGGGTGAGAGGCCCCGACCGCCCCCCCCCTCCCCTCCCCCCCACACACACACACACACACACACACACCACACACACACACACACACACACACACACACACACACACCCTCAACACACACCCTCAACACACACACTCAACACACACACTCTTCAGCCACCTCTTATACCCCCACACTCACACATCCCCTTCTCCCACAACTTTACACCATGTGCCGTCTGTCTGTATAGTCCTAGCTCCACAGCTGTCCATCACCCGTAGCTCTCTCTCTCCCCCCCCCCTCTCTCTCTCTCTCTCTCTATCTCTATCCCCCCTCTCTCTCTCTCTCTCCCCCCCCCCCCCTCTCTCTCTCTCTCTCTCTATCTCTATCCCCCCTCTCTCTCTCTCTCTCTCTCTCTCTCTCTCTCTATCTCTATCCCCCCCCTCTCTCTCTCTCTCTCTCTCTCTCTCTCTCTCTCTCTCTCTCTCCTCTCTCTCTCTCTCTCTCTCTCTCTCCCCCCCCCCCCCTCTCTCTCTCTCTCTCTCTATCTCTATCCCCCCTCTCTCTCTCTCTCTCTCTCTCTCTCTCTATCTCTATCCCCCCCCCCTCTCTCTCTCTCTCTCTCTCTCTCTCTCTCTCTCTCTCTCTCTCTCTCTCTCTCTCTATCTCTATCCCCCCCCCCCTCTCTCTCTCTCCTTTTCTCCCGCCCTCCCCCATAGCTCCAGCTTCATTCAGGCGAACTTCACACACTTGCTGTCATTTAAAATCCTTTATTTCTTTCTGCTGATGCGGACGCAGCAGTTCGTACGTCCACGCTGAAATGAGCTTCTCCTTCTCCCTGGTGGTTCAGACAGCCTAACGGCGCTCTGCTCCTCGGGTCCTGCAGGTAATGCTCCTTTTGACAGTGAATTGAGCTGGCCGGCGGTGAGGGGCGATTTGGCCAAGAGCCATTTAGTGGAAGTGCTCTCAAGGCCACAGAATGACACTTGTGGAGACAATGTGACTCCAGTGACACCATCAGCTGATTGTATATTGAATAGAAGAGAGGAGTGATGGAGGCCTGGGCCCCCGGCCCCGGACACAGACACGCAGCAGGGCCCCTCCTGGAGGAGAGAGCCTCCGGTTCAGCCGAGGCCTCTCCATCAATGTCTGAGCCAAGGACAGGAGGACAGGAGGACTTTTAGCCAATGAAATTGGACATTTTTATTAATCATTAATGAGCAGGCTATGTGAGAATTTTTTATGAGCCACGGCAGTTATTATGGCCATGTTTTTATTGATTACACTTCATGAGAAGAAAAAAAGAAAATCTCATTTGGAAAACCTGCCAGTGAGTCTGCCTATTTGTTCCATTTCATATTTTGGAGAACCTCGGAGAACCCCAGGGAGAGGATGAGGAAAGGTCAGCTTTGCGAGTGGTTTGTGAGAAGGTGACCAGTGGTCCTTCCTCTGGGGTGTCACCCCTCATCACCAATGACCTCATCATTAAGCGTTAGTTAACCAGCACTAGCTTATTGGTTTGAACGCCACTATTCACTATACGTACACGTTATACACTAACAATATTCACTATACGTACACGTTATACACTAACAATATTCACTATACGTACACGTTATACACTAACAATATTCACTATACGTACACGTTATACACTAACAATATTCACTATACGTACACGTTATACACTAACAATATTCACTATACGTACACGTTATACACTAACAATATTCACTATACGTACACGTTATACACTAACAATATTCACTATACGTACACGTTATACACTAACTAACAATATTCACTATACGTACACGTTATACACTAACAATATTCACTATACGTACACGTTATACACTAACAATATTCACTATACGTACACGTTATACACTAACAATATTCACTATACGTACACGTTATACACTAACAATATTCACTATACGTACACGTTATACACTAACAATATTCACTATACGTACACGTTATACACTAACAATATTCACTATACGTACATGTTATACACTAACAATATTCCACCACTATTCAAATAATCTACAGGACGAAAAATATCTTTCAAATATAGCAGCTGCTGTAGCACCTTCCCCCTCCTCACACACACGGACACGCACACACACACGCACACGCACACACACACACGCACACACACAAACACGCACACACACACACGCACACGCGCATGCATGCACACACACAATCCACAGAGCTCGAGAAGACAGGCGCTTGACACGTCTGATTGAGGAGTCTCTCTGAAAGGGAGACGGACGTGTCCCTTTTATCCCACTTGAGGACTGACTAGATTAAAAGGTAGTTGTACGGCCTCCACCCCAAACCTCCACCCTCTGCTCCATCACCTCCCACTGACCCCACACGGAGGGGAAGCTGTGAACACACATGATGGATTTCAGGCGTTAACCGGTCACCATCGAGTGAACTACTACTTTAGGCGTGAGCTGAGCGTCTGAGACACCATTTGTGTAAAAGCCCTTCTGTGAAGTGGGGAAAAAATAACAACAATAGAACATAAATCCCGGGTCCGTCTGCAGACCAACACACGTTGTTGGCTTCTAGAGAATCCTACAGATTGAAGAGATCTACCCCACCCCCCCACCACACACACACACCCCATCTCTTTCTTTTTGTGTCCGTCTTTTCCTCACTCTCTCACCAAACGCTGATTAAAAGAGAAAAGACAATCATCCTCATTCATGGTGTCTTGCAGCTGCCTGCGAGCAGGGCTCCCACTGAGTGAGGAGCGGGGCTGAACCGCTCCTCACTCAGTGCGAGCAGGGCTCCCACTGAGTGAGGAGCGGGGCTGAACCGCTCCTCACTCAGTGCGAGCAGGGCTCCCACTGAGTGAGGAGCGGGGCTGAACCGCTCCTCACTCAGTGCGAGCAGGGCTCCCACTGAGTGAGGAGCGGGGCTGAACCGCTCCTCACTCAGTGCGAGCAGGGCTCCCACTGAGTGAGGAGCGGGGCTGAACCGCTCCTCGCTCAGTGCGAGCAGGGCTCCCACTGAGTGAGGAGCGGGGCTGAACCGCTCCTCGCTCAGTGCGAGCAGGGCTCCCACTGAGTGAGGAGCGGGGCTGAACCGCTCCTCACTCAGTGCGAGCAGGGCTCCCACTGAGTGAGGAGCGGGGCTGAACCGCTCCTCGCTCAGTGCGAGCAGGGCTCCCACTGAGTGAGGAGCGGGGCTGAACCGCTCCTCACTCAGTGCGAGCAGGGCTCCCACTGAGTGAGGAGCGGGGCTGAACCGCTCCTCACTCAGTGCGAGCAGGGCTCCCACTGAGTGAGGAGCGGGGCTGAACCGCTCCTCACTCAGTGCGAGCAGGGCTCCCACTGAGTGAGGAGCGGGGCTGAACCGCTCCACACTCAGTGCGAGCAGGGCTCCCACTGAGTGAGGAGCGGGGCTGAACCGCTCCACGCAGCCAGGAGCCGTTCTTTAAGGCGCTCTGTAATGACTGGATGTGATTATCTCAGTTATCACAGCTAAACAAGCGCTGCTAGCTGAGCTCCCTCGCTGTCATCCCTCTGAGGTCTACCATCAAATGCCTTTAATCAGATGGCTGTGAGTGTATAGAATATATATCACTACTGAGGCGTTGGACATTATGATTTAAAGATATATATATATATTTATTTCATCTTAGCTGTTCGGTGGTACATTCCTTTTTTATATTGGTTTGTTTCTTTCCTTTTCAAGCTATATCTGTGGCCGATGAACACCAAACATACTGTATAATTGTATAATGTATATACTGTAGAATGTATATAGTGTATATTAGTGATGGCATGTTGGTGTTAGGAAGCTTCACTCTAACCTGTCTCATATGAGACCATCAACGTCTGTCTGGGAATTTAAAACATTTCAGTTATTGATTCATTTTTATGATCTTGCACAAACTGCTTTTTACAGAGCCATCTGTGGGCCAAACTCCATGACCCAGCCTCGGATCTGACCCCGCGACCCCTGCAACACACAGGGGTCAACCTGTCAGAGCCCGAGAGCGGAAGTCACCACAGGACTGCTGAGTCCTGATGGGGGACGGGGGAAGGGAGGTCTTTGTGGGGAGAGGAACAGGGGAAAGTAGAGCCTTAGAAAGGGACATGGAAAGACCACAGACACTCTGGCAGGGAGGATGAGGAACAGCCGGACCTCTCCCAAGGGCTGGGGCTCTAGTGAGAGATCATTGTTAGAGAGGGTCATCAGATCCCTGCTTGGAACAAGCGTGTTAAACCACTGACACATGAATGGAGGCACCAACAGTAAAAAAAACACCAAGATATTTTCATTTTACAACATCTTGATTTAGCTGACGGTTGGAAGAAAGAACAAGAAGACAAGAAGAATGGAGAGAACTGAGAGGGTATCCAATACAGGATGCTCTAGGGTTTGTGTGT
>CM051002.1:36154427-36161927 GCA_027704905.1 Muraenolepis orangiensis | reverse complement strand
CTGTCACCCGGCCCTCCATTAGCATAGTCCTGCACACTGCGATGCCCCAGATGGAGGACGATTTAAGAGATTTATCCCAGGATTGGAGGACTTTGAGATCAGTGTTTGTGCTGCATGGCCTCAGGGATTAGGAGTCAGACCAGAGCTGCTTTGGGCCTTTTGCTGTTGTTTATTTGTGTTGTTCTTTAAAAAATAAATGAATCAAGTATTGCAGGAGGTTGAATATATTGAGCGTCTGCTCACAGATCACTCATTAATATTTCATCTGCCGAGCGCCCTCCACCTGCCACGTCCACATGGTTTCCTGTATTGTGTTGGGTATTGATCTGGTATTGATCTGGTATTGATCTGGTATTGATCTGGTATTGATCTGGTATTGATCCAACCCTCGCAGAGAGAAGATCACTTTTCAACTGCGAGTTTCCATTAGTAGAACATATACAAAAAATATAAAACAACAACCTTTCAATACAACAAACTGCATTACGTTCAGGATGACAAGGTGGGTTTACTCTGCTGTCCATGTGACTGTATGTACTAAGTCCTATGATATGTGACTATATGTACTAAGTCCTATGATATGTGACTATATGTACTAAGTCCTACATGTGACTATATGTACTAAGTCCTATGATATGTGACTATATGTACTAAGTCCTATGATATGTGACTATATGTACTAAGTCCTATGATATGTGACTATATGTACTAAGTCCTATGATATGTGACTATATGTACTAAGTCCTATGATATGTGACTGTATGTACTAAGTCCTATGATATGTGACTATATGTACTAAGTCCTATGATATGTGACTATATGTACTAAGTCCTATGATATGTGACTATATGTACTAAGTCCTATGATATGTGACTATATGTACTAAGTCCTATAATATGTGACTATATGTACTAAGTCCTATATGTGACTATATGTACTAAGTACTACATGTGACTATATGTACTAAGTCCTATATGTGACTATATGTACTAAGTCCTATGATATGTGACTATATGTACTAAGTCCTATGATATGTGACTATATGTACTAAGTCCTATGATATGTGACTATATGTACTAAGTCCTACTAAGTCCTATATGTGACTATATGTACTAAGTCCTATGATATGTGACTATATGTACTAAGTCCTATGATATGTGACTATATGTACTAAGTCCTATATGTGACAATATGTACTAAGTCCTATGATATGTGACTATATGTACTAAGTCCTATATGTGACTATATGTACTAAGTCCTATGATATGTGACTATATGTACTAAGTCCTATATGTGACTATATGTACTAAGTCCTACATGTGACTATATGTACTAAGTCCTATATGTGACTATATGTACTAAGTCCTATGATATGTGACTATATGTACTAAGTCCTATGATATGTGACTATATGTACTAAGTCCTATATGTGACTATATCAGTGGCGAAGCGTGTCTATCACAACTGGACCTTCTGTAGACCAGGGGTTCCCCAACTTTTCAGCCCGCAACCCCCAACATAACAGACCCCCCCCCCCCCCCACTATCACCGGAGGGACTGAAACATTAAAAACAACGTGTGCGCAGATCTTCACCATCGAGAACATCGTGAAGTCCAAGGGGGGGGGGGGGGTAATCGTGATATTGAAAATTGTGTGTGGCTTTTTTTTCAGCTGCAAATGATACTGTCGTGAATCTGTCGGAATCAAAATTCCTTTATTCGTCACCCGTACATATATAAAAATATCTATGCACACGTTATTATTAACAATAAAAACCTCATGGTCACATCAAGAGGATTCTGAAATCATCTCGCGACCCCCCCCCCCCTCGGGTCCCGCGACCCCCCCCCCCCTCGGGGTCCCGCGACCCCCACTTTGGGAACCCCTGCTGTAGACCATCACCACCACCATTCGAAAATTCAGTTGTTCTAGTCAGACGGACGTCACGGAGGAGTCACTTTATGCCTTATCTCATTTAGGAAGATCAGATTGTCGCAGCCAATTCCCAAGTGTACCATAGTTGTAAAGCAGAGTCCATGTAGTGAAGTAACAGACCACCACAGACCACCACACAGGCTATCGGTTAAAGGGACGGTCTAACACGCTTCACGTGAAAAGGCTTAACGTAACTTTGGAACTTTAAGTTCCAAAATAGCGATCAATAATCACCAAATGTCTCTGGCATATGTCTTGTCATTAGCACTTTCACCTGTCAAAATGAAAGTGAAAAGGTGAAAGTGCTAATGACAAAACATATGCAAATTAGGTGATTATTGATCGCGGTTTTGTAACTCTTAGTTACGTTAAGTCTTTTCACGTTAAGCGATGCAAAGAAAGATCAAGTCCAAACTCTCAATTCAAATGCACAACAATGCTTAACAAACCCAAGACAGCCATTAACTAATCAGTCAACAAGTGTGTGGAAACAAAATGCAACAACCAGCTCAACGAGACGCAACACTGAGACAAAACCAGCAAAGACAAATGAGTCTCACTCACCAATGATGTTCACTGAAAGACCAAATCCATTCTCCTGTCCTTCTGGATGGTTCGACCACCATCAGGTCATAAAGATGATCGCTTTTCAGATCCAAAATAAGTTCCAATTCCCTGCTCTCTTGTCGGTCCCAAATAGCAACACTCCCATCAGTAGAGCCTCTTGTGGCTAGTAGAGCCCGTTAGCCACGGGTATCGTTCCCAGTTGCTACTCTGAAAATGGCGAACATAGCCTGCTTTAACTACTTGAGTCAGCTCCAGATTGTCAGGTGTTGGACGGCCTTTTTTAATTATGTCCATCTTAACATTAAATGGTCGTCTTGAAAATGGTTCAGACAATAAATCCGCAACGACATCATCTTCACCTGTTGCCATTTTGACGTAAAAAAAACAACGTAGAAAACGTAACACTACGCTAGATCCACTCTCGCGCCAGCCACCACCTTGCACCTTCTAGCTCCATATTGAGCTGCGGGGAAATCTAAAAGAATACGCCCATTGGCTACAAATCACGATATGATTGGTTGATCAAATTGTCAATCCAAACGTACGCTCTCATTCAGTCTAAGGGCCAATGTCAGCGGGAATACTTTGGTTGAAGGATATTCTTCCCAGCAACCCAGAAACATATCTGATTGGTTGCATTGTTTTTCCAACACAAAACCACTCAAATGCGTCGTGCATGGACCGAGAAAGACAAACAAATCAACGTAACACTGTAATATAACACAGATACGATTCTCATTTATTCATTTTATTTAAATTTTATTAAATGTTATTAAATTGTATTACATTTTATTAATACAATTAATTCGATTTTTTGGTTTCATCTGAGAGTTCCAGGGTCTTCTCTGAATACCTTGAAGGCCCTGACGCTTCACCACTGGACTATATGTACTAAGTCCTATGAAATGTGACTATATGTACTAAGTCCTATATGTGACTATATGTACTAAGTCATATATGTGACTATATGTACTAAGTCCTATGATATGTGACTATATGTACTAAGTCCTATATGTGACTATATGTACTAAGTCCTATATGTGACTATATGTACTAAGTCCTATGATATGTGACTATATGTACTAAGTCCTATGATATGTGACTGTATGTACTAAGTCCTATGATATGTGACTATATGTACTAAGTCCTATGATATGTGACTGTATGTACTAAGTCCTATGATATGTGACTATATGTACTAAGTCCTATGATATGTGACTATATGTACTAAGTCCTATGAAATGTGACTATATGTACTAAGTCCTATATGTGACTATATGTACTAAGTCCTATATGTGACTATATGTACTAAGTCCTATGATATGTGACTATATGTACTAAGTCCTATATGTGACTATATGTACTAAGTCCTATATGTGACTATATGTACTAAGTCCTATGATATGTGACTATATGTACTAAGTCCTATGATATGTGACTGTATGTACTAAGTCCTATGATATGTGACTATATGTACTAAGTCCTATGATATGTGACTGTATGTACTAAGTCCTATGATATGTGACTATATGTACTAAGTCCTATGATATGTGACTATATGTACTAAGTCCTATGATATGTGACTGTATGTACTAAGTCCTATGATATGTGACTATATGTACTAAGTCCTATGATATGTGACTATATGTACTAAGTCCTATGAAATGTGTCTTTATTAACAGGCTACATCCATGACTACGTCATCCCCTCGGTGGCCCAGGGCCCAAAGGAGCCCGTCTCCAAGCGGCGGCCGGCCGGCCTCTCCTCCGGGCCCTCCTACTCCCTGGGGGGCCGCGGCGGGGAGGACTTCTCGGACCACGACATGGAGCACCCCGACAGCCCCGTGTCCAGCGCCACCCCGGACTCCGACTCCATCCCGGGCCTCTCGTCGGACGCGGACGCCCTCGCGGTCTCCGACGGACGCTCCCGCCGCCGCGCTAAGCGCCGGTGTCCCCCCAAAGGCCGATCGGATGAGGGCGGGGCCGAGGAAGAGGTCCGCCCCCCGGCGGAGGGCGGCGAGCCCCGGGGCCGGCACGCCTGCGGCGAGTGCGGCAAGTCGTACGCCACCTCGTCCAACCTGAGCCGGCACAAGCAGACGCACCGCAGCCTGGACGGCCAGCAGGCCCGGCGCTGCCCCACCTGCCGCAAGGCCTACGTGTCCATGCCGGCGCTGGCCATGCACATGCTGACCCACGACCTGCGGCACGAGTGCCGCGTGTGCGGCAAGGCCTTCAGCCGGCCGTGGCTGCTGCAGGGCCACATGCGCTCGCACACGGGCGAGAAGCCCTTCGCCTGCGCCCACTGCGGCAAGGCCTTCGCTGACCGCTCCAACCTGCGGGCGCACATGCAGACGCACTCGGCCTTCAAGCACCACGCCTGCAAGCGCTGCTGCAAGAGCTTCGCCCTCAAGTCCTACCTCAACAAGCACCACGAGTCCGCCTGCTACAAGAGCGATGGCGCGGTGGACGAGTGCGGCTCCGAGGTCTGAGGCTCCGAGGTCTGAGGCTCCGAGGTCTGAGGCTCCGAGGTCTGAGGCTCCGAGGTCTGAGGCCGCCCCGGGGGCCGTTTGTACCTTTTTGTTAAGGACCGGAGTGAGAGGAGTGAGAGGAGTGAGGCGGAGTGAGAGGAGTGAGGCGGAGTGAGAGGAGTGAGGCGGAGTGAGGCGGAGTGAGAGGAGTGAGGCGGAGTGAGAGGAGTGAGGCGGAGTGAGGCGGAGTGTCCCTGGCTCCATGCGCTAAGTGATGCCCGCATGCATGCTTTTTGATAACTTTCTGCCTTCTGAGAGCAGCAATAATCTCGACTTGACGATATCGTTTCAAAGTTAAACGGGGAATTAAATGTGAATTTGAATTCATGACAACGCAACACATGTAAATATATTTTTTATTGTTTTGTATTATTCAATTGCAATAATTTGCATTTCAGTATTATTTTGTAAACCACCTAGCTCTTAAATTATTTTAGACACTTCCTAATTTATTCCTAATTATAAATGTATTAAGTTATTAAAGTATTTGTCGATGATATTACATTATTTTATTTATTTGTTTATGTGTTTGTGAATTTCACATGTATTTATTAGACACATGATTTGAAAAAGTATTTGTTAAGAACAGAAGCCAAAATTTAATATATTTCTGAAACAGAGTATTCATTCAATTTGGTGATGATTATGATAAAGAAAATTGATAAAGTCGAGAAAAGTGTTTTTTGCCCTTACTTATGAATCTATGCACAAGATGAGATATTGTTTTATTGAAGCAGCTAGCTCTGAACTACCTGACCAGTTAAAAGCAAAAACGATTTGTACTTGGTTTACAACTTATTCAAATTGTAATGGTTCATTATTTATTAAAGAATATTGTTTTCTTTATTGTCTCTGTTGTTTTCCTAATATTTTAGTAGGCGATATGCTAAATAACAATTTCAAGGTTATCATTTAACAAAATAAAGCGATTCATCAAAAGATGAAATATGAAAAATAAATAGCAGTACAACTGCGTTTTCTCTTGTGGCCAACAGGGGGAGACAAACCTAAAACCAATTTTGAGCTCCAGAATAACCTCAGTGTAGTTATGCAATGCAATAATATGTTAATTACATGTAAATGGTGGAAACAGGATGCAATTATCCTTTATTGCTTCTTTCAAATTACCTAGGCCTGCCTGTTAACTATCTTTACCCAAATTATGAACATATAATAAACCTCGATATAACAGTAACTTATTTGAGCTTACTACTGTAGTGTCATATATAAAATATTTCTAGCCTAATATATATTACCATCCATTTTAAAATCTTGCTTATACAAAAGTACCTCTACACGATAGAGCTTATCCTCGTTCTTTATCAAATCATAATCCTACACTCAGATGTGGACCAATCCGGGCCTCAATGGCCTCACCACAACACATTCTACATTCATAGGAGGAAGCTCTGCATTCAGACCCTCTTCTCCTGGTGGAATGTCTCTGGACTCACCTGCTCTGCGTCTTACAGCGCCCCCTACTGGCACACATGCAGGCCCCTCAGTGGAGCAGACAGGATGTTCACTGGGTCAGGTGTCATGAGAACCCGGGCCCCTGGTTCAACCTGGCCCCCAGCCACATGGCCCTCAGGGGAGAAGCAGCTATGCAACTCCATGGGAGACTGGGGGGGGGGGGGGGAGTACTATTTACAGACACAATGCAATGCGATTCATGGAAAACACACTCACTCACACTGCATGAATGGCTGTTGCTTAGCGGACCAACAAGCTGTGTACCCCAGGGGGTCGAGGAGTGACTGTGTTCTTGATACACACAACATGACCACACCCATAGACCTTTGAGAGATGTATGGCTACCACGCCATCCCCCCTGCTGTGTATACTTACACAACTAGAACATGTCCATGAACCAAGCAGTGTGCATTATCCCCCAGATCACTAGGATACCAAATGAGCTGAGGACTTGACCAGCGCTGGGACGCCCCAGAACCCATGGGGCTTTTTACGCCTCTTATTTAAACCTTCCTCGGCGCTGAGGGGGAAGCCTCTTTATGGCCAATTTGTAGATTTCTACTGCGCTGACAAGAAGTGTTAAGGTTAGTGGGAGAGGCTTGGATGAGGTCCCAGGGGACACAGAGCAGGAACACGTCCAAGGACAACCCTGCAGCTGTGGGGAAAGAAACATTAGGAACTCAAATCTTTGCGGCGAAGATGTATCATGGCGTGCGAGGAGACTTCCTGCGGTGACCGTGGCCGGCGTCACTGTGGGTCCCTTGGGAGTGAGGAGACGGAGGAGGGGAGGAGGTCTGTCAGGGGTCTCCAGGGAGGAAGATAACAGCACTTCCTCCGCTAAGAGAGCACCACCTGCCGCTTTGGGCATCGCTCCTACAGTTGTGAAGCTGGAGGTGTTTGCTTTGGCTTGGATCTCGCCTTTATGCATCTACACGCCTGACCAAAGGAAAATAGGAAAATGAAAGCCATGTGTGTCATCGTCACACTCTGGCCCGGA
>CM051002.1:36084427-36149427 GCA_027704905.1 Muraenolepis orangiensis | reverse complement strand
TTTTCCTTTAAAAAATAAATATATTTTTGGAATTAATTAATGTTGTCTAGTAATTTGCTCTGTGCACACGGCTAACTGCTGAACCCAGTAAAGGTGATTGGGCCAATAGACAGAACCAGTTCTCTATACTGGTAAGGATGACCATGTGTTCACTACAGAGACACACTATACTGGTAACTACTGGTTTGATGACCATGTGTTCACTACAGAGACACACTATACTGGTAACTACTGGTTTGATGACCATGTGTTCACTACAGAGACACACTATACTGGTAACTACTGGTTGATGACCATGTGTTCACTACAGAGACACACTATACTGGTAACTACTGGTTTGATGACCATGTGTTCACTACAGAGACACACTATCACATTTCAATCATTGTAAAGGATAAAGGACAAAGGCTTAGAAAACACATTCTATTTAAAGAATTTGTATCGGGATTATTATTGCAATAATAATTTGCATGTAACAAATCCCAATCATTTAAATAAAATATACATAAAGGCCACAGGACCAACCAAATAGTGTAAAGGTGGTGTAATCCAGTGGTGTTAACCAGTGATGTAATCCAGTGGTGTTGACCAGTGGTGTAATCCAGTGGTGTTAACCAGTGGTGTAATCCAGTGGTGTTAACCAGTGGAGTTGACCAGTGATGTAATCCAGCGGTGTTGACCAGTGGTGTAATCCAGTGGTGTAATCCAGTGGTGTTGACCAGTAGTGTTAACCAGTGGTGTAATCCAGTGGTGTTAACCAGTGGTGTTGACCAGTGGTGTAATCCAGTGGTGTTGACCAGTGGAGTTGACCAGTGATGTAATCCAGTGGTGTAATCCAGTGGTGTTGACCAGTGGTGTTAACCAGTTGATTATATATATTATTATAATACAGTATTATATTAATATAGTATATTGTATTATTCTCCCAGCTCTAGCTGTGAGGAGGGGGATTCCAACACACGTGTACCTTTCCTTCTGGCAGAACGGAGGAACCTCTGACCAGGAAGTAATTAATCTTCCTCACAGTGGGGCCTCTCTCTGAATAGATGGAGTGTTTCTGGACCACACAAATCCTCTTCCGGGCCGTTGGACGGGGGGTAAAGCGTGGTACCAAACCCGACAGTCCATGTCCCACGGACGGGGACGGGGGTAAAGCGTGGTACCAAACCCGATCAGTCCCATGTCCTCCACGAGGACGGGGGACGGGGGGTAAAGCGTGGTACCAAACCCCGATCAGTCCCCGGTCCGGAGTCAGGCTCCTGAAGAGCCTCCAGTCTTCTTGGTCTGGGGAGGTGATCCAATGTGTTGCTAATCAGTCACAGCTGATATCCCTCCCAGTCTGTTTCCACACCAACACAGCTGCTCCTAGATGAATACCATTCATCACTCACGCTAGACAGGAGGGGAGGTATGTGCATGTGTGTACAATAATACAACAATAATAATTATAATAATAATAATGTATTAAATAATAATGATAGTAAGAAATTACAATTATTATGAGTAGCCGTAGTAATCGTCATGTAGTAGTACTAGTCGTAGTACTAGTAGTATAGTGTACATGTGTGTTGACCTATGTTGCTGGTGAGGTAGGGCTGGGGGGGGTTAGTGGACCCTGTAGGGGGGGTTAGTGGACCCTGTAGGCGGGGGGGTTAGTGGACCCTGTAGGGGGGGGGGGTTAGTGGACCCTGTAGGGGGGCGGGGTTAGTGGACCCTGTAGGGCTGGGGGAGGTTAGTGGACCCTGTAGGGGGGGGGGGGTTAGTGGACCCTGTAGGGCTGGGGGGGGTTAGTGGACCCAGTAGGGCTGGGGGGGGGGGGTTAGTGGACCCTGTAGGGCTGGGGGGGTTAGTGCACCCTGTAGGGGGGGGGGGGGGGGTAGTGGACCCTGTAGGGGGGTTAGTGCACCCTGTAGGGGGGGGGGGGTTAGTGGACCCTGTAGGGGGGGGCAGTAAACCCTGACTGGAGGGCTCCCAGAGGCCCGTGAGGCAGGAAGATGTCATAGCAGGACAGGAAGGAAGAAAGGCTTGAATGGACGACCCCATGGAGGCTCTCCCTGAGGGCCCGGGGCCCAGGTCTGGGCTAAGAACCAGACCTGAGATCACCAACCACCCAATCAGGGCACATAGTAAAATATAGGGGGGAAAGTTTATTAGCAGTTATACTTCCTTAAATGGGTCCAGGTGGGCTGAAGCAATGATTGTCTGACTGCGGTGATTTCTTATTAAACTGATCCCCGTCCCTGAACAGGATATGACCTCAAAATCCATCTCTGGCATAAACTGTTGTGTCAGAGCCGTCAGCGGGGCTGTGATCCCCATCTGGAAGACATTAGCAGGACACCATGGGGCAAATAGGAAGGAGAAAAACTATACGGCAATAACCCCCCTCTCCATCACCACCCGCTTTAGACCCTTAAGGAGCAGTATCTCAAGTGCATGACAAGCTCCCCCCCGCCTCTGGTCCACCCTATAGCTTCCTGGCCCACCTGCCTGTCAGCTCAGGTAATGGTTGTCAGACACGCACTGCGGCTTCTTTCATGGGACAGGTCTGCTGCTGCCAAGTCTCCGTCCATTCAGGGACACAGGAGCCAAGTTTGGCCTGACCAGGGCTGGACAGTGTGTGTGTGTGTGTGTGTGTGTGTGTGTGTGTGTGTGTGTGTGTGTGTGTGTGTGTGTGTGTGTGTGTGTGTGTGTGTGTGTGTGTGCGCGTGTGCGTGTGCGTGTGTGTGTGCGTGTACGTGCGTGTGTGTGTGTGTGTGTGTGTGTGCGTGCGTGCGTGCGTGCGTGCGTGTGTGTGTGTGTGTGTGCGTGCGTGCGTGCGTGCGTGCGTGTGTGTGTGTGTGTGTGTCTACTGTACTGTGCAGATCATGCTGTTGACACACTCTTCTCCAGGCAGACCCCTGGGACTATTGTTTGCCTCACAGCGTGCAAAGACAGGAAACAGTGGAATGCCCTGAGACATTAGTGCAGACAATATCTGTCTACCGGGGCGGTTCCTCCAGTGCTGTCCCCTTGGCTCGGGCTCAGCGCTATATACTTATTATACTTAGCCTGGGTGTGGAGCCGACAAGCTCAGGTCAAAAGGATGTCATCTCAAGGCCAAGATGTCCCCCGGCCGAGGCCTGCCTCTGATGCCAACCAAGGTTGATTAAGAGGTTGGATATGTGTCAATATCTCAAATAATTGTAAATATGTGTTATTACTGAAGACATAAGTATATCTGTATATAGATTTGAGAAGTAAATGTTAAGGTTGTGTCACACATTGGACCACACAATGAAGAGTATGATGCGTCCAATTCCTACTCTCCATGACACACACCACAGAGGAGCGGAGAACTGCTGAGGAAACATCTAAAGCAGATCGACCTGTATGCCGTCGTTCACATAAGAATCTGAATATTGATTACAATGATCTGAATGTGATACTTATCCCAATGTGATACTCAGACCAGCGTGTCAAAGATTTATGTCTGGTGGGATTTTTCACTTAAAAGGGCTTTTCCTTTTCCACTTGTTTATTTGTAAGAGACTGAGCAGAACTCAACACAACAACCGTGGGTCATAAGGAGTCTGATTCCTCCCTACGAGGAGAACAGCCATCACAGCCTAATGGTTCAACGGGCTTACAATCAGAGGTTAGGTTCACATGGGTTATAGCCTGTGGAAATGCTATCTGCTTTTGCACCTTTTATCCTTTATCCTGTTGTTCAGCATCCATAAAGTTGTGGAAACAGGATATATCATTTTCAGTTTAATTACATTGAATATGGATCTTCAGAAAGACTAGACATGACCTAAAGTATACCTTCCATTGGCTGAGGAAGACAAGTCTTACGTTTCGACAATTGAAGCAATCATTCAGAGGATATCCTCAATCAAGGTCCCCAAGGAGCAAGTGGGAGTACATGTCTGGCCCTGGTCACCACTTTGACCAAAGGTAACCGTCCACTTCCAAACAAACAGCATGACGCCATCCCAACTATGTCTGACACTGAACAATTACTGTTCCATTTACTAAGACTATTTTAAGAATGGACCACCTTCGGATTTATTTTTATATGTTTATGGTATAAACCTCAGACCATAAAAACACACACACACACACACACACACAAACACAGATATATATATATATATATGTGTGTGTTAAAATCATATACTACAAGTAAGCAAGCATGGGGGTCTCTGAAGAATCTTGGGGGGCATCTTCATGACAACCACAATACTGACCACATTTGAACTTGCCATCATGATTTCTGTCTACTTAGAGTTTAAAACACACATATGTGTTGAATTGTGCAACAAAAACATTTTAAAAGCTTTTTAAAATGCCACTAGTGCAGAAGAACATTATTGTATAGTTTAATGTAGTATTGTTGTAGTTCAAACTGCGGGAGGGAATGGGGAGTAATCATTCCATTGTAATGCAATTGATCTATAATCTATTAATGTCCCTTTATTAAATTGTGTGGTTTTTCAGATTTCCAATCTGAACATGCTTCAGATATTTGATTTGCCATTTTATGTTAGTAAAATATTTACTAACATAAGTATTTTTCTTCGTTTCATATTTCATAGTCTGCTTCATGAGTCGTTGGACTTCAAGCCTGCATTGAGACCCGGAAAAACATGGTGTACCTTCACCGTCCTCTGGCGCTAATACAACTAATATAACGTGCTGTTCCTTCCCCAGCCTGTGGGGGGCGCTAGTGTACCATGCTGTTCCGTCACCGTCCTGTAGTGGGCGCTGGTCAGTCATCGTGACAGAGTCGCAACTCTAATCGCAGACGAGTGGCTCCGCCGGCGAGGACAGAGCAGAGCTAGCTGTTAGCTTGTTGTTAGCTCGTTAAAAGCTCCGACATCACCACACCGATCACGGGGGTAGGATGTTTTAATGTTTTTATTCACTGTTTCAGTCCCCTCAACGTAACCCGTCCGTCCGCGGAGGACACGTTAGAAAGAGTTAACGCCTCCTTCAGCCAACGAGCTAACCGATATGCGCCCGTGTTAGCGTAATGCTACCAGCATTAGCATTAGCTCGCAGCCGTTAGCCGCGGTGACTTGTTTCTGCCAACGTAAGCTGCTAGTTAGCTTCGATAGCTCCAGTCACGGAGGGTTGATTATCCGCATACTCCACTAGCCGTCGGCAGGACGCGGTCCGAGTTAACGAGCAGGCTAACCGGTTAGTTAGCCGGTTAACTAACGTGGTTAACTAACCCGTTAACGAACAGGTTAACTAACCGGTTCGCAATAAGCGAAACGGAGAACTCGAGTTCTTGTCCCCCGACCAGTGGACTGCGATGCGGTCAGGACTGCGGCTTAATGTGGATCACAGTGCGGACATTAGTTAGCATGAGGGCTGGTTAGCATGAGGGCTGGTTAGCATGAGGGTTGGTTAGCATGAGGGCTGGTTAGCATGAGGGTTGGTTAGCATGAGGGCTGGTTAGCATGAGGGCTGGTTAGGATGAGGGCTGGTTAGCATGAGGTCTGGTTACTGGTTAGCATGAGGGATGGTTAGAGACGACTCGTCGAGGGACTCAAACATTAATATTCTAACTAAATCATAATTCTGGTGTTTTTACTCGTCTGGACTTCAGTCTAAACGACATGCTGGTTGCTTCTCTCCAGGGGACGGTGCTACTACTGCTGTGTGCTAGTAGCGGTGTGCTAGTAGCAGTTGTGTTTTATTATGGATCTAATTCCAGAGTGTGATGTGTGTCCCTGTGATGAGGAACTACACGCCATGACTACACGTCTTATTGAGGCCTGATGTGACATGAGAGGACTGACGCTGATCAGGCCGAGCATTTTGGGTTCTATGGTTGGATGGTGGAGGTTCTGCTGCAGTGAGGTGGACCATGGACCAGAGAACATGACCCACTGAGAGCATGCTTCACACATTGAACACATCGAGTCCCTGCACTCAAGTGTGTGTGTGTGTGTGTGTGTGTGTGTGTGTGTGTGTGTGGTGGATCAGATAACTTTTGGGCCCAACTAATAATTTCAAAATTAAAATGTATATTTGATACTTAGAATGTATACATTGGCATTAGCTACAGGTGGGTGTTGCATCCTGGACTCTCACCTGTATTTCACAGTAATGTATAATTATTATTAATTATAATTATTTATACAGCCCTTAACAGGTGAAAGAAGTGCTGCTGCAACTATTAATGAAAACGAGGTGCCACCTCCAGTTGTTTTTAACCTGTGCATGGGAATAGTACTTAAAGTAGAGTAATGCAATGCATTGCCACTGCCTGTTACTGAATTACACATTACTATCATTATCTCTACTACCAGGAAGGTCTGTCAAATACACAATGTATATCCATATACAGAATATATTGGCTCTTGCCCAATGGGTTGCGTACGTCCTCAATAGGTGCCTATTCTAGCTTATATCAGTATTTGCCAATATAACTGACAGTACTTTGTAGTTAATACAATAAGTTCTATGTATACGTACGAGTCCAGTCACTAATCATACATCTGTAGGAACGGTGGTCCTCCTTTGATGGTTGACTTAATGTCCGAGAGCTGTGGGTCAATTATAATGACGGGTAGCATCAATATTACTACAGTGAAACACAAACTTTATTTTTATTAGCGGGAAATATGTTTGTACTGTTCTTCCAGCTGGCTTGGGAAAATGCCTTTTATTTAGCATCACATGTTTCGTTAATCTGGTTGGTTGACGAGGTTCTTTGTCAAGGGATGGATCTGTAATTTGTATGGGGTCACAGGCCTAAAAAGATTGAACTGTGCTAGACCATCCCAAAGAAGACTAGTGCCACGAGGCTCAGGGTCTAGGCATGTGTTGGGCTGCTTTGTGTGTGTTCATCAGCTTAATCAGAGTGGAACACAGCTTGTTCTTCACATCATGCTCATCTAATCCATAGTTTCTATATTCCCTTCTTCATCAGCTGTCTGGAGGTGCTTCAGCCCCGCCCCCCCCGCCCCACCCTCATCAGCTTCCCTTATACTCCTCTTTACCCCCCTAAGAAACACCACCCCTCGCCCGCCTCCCTACCCCGAGCTCTCCCACCCTCCCTCCCAGACTTCAAGACCCGGAAGGCCTCCAGACTGCAGCCAAGCTGTCGGACATGTCTGGCCCGGTTCCGAGCAGGGCCCGCGTGTACACAGAGGTCAACACACTCCGGCCCAGGGAGTACTGGGACTACGAGTCCCACGTGGTGGAATGGGGGTAGGTCCCGGGGCGCCGGGACTGGATCTATGGGCCCACGGTCAGTCCTGCATCATGCTAAACGTAGCGCTTTAATTTTGCCTCAGGAATCAGGATGACTTTCAGCTGGTGAGGAAGCTGGGACGGGGAAAGTACAGTGAGGTGTTTGAGGCGGTCAACATAACCAACAACGAGAAGGTGGTGGTGAAGATCCTCAAGGTAAGGAGCCTACAGGCACACCAGGGCTGCTTGGCACTGCCTGGTTTCCCCTCCACTAACGTCTCTGATCGCTCTCTACAGCCCGTGAAGAAAAAGAAGATCAAGCGAGAGATCAAAATTCTGGAGAACCTCCGGGGCGGTCCGAACATCATCTCTCTGATTGATATCGTTAAAGACCCGGTGGTGAGTAGCGCTGTTTGCTCAGGGTTCTGTCAATGGGATCAATAAGATCCTATGAGTTATGAGGATTAGCATTCACGCAGAGTTCTGACACACCTTTACCAGGCAGTGTAGACCTTTGAAATAACATGACCAATGTACCAATAGCATCGTGAGCTCACCACCAGTACATGCTTATCAGTGTCACTTTGGAAATATTCCAGTGTTGGTACACAGCTATGCTTATAAGCTTTCATTCCCATAGCTGTACAGGGTTCAATGAACTATTCAGGTTAGACCAGTAGCTCAGACTTCTCCTGGCTTTCTTCAGCAGGGACTTCTTCTGGTCCAACCAGCAGGGGAATTACAACTGAGTGTCAGTCTGTTTCTGCTCTTTGATTGGACCGGTTACATTTTTCCTGTGGGCTTCATTCATTCGTCAGGCCATGTTTAGAGCTACTGGTGGTCTTTTGTGCCAATCGGTTAGCGGCCCATAGCATAAAGCATTAGCTCATTATGTCCGCTGTAATGGGCCAGTTTCAGTGCCTTGGCCTCTTTGGGCCAGCTCCAGGGCCTCATGTAAACTGTGGATTCCTTTGTATTGCTATGTAGTCCCGCACTCCAGCATTGGTTTTTGAACATGTCAACAACACAGACTTCAAGGTGAGATCCAGTCTTTATTTATTGATCTTAAATTGTATTCATTAAGTCATGCTGAAGCCTTGGGCCTGCTTAGTGTCCATCCATCCACCGTCTACCGCTTATCCCCATGGGGTCGCGGTGTCTAGTGCATATTGTTATATTATATCTGCTTAAAGATATAACTAAAGTGTATCCACTTTTTTCCCCAGCAACTGTATCAGACCTTGACGGACTATGACATCCGGTTCTACATGTATGAGATCCTCAAGGTGAGTCCCCGCTCTCAGCTGCAGGTCAGGTTCCCACATGTTGTTCAGTGACCTCTTCTGAATTCCACTGCCTGTCTCTTGTTTGAATAACCATGACCAGGAGAAACAAGGTGATTTATTGTGATTTGTAGGCCCTGGACTACTGCCACAGCATGGGGATAATGCACCGGGATGTGAAGCCTCACAACGTGATGATTGACCATGAGCATCGCAAGGTGAGTCCCTCCCATGCATAGTGTAGGAGTTGAGTCCTTCATACCAGGTACTGATGGGCCCTCAAGTCCTCTGGTCCAATCCTCACAGCCCAGAGGCTGCTCAGTCTGTCAGACAATTGCAGTGTTTTTAAATTATGAGTCAATCTGTATTATATAGTGGTGATCTACCACATTAATTACATTTTGAAGATTTGATAATGAAAGAGTCTTATATGGCATACAATTCATCATGTCATACCTGATGTCAATTCACTAATATTTAGGTTTTAAGTTTGTAAATGGGCTAGCCTAATATTCAACTTTTAAATGCAAGAAAAAACAATCAAACTTTGGTATCTCTGGTTGGACTGACGCTCAGGAGTGGAGCATCCATGGAAATGGTGTGTGTGTGTGTGTGTGTGTGTGTGTGTGTGTGTGTGTGTTCAGGGAGAGTTGTTAGGCATGAAATGCACTTTAGACTTCTTGTTCTTGACTTGTTCTCTTAACTTCGTTTGTTGAACGTGTTACTGTAAGTCTCTGGATAAAGAGTCTGCTCAATGACTGTCATGTTGTGCTCAGCTGCGCCTCATCGACTGGGGCCTGGCTGAGTTCTACCACCCCGGCCAGGAGTACAACGTCAGGGTGGCCTCTCGCTACTTCAAAGGACCGGAGCTCTTGGTGGACTATCAGGTAGGGCACTAACCTCTAGAGTGAACCAATGCCAGCCGCGGACCATAGAAACATGAGGTGTTTTATCACAGATGTACGACTACAGTCTGGACATGTGGAGCCTGGGCTGCATGCTGGCCAGCATGGTCTTCAGGAAGGAGCCTTTCTTCCACGGCCACGACAACTATGATCAGGTAGGCCTGGGCCTCCGTCCAGAGACCTCCGTCCAGAGACCTCCTTAAAGAATACAGAGAATGACGCATGCCCTTTATGTTGTACATCTTGTACAAAAGTGTTTGTTTTTTGTTTAGTTGGTGAGAATAGCCAAAGTACTGGGAACTGAAGACCTTTATGACTACATTGACAAGTACAACATTGAGCTGGAGCCACGCTTCAACGACATCCTTGGCAGGTATGGACTTCATTTGACTGAACCTCTTGCTACTAACCTCTTGACCTCATATTCAGGTTACACCACACATTTCTGTTCACGCTTTTTCACAACCTGTGCTACGTTTTTCTTTCCAGAGTTTTCTAAATGCATTGCTATAAAACAAACAAACGGTGAGGATTGAATCCTCTTCATTGGTCTCATGTAAACATACAGTGAAATGTGTTCTCTGCATTTAACCCGTCCTGGTATTAGGAGCAGTGGGCAGCTATTTATACAGAGGGGAGCAGTTAGGGTTAGGGGGTCTTCCTCAAGGACACCTCCACAGCTTTTGCTAGGAGGATCGAACCAGCAACCTACCGGTTGTGAGGCGACCGCTCTACCTCCTGAGCTATACTGGCGCCCCAATTATAACGCCCCAAATATGCATATAAACATGCATTCATATGGAAAGTGTACATATGCCCTAGTCATCCCAAGGAGAAGTCTTGCATATATATGAAGGTCTTTCCCTTATGGTCATGTGTGGTCATTATAGAAGCGGTGTCCAGTAGGCTTTGACCCGGTCGTCTTCCGTCCCTGCAGGCACTCCCGTAAGCGGTGGGAGCGCTTCGTCCACAGTGAGAACCAGCACCTGGTCAGCCCAGAGGCGCTGGACTTCCTGGACAAGCTGCTGCGCTACGACCACCAGGCCCGGCTGACGGCCCGCGAGGCCATGGATCACCCTTACTTCTGTAAGGGTGATTACTTCTCTCCTCCCCGCATAGAAGAGTACACCGCTGCCTCCTGGCTGCTCTTGGCTGTGTTTTTATGGACATGCTTATTTCCCCTTTTGTCTTCAGTCCCCATCGTGAAGGATCAAGCTCGCATGGCGGGCTCCGCTAACCTGCCCAGCGGGAACCCGGCCGTCAGCGCAGCCAACATGATTACAGGTGAGGGTCACCACTCAAACTCTTCACTCTGATGATGGGTCAGCCTCTTCTATGAAGCAGGACACGGGCAGGAGACTCAACCTGGTCAATACAAGGAGCTGATCCATTATTAGTCTTATGTGACACCTGTGTTTGTCCTACCATGACACCACTGTGAGATAGTCTATTCACACCCCACCCAAAATTATGTCCAGGGCAATAATCCAGTCCATTGTGGGTCTTGGGCCCTCTGGTGGTGGTAGTGTTTGTTGCCCCCTCCTCACCTCAGGTGTCTCTGCCCTCCCAGCCTCCACTGCCCTGGGCCCTCTCTCCGGCTCGCCCGTCCTGTCCGCTGCCAACAACTCCCTGAGCGCCGCTGTGCCCGCTGCCGCAGGGGCCCCCCAGTGATGAGGCTCCTGGTTCTCCCCACACACACCCACTCTGATCATGTGATCACCAGTGAGCCTCCTAGTCCCTGGAGGCTAAGTGGGTGGTGGTGGTGATGTATGCTATGTTGTTGAAAAGATGTTTCCTCTCTTCCACTTCCTTGGATGAACATTTGGATCTGATTCATGAATGTTTGTAATGTAAGTAACGCACATGTTTCTTTCCCCAAGTGGGTGTATTCAGGCTAAAGGATAGCTTCTGTATTTTTTTTTCAGATAAAGGTTCTGATTTAGAAGCTTTAAATTGAATAAAGATAGGGTTCAAGTACAAAGAGAATGCTGCACTTATCCTTTAGTATTGAGCTACCCCCCATTCTGTATTAGTATGGACTATAATGTCCTAAAGACACACGGCAGATGGCAAAGAGAGGTTAGCCACAAGGACCAAAACCTATCTCACCCGGCAACATAGTTTACTGACAAAAACCGAGCTTGAGGCGTTTCCTGATGGAAGGCGCGGCCCGGTTAGCCCGGTTAGCCAGGTGTTTGGTGCTGCTCTCTGCTCCTCGCTACACTGGGATCTCTAGATGTTGCCCTGGGGAACACTTTGCCTCTGCTGATCAAACGGTTACGTCTTGCCTTTCTACAAAATGAGATGTAACCCTGTTTTTGATATACCTCCTCAAGTCAACCACCTCTACACCGGCTCTTCTGTTTACCCAGCAAACCTGTCCTGCTAGCTTGAGGTATATCCCCCCCTTGTTCTCAACCCAGAGGTGGTTGGTGGATCATGTTTGGAAAGCCCCGTTCGGCCTGTTTTTATGTTGGAGGCTCCTTGACGCTTTCCTTTGTTCTCAAGCTTCTTCTCAAGTTGCTTTCCTCAAATTTCAACACGTAACCAAAGTTCACTCCACCTCACGGGGAAACCAAGACTGACCAAAACCCAAGGTGTTTTGTGGTTGTTTTTTTTGCAAGGAAGAGTTACAAAGGCTCACTGACCCTTTCACAGGGGCTCCCCCTGTTCCACATCTATGGTCTTTCACTGATGAGAAGCATCGACCCCCCCCCCCCCACACACACACACACACACACGTTTAGTGCCAGATTCAGAGAGAGTTGTAGGCCATGTTGTACATATGCATCTTTTTTGTTCCTTGCAGAAACTTCAAAATGCAACCAGTAACATGTAAACATTGGCTTAATAACTGAGCTGTACAAGTCCTGACATTACTGTATATATTTTTATGTCCTTATGTAGATGACTAGTATTTGAAAACATTTGTGTAAATAAACACGTGTTTTATTTATCAGGTATATGACTGACTGCTTTATTACGTCCATTGAATGCATCCGATTGTAATCAATTGTAAAAAAGTAGCACAAAATTCTGGTTTCAGGAGGATTGTTATGAATAGGTTTTCTCCTTTCACATGTCTAGGTGTCATCTTCCCACTTGCAGATATGATCCCAGATCTCACCAATACCTGGTTTGTAGCTGTAATCTTTGAACATAAATAACTTGCGGTATAGTGTAATTATATGCCAGTTGTACAGTAAATGATATGCTAAAGCCTACTCTTATCAGGGTGTACGTTACATGCTGGGTCCAAACAGTCCAATTGGTGGTTGTGCTGCATAGGACAGCATGGTCCTGGGTCATGCTGCCATCCCAGCTGGAGCTCAACATTATACATCAGTTTGAGTCGCTGTGTTGACTCTCTACCCTCTGGTACTTCACAGAGGCACTTCTCTTCGGACTGCTGCAGCTTTCCTCATCGCTGGGTGCCCTGCAAAACAAAAAATACTTTTTCATAGTTCCAACACTTTCTTTGATTGGTAGTTGAGGGTTGTATAGTGCTGGAGATGTGGGTTGGCATTTCCCTGATTGGTTCAAATCAAATATACACTTGTGCTTCATCAAGGTCAAGAGGAAGAAAGAGATGGAGAGGAAGAGGGGTAGGTGAGGAAGAGGGGGTAGGAGAGGAAGAGGGGGTAGGTGAGGAAGAGGGGTAGGTGAGGAAGAGGGGTAGGTGAGGAAGAGGGGTAGGAGAGGAAGAGGGGGTAGGAGAGGAAGAGGGGGTAGGTGAGGAAGAGGGTAGGTGAGGAAGAGGGTAGGTGAGGAAGAGGGTAGGTGAGGAAGAGGGTAGGTGAGGAAGAGGGGTAGGTGAGGAAGAGGGGTAGGTGAGGAAGAGGGGTAGGTGAGAAAGAGAGGGGTAGGTGAGGAAGAGGGGGGTAGTGGGAGATGGTTCATATCTCACTTGTACCGGCTATCATTTGTTTGAATGCTCTACTTTATAAAAGTAGTACCAACTGTTTTTTTTGCGCTGGCCCACATACCCTTAAGAATATTACAATGAGAGTAACTTGTATGTTAAATTATTTATTAACCAGGTACTTTTTTTAAACTTGAATCTAAGGTTTGTTTTTTTTACTTTTACTTGAGTATTGATTTTCAGTATTCTACCCACCATTGTTAGCGTTAAATGTCAGGCTGAGCATTCTTGCAGTTTTCTCTGAATGTAAATGAGTAAGGACCTGTTTGTGGCGAGTTCTTCCTCTATCTCCTCCAGAGTCTTCCCCATGGTCTCAGGCAGCAGGCAATAGAAGAACACCGCTGCAGCTACACATGTTGTTCCGTACAACAGAAACGTGCCTGACAGTCCGATGGCGTCTGGGGAGGAAATGAGCCCTGCAATTAGTGGCTAACAATCAAGTTAGCCTTCCAGCTTCACTCCTACAGATGACCACATGCTTGAAACAGTACACTACAATTAGGGGCCAAGCTAATTCAGATAGTTCAGTTGAATAGTATGTCTACCAGAGACTACTGACCAATAACATTCAGGAAGGAGAAGGTGACCAACAGGTGGGCCGCCCAGTTGAAGCAGTTGGTGAAGGCGAAGGCCCTTCCTCTGACTCCCACAGGGAAGATCTCACTCAGCACTAGCCAGGTCACTGAAGATAAACATCCACAAATATATAAGGCTGGTATTTTGCTAACAACGAGAAGAATCAATGCTCTTATTACACGGTACAGATATATTCCAAAGGAAGAACACGTACTTGGTCCAAATCCAATTGAGTAGGCGCAGACGACGGCCATGATACAGATCACAAGGATCCAGTTAACCGCCGTTCCCTGGAACCCAGGAGCAGATGGTGACACCGTGGATGCGTTGGCAGTTTCAACCCGTTTCCCAGAATAATCCACATCCGTCTCTTTGACCTCTGACACATCAAATAGTCTGCGATGCTCTCCAAGAGACGTTGTGGACACCGTCCGATCGCCAAGGGCCAAACTGGGCTGAGATGTGGCGTTAGCGCTGTGAGTGTTAACCTCACACGTATCACTGGCACTGAGCACAGATGGTCCGCTAAGGACTCCTACGCTGAGCAAACCTACCGCCATGAAGACACAGCCACCGATCAGAAGAGGCCTCCTGCCAACCCTGTCTGAGAGCACCACGGACATGAGGGTGGCCAGCACTTTGACCATCCCCAAGCCCACGGAGGCCAGCCCCGCTGAGGCGTCGCCCTGGAGCCCCAGCGTCCGGAAGATGGTGGAGGCGTAGAGCAGGACGTTGGGTTGGCCGGTGAACTGCTGAAAGATCACTAACCCCAAGCCAATGACGGTGCGCCTCCTCATGTTGCCCTTGCGCTGGAAGAGGAACATCACAGTTGGCCGTTTGTTGTCCGGTCCGTCACCGCCGACCGTGGCCTGGCCCGGGGCTCCGCTGTGGACCAGACTCCTGAGGTTTCTCTCGGTCTGAAAACCATTCCTATGTCCAATGTTGGATCCGTCGGCGTTGGACGGAAGAAAACATATGCAAGCAAACTGTGCTAAGGTCGGCGCCAGGGCTATTCCCAACATAGCCTTCCAGCCTCTAGTGGTCTCAGACAGGAGGTAGTTGATGGCGTAGGCTGCCAGGATGCCCACGGTGATCCCAGCTTCGTACAGAGTGACCAGGAGCCCCCGGCGGTCAGGGGAGACCATCTCAGACACGAATATGCAGCAGGACATGGAGGAGATACACATGCCGAAGCCCACGGTGATGCGGCCCACCACCAGACCCAGGTAGGAGCCGCTGAGCACCACCAGGCTGCCCGCCGTGATCAGCAGGTTACCGAGGAGCATGGAGGTCCTGCGGCCGCAGTGGTCGATGAGGTAGCCACCCACCAGGGACGCCAGCAAGGCCCCCGCCAGCAAGGAGCTGACCAGGGCTTCCTGCTGGACACACAGGAGTCCAAACTCGGCCTTGAGCTGGAGCAGGGCCCCCGAGATGATGCCCAGCTCGTAGCCGAAGACCAGGCCCCCCAGGGTGGACGCCGTGCTGGTCAGCAACAAGATGGGACAACCTGGAACAGAGAAATCAACGTAGTATGTTGTTACAATGTGGAGGTGATGCATAAAAATCCCTAAATATTTACAAAGGTGAATGTATGGGTTTACGTTCTAATGAAGAGTAAAGGTCTGGATCAATGAAGCACAAAGCAGTTCTTCATGTTTGTTAGAACAAACGCTTCGTGAGCTTTCAGGTCCAGGTGCACCTGTGATGTGCAAACTCAATGGATAAATATGCTAATGAGGAACATTAAACACCAATCCGATCCACCATCCACATTATGTTGTTTCACCACTAAGTAACCTCCAAGGTCGTGTTAATGTCATTTTGCATCTTAATGGAAACTATGGATTATTTTTCTATAAATACTGATACTGAGCTAGAATGCTAGGCTGCACCCCTGTGGATCTTGTTTATCATGTCCCACAGGTTAAACCAGCAACCACCACACACACTGGAGGAAGAGCTCTAGCATGTTCCATCTGCTCTGTTCATTCATTACCATTCAAACTGCAATAAACCAGGTTCCTCATGGCCCTGGGATGTCTAACTGACCAGGTGAGAACCAACAACCACACACACTCCACATGTTGTTTTGAATATTAATGGTGAGAATATTATTTAGAAATAACCTACCCATTGTTCATGTCACCGTTCAGGAAGCAAAGTTAGATCCACTGCCGTTCTTCTTCCATTGAACAAAGGACCGTCTGTGCAGAACAAGGAACTATAACTGAAAGCCTCATGAAGGGAGCCCAGAGAGACTAGAGTCCAGCCCTGCCTCCATATGAAGAGCCCAGAGAGAGACTAGAGTCCAGCCCTGCCTCCATATGAAGAGCCCAGAGAGAGACTAGAGTCCAGCCCTGCCTCCATATGAAGAGCCCAGAGAGAGACTAGAGTCCAGCCCTGCCTCCATATGAAGAGCCCAGAGAGAGACTAGAGTCCACTCTGCCCGCAGACACCAGGAGACACGAGGCCACTGGAACATGTTGTCATGACAACCGCTTGATTGTCATGGTTTCATTGGAGGACACTTGAGGCGACCCTCCGTCCTCTGTAGACAACCTCTTTACTGGACTCATTCTACATCATTACATTAGCATTGTACAGGATTTAGAAGGCATGTAATAATGTACACAGTACATTATGAATAACTATTTAGTTATTGATGAATCCATGTGGCATTTTGCATCCAAACGGCGCACACAGACCGACCGACCGACAGACAGACAGACCGGCTTTAAGCGGGGGGTGAGCTCTACATGATAGTATTCTTGTGTAATTGACCGATACTACACAATATAGGAGGATGAACAATGAAATGGTAAGGTACGAGTAGAAGATGCATAATAAAAACCAAGAATATGTAAACAGAACTGACAAAATAGTCTATCTACATTTGATATTCATTCATGAATATAAAAGGTCAATGCATGCTGGTTATCTTACAGCATGGTCCTAACGAGGAGGAAGTTAACTATTATAGTGAATGAGGGACTCTCTCCTCCGTCTTGTGTTAGGTCGTATTTAACGATATAACCGAACCACGGAGACCTCCCCGATGGTTTAACAACATCTAAGGAGAAATAATAAAACACCAGAAAAGTAAATGTTCAGCATTTACCATGTCCAACGTAGAGCTGCCGATGGACCTCTCTCCGTGTCGGGTATCTGCTGGTTCTACTGGTTCTATCGCTCCGTTAGAACACTAAGAACTCTTAGAACTGTGATAACGGTCTCTCCTCTCCAAGTTGAAACAACAGAACCAAGTCCAACTCCTTTACAACAGAGCCTTTACAACCACCTCTCTAGTCTCCACCTCTCTGGTCTCCCTCTCTGGTCTCCACTTCTCTAGTCTCCACCTCTCTGGTCTCTCTCTCTGGTCTCCACCTCTCTGGTCTCCCTCTCTAGTCTCCACCTCTCTGGTCTCTCCCTCTCTGGTCTCTCCCTCTCTGGTCTCTCCCTCTCTGGTCTCTCTCTCTAGTCTCCACCTCTCTGGTCTCCCTCTCTGGTCTCCACTTCTCTAGTCTCCACCTCTGGTCTCTCTCTCTGGTCTCCACCTCTCTGGTCTCCCTCTCTAGTCTCCACCTCTAGTCTCCACCTCTCTGGTCTCTCCCTCTCTGGTCTCTCCCTCTCTGGTCTCTCTCTCTAGTCTCCACCTCTCTAGTCTCCACCTCTCTGGTCTCCTCTCTAGTCTCCCTCTCTGGTCTCCACTCTCTAGTCTCCACCTCTCTGGTCTCTCTCTCGTCTCCACCTCTGGTCTCCCTCTCTAGTCTCCACCTCTCTGGTCTCCACCTCTCTGGTCTCTCTCTCTCTCTCTAGTCTCCACCTCTCTGGTCTCCACCTCTCTGGTCTCTCCCTCTCTGTTCTCCACCTCTCTGGTCTCCACCTCTGTGGTCTCCACCTCTCTGGTCTCCACCTCTCTGGTCTCTCCCTCTCTGTTCTCCACCTCTCTGGTCTCCACCTCTGTGGTCTCCACCTCTCTGGTCTCTACGTGGCAGCTCAACTTTCAAGTTTCAAGTTTCAGAAGAAGAACAAACAGTAGTTTGACCATAGGCGGAGTTTGCGTGGTTCAGGGGGGGCATTGCCCCCCCAAGTGGCCGAAATGTGTTACTGAATCGAGTCTAAAATCGAGTCTAAAATTGTTCCAATCCAAATATTTCTTGTATATAGATCTCCAAATATTTTAATAGATGTAATAAAATACTATATATACAATGAATTGATGAACAGTCATGTGACGTGACGTGTGAAGTTAGACGCGCCTCTATTTAGAGCACGTGGCGATTGGCTCGCTGTGTTTCTGTACGCTGTAATGGGCAGTAATGAGCAGTAATGGATATTCGATTTTTAGAATTGGTATTTAACTTTTCAGACTTTAACGTTATGGTTGGCAGTGCCCTCGTGTGAAAGACCAATACCCCACGTCACCATGTGTGATATCGATAATCAGTGATCAGAAACTGATTTGATGATCTGTGTTGTTTGGCTTTATGTCATCTTAAGTGTCTTCCGTTACTGTATCGTAGTACGTCACATAAATGACGTCATGTCCACGCATGCGCAGTTGTCTAAAGGTCCTTTAGTTGTCTAAAGGAGAATTATATAGTAGATAGATAGGTAGATAGATACATAGATACATAGATAGATAGATAGATAGATAGACGTAAACAAACCCTCTCAATCAAGTCTCTGATATTCTTCTAAACTAACGTATGGTAAAGGTTGGGCTTCACTTTCAGACCCGTTCTCATTAAAGGATGGCTAAATAACCGACTCTTTGGCCAGATTGGAGCTTCGGTGATATTTACACCTAATCGATATGTTAGGGATCGATCACGAAGGAGTCTCTCAAGGCTTTACAATCACTGGAAGATGATCAGTTGTTCCTTAGTGGTCACGGTTAACTGCTATTTAACCGTTATTTCATGTTAAATGCATTTTATTATGTGTTTTCGAACTATTTAAATTCCAATAACTGAGATCATTCGTACCAAAACATTGAATAAAACAAACTGTCATTAAAAGTTTATAAACTGAACACAATCATTACCCAATAAATGCTGACCTGACAGGAAGATGAACATCCACCAGTCACTTCATTGGTCTGTTTTATTGTGTACAGCAGGGGTACTCTAAGTGTTTTATTAAAAGTCCACTTGTGAATTTTACTAAAGGACAAGGGTCTGGAACAATGGCAATAAAGTGCATGACATAAATCAGCATCCATAACACATACACATATATAACATATATAACATATGCACACACATTCAATATATATAACATATACACACACATTCAATAGATATAACATATACACACACATTCAACATCCATAACATATACACACACATTCAATAGATATAACATATACACACACATTCAATAGATATAACATATACACACACATTCAACATCCATAACATATGGACACATTCAATAGATATAACATATACACATATATAACATACATAACACATGCACACACATTCAATAGATATAACATATACACACACATTCAATAGATATAACATATACACACTCATTCAATAGATATAACATATACACATATATAACATATATAACATATACACACACATTCAATAGACATAACACATACACACACATTCAATAGATATAACATATACACACACATTCAATAGATATAACATATACACACACATTCAATAGATATAACATATACACACACATTCAATAGATATAACATATACACACACATTCAATAGATATAACATATACACACACATTCAATAGACGTAACATATACACATATATAACATATATAACATATACACACACATTCAATAGACATAACACATACACACACATTCAACAGTGCAGTATGGTGAACTAGTGGAGACATGGCCTGTTGGCCTGTAGCCTGTCTTGAACCTCACTGTCCAAGTGTTCATTTGCAGTATGTCTTTTAACAATGTTCATCGTGGAAAATTTGTCAAAAATGCACGCAAAAAGGCAGTGCTGAAGTGCTGAGGAGGCTAGTTCACTAGCTTCATAATTGTCTCCATGACATCTGATTATTATTTTCCAAGATTGGCACACAGCACTGACTGGTGAATGATGCAGTGGTCTGACAGCAGGTCTGGATGGTGCTCTTTCAGGTGCTGAACAGCCATCTTCTCTCTCTCAGTCACAGCTGGAGCTCCATCAGTTGTAATGGACACCACAGTCTTGAGGTCAATTCCCATTTCATTCAGCGGCCATAGAGGGGTTTGAGGCCTAATATGTCCTCACAAAACGTTCCCTTTGCCTCACTTTAACCTAACGAAGACGTGTAGCTGGGCGTTGGCAGTTGATTCATCAACAGCCAGTGAAATTCACTCTGCATTTTTGATGTCATCTATATCAGCTGTTCTCCTGGTTGTAGAGGAGTTTGATAAGGGGATCTGCTTCATTTCTCAGACATCTCCTGTTTCTCCTCACCCTCCAACAAAGCCTCACTTACTTCATGCACTCCTTCACAACTTCTGATTCAGAAAAGGGCTTTTTGTGCTTACCCAAAACCCAGGCCACTTAGAGTGAGGCTTCATTTGCTCTCTCAGGCGTTGTCATAGATCTGACAGTCTGTTTGTAAGATTTTAACTGAGTACGTTTTGTTGTCCTCCTCTCTGTGTTCTGGAGATACTGCTGTTTAAAACAGCTGTGATTCATAGTGGACTTTCTCTGTCCGTTCTTCTTTGAATTCTCGGTTCTTTTTGTCAACTTTCCTTTGGGGACTTTGAGAACGACATGATGCCAGCATTCGCAATACCGTGTGAGGTCCTGACTGACAGGGACCGCTAATTGACGCCGCGCTTCTGATTGGCGGAAAACCCCTCGCCCCTCCCCCTCCCTCATGCAGCCAATGGGAGCGTTAGACTCACTTTCACGGAAGTAAAAACGAAAGTTAACTTGCGGTCTGCAATGCGTGTCACGCTCGCGCACACAAGTGTTGACGTTCATTCTCACAACGCGTCAGACACAAGAAAATAAACTAAATCATTAAAAACTATAATAAGCTAAATATAATTGACATCTTATGTGACACGGGGTCCGGTCCGGATTGATTTGCAGTTCGGTCCGGATCCGGTCCGGAGTTTGAGAAGCCCTGGTGTACAGTATCTTTATAGTCGGTCTTTAGGTGTTTTAGAAAAGTACTATTACTTATAAAACGGAGGGAGGTAATGGGGATTAAGCATTTAATTGTACGTGTTGCACATGGACAATAAACATGTTGAATATTGAGTATATTGGCTGTGACGTCACGGGAAACATCGCTATAGCGTCATCATCTAAAAGCCCCGCCCACCGGGGAGGGGGCGTCTCTCCATGACTGATGTCTAAAAGCTGTGACATGATGCTCTACCAACAAGGGAAATCATTCATTTTTTCGGTTCGGCAGTTTGTTCAAATGTAGTTCTGGGTTCTTTATCTTGTTGGTTGAGCATCCTGTCACAAAGCAGCTTTTAAGTAAAAAATGACAAAGAGGCTTCCCGCCTTCCCGCAATACAACGTCAATGGAGATCGATCTATTGCCCCCTCTGGTGTGGGCGTGGCCTAAATGCGCTCAGACTAGTTGAACAAATATATCTTTGCCCCCCAGCTCAAAGGTCAAACTCCGCCAATGCGTTTGATGACAGACGGCCAGTCAACAGGAGACTCGAACCAGCGACCCCTGAACACAGACCTCGTCAACACAACACACTACAACACACTACAACACACTACAACACACTCAACACACTACAAGATACTACAAGACACTACAACACACTCAACACACTACAAGACACTACAACACACTACAAGACACTCAACACACTACAAGACACTACAACACACTACAAGACACTCAACACACTACAAGATACTACAAGACACTACAACACACTCAACACACTACAACACACTACAACACACTACAACACACTCAACACACTACAAGATACTACAAGACACTACAACACACTCAACACACTACAAGACACTACAAGACACTACAAGACACTCAACACACTACAAGATACTACAAGACACTACAACACACTACAACACACTCAACACACTACAACACACTACAACACACTACAAGACACTCAACACACTACAAGATACTACAAGACACTACAACACACTCAACACACTACAACACACTACAAGACACTACAACACACTACAAGACACTCAACACACTACAAGATACTACAAGACACTACAACACACTCAACACACTACAACACACTACAAGACACTACAAGACACTCAACACACTACAAGATACTACAAGACACTACAAGACACTACAAGACACTACAAGACACTCAACACACTACAACACACTCAACACACTACAACACACTACAAGACACTACAAGACACTACAAGACACTCAACACACTACAACACACTCAACACTCTCAACACACTACAACACACTCAACACACTCAACACACTACAAGACACTACAACACACTACAAGACACTCAACACACTCAACACACTACAAGACACTACAACACACTACAAGACACTCAACACACTACAAGATACTACAAGACACTACAACACACTACAACACACTACAAGACACTACAACACACTCAACACACTACAACACACTCAACACACTACAACACACTACAACACACTCAACACACTACAAGACACTACAAGACACTCAACACACTACAACACACTACAAGACACTCAACACACTACAACACACTACAACACACTACAACACACTCAACACACTACAAGACACTACAAGACACTCAACACACTACAACACACTACAACACACTCAACACTCTCAACACACTACAAGACACTACAACACACACACATTAGGGTCATGTTCATGTTGTAACAACCGTCCTATTGAATGACGTAATAGAGCTCCACTGGATGGGGTCAGGGTCACCACATCACATGTGATGACGGTTGGTCAGTTAAACATGAGAAGTATCGCTTACATTGTATTTAAAACTATACAAAGTATAGGCTGTACAAAAGTGCATTTATACTTTATAAAAAATAATACATACACAATACACTTTATACACGTATACTATACTAAAATATGAATTGTTATATGATATGTATACTTAAAAAATACTTGAAAAATGTATAAACGGGGAGTTTAGTAGTCGCATTTAGCGCCGCTAGGGGACGGTATACAACAGTCTAGTGTAGTCACATGTAGCGCCGCTAGAGGGCGGTATATAGCAGTCTAGTGTAGTCACATGTAGCGCCGCTAGGGGACGGTATATAGCAGTCTAGTGTAGTCACATGTAGCGCCGCTAGAGGGCGGTATATAGCAGTCTAGTGTAGTCACATGTAGCGCCGCTAGGGGGCGGTATATAGCAGTCTAGTGTAGTCACGTTTAGCGCCGCTAGGGGGCGGTATATAACAGTCTAGTGTAGTCACGTGTAGCGCCGCTAGGGGGCGGTATATAACAGTCTAGTTTAGTCACATGTAGCGCCGCTAGGGGACGGTATACAACAGTCTAGTGTAGTCACATGTAGCGCCGCTAGGGGGCGGTATATAACAGTCTAGTTTAGTCACATGTAGCGCCGCTAGGGGACGGTATACAACAGTCTAGTGTAGTCACATGTAGCGCCGCTAGAGGGCGGTATATAGCAGTCTAGTGTAGTCACATGTAGCGCCGCTAGGGGGCGGTATATAGCAGTCTAGTGTAGTCACGTTTAGCGCCGCTAGGGGGCGGTATATAACAGTCTAGTGTAGTCACATGTAGCGCCGCTAGGGGGCGGTATATAACAGTCTAGTGTAGTCACATGTAGCGCCGCTAGGGGGCGGTATATAACAGTCTAGTGTAGTCACATGTAGCGCCGCTAGGGGGCGGTATATAACAGTCTAGTGTAGTCACGTGTAGCGCCGCTAGGGGGCGGTATATAACAGTCTAGTGTAGTCACGTGTAGCGCCGCTAGGGAGCGGTATATAACAGTCTAGTGTAGTCACATGTAGTGCCGCTAGGGGGCGGTATATAGCAGTCTAGTGTAGTCACGTGTAGCGCCGCTAGGGAGCGGTATATAACAGTCTAGTGTAGTCACATGTAGCGCCGCTAGGGGGCGGTATATAACAGTCTAGTGTAGTCACATGTAGCGCCGCTAGGGGGCGGTATATAACAGTCTAGTGTAGTCACATGTAGCGCCGCTAGGGGGCGGTATATAGCAGTCTAGTGTAGTCACATGTAGCGCCGCTAGGGGGCGGTATATAACAGTCTAGTGTAGTCACATGTAGCGCCGCTAGGGGGCGGTATATAGCAGTCTAGTGTAGTCACGTGTAGCGCCGCTAGGGGGCGGTATATAACAGTCTAGTTAGTCACATGTAGCGCCGCTAGGGGCGGTATATACAGTCTAGTGTAGTCACATGTAGCGCCGCTAGGGGCGGTATATAACAGTCTAGTGTAGTCACTGTAGCGCCGCTAGGGGCGGTATATAACAGTCTAGTGTAGTCACGTGTAGCGCCGCTAGGGGCGGTATATAACAGTCTAGTGTAGTCACATGTAGCGCCGCTAGGGGCGGTATATAACAGTCTAGTGTAGTCACATGTAGCGCCGCTAGGGGGCGGTATATAACAGTCTAGTGTAGTCACATGTAGCGCCGCTAGGGGCGGTATATAGCAGTCTAGTGTAGTCACATGTAGCGCCGCTAGGGGGCGGTATATAGCAGTCTAGTGTAGTCACATGTAGCGCCGCTAGAGGGCGGTATATAGCAGTCTAGTGTAGTCACATGTAGCGCCGCTAGGGGACGGTATATAACAGTCTAGTGTAGTCACATGTAGCGCCGCTAGAGGGCGGTATATAACAGTCTAGTGTAGTCACATGTAGCGCCGCTAGAGGGCGGTATATAGCAGTCTAGTGTAGTCACATGTAGCGCCGCTAGGGGACGGTATATAACAGTCTAGTGTAGTCACATGTAGCGCCGCTAGGGGCGGTATATAACAGTCTAGTGTAGTCACATGTAGCGCCGCTAGGGGCGGTATATACAGTCTAGTGTAGTCACATGTAGCGCCGCTAGGGGCGGTATATAACAGTCTAGTGTAGTCACATGTAGCGCCGCTAGGGGCGGTATATAGCAGTCTAGTGTAGTCACGTAGCGCCGCTAGGGGCGGTATATAACAGTCTAGTGTAGTCACATGTAGCGCCGCTAGGGGCGGTATATAGCAGTCTAGTGTAGTCACGTTAGCGCCGCTAGGGGCGGTATATAACAGTCTAGTGTAGTCACATGTAGCGCCGCTAGGGGCGGTATATAGCAGTCTAGTGTAGTCACGTTTAGCGCCGCTAGGGGCGGTATATAACAGTCTAGTTTAGTCACATGTAGCGCCGCTAGGGGCGGTATATAGCAGTCTAGTGTAGTCACGTTTAGCGCCGCTAGGGGGCGGTATATAACAGTCTAGTTTAGTCACATGTAGCGCCGCTAGGGGGCGGTATATAACAGTCTAGTGTAGTCACATGTAGCGCCGCTAGGGGGCGGTATATAGCAGTCTAGTGTAGTCACATGTAGCGCCGCTAGGGGCGGTATATAGCAGTCTAGTGTAGTCACGTTTAGCGCCGCTAGGGGCGGTATATAACAGTCTAGTGTAGTCACATGTAGCGCCGCTAGGGGGCGGTATATAACAGTCTAGTGTAGTCACATGTAGCGCCGCTAGGGGGCGGTATATAACAGTCTAGTGTAGTCACGTGTAGCGCCGCTAGGGGGCGGTATATAACAGTCTAGTGTAGTCACATGTAGCGCCGCTAGGGGCGGTATATAACAGTCTAGTGTAGTCACATGTAGCGCCGCTAGGGGCGGTATATAGCAGTCTAGTGTAGTCACATGTAGCGCCGCTAGGGGCGGTATATAACAGTCTAGTGTAGTCACATGTAGCGCCGCTAGGGGCGGTATATAACAGTCTAGTGTAGTCACATGTAGCGCCGCTAGGGGGCGGTATATAACAGTCTAGTGTAGTCACATGTAGCGCCGCTAGAGGGCGGTATATAGCAGTCTAGTGTAGTCACATGTAGCGCCGCTAGGGGACGGTATATAACAGTCTAGTGTAGTCACATGTAGCGCCGCTAGAGGGCGGTATATAACAGTCTAGTGTAGTCACATGTAGCGCCGCTAGAGGGCGGTATATAGCAGTCTAGTGTAGTCACATGTAGCGCCGCTAGGGGACGGTATATAACAGTCTAGTGTAGTCACATGTAGCGCCGCTAGAGGGCGGTATATAGCAGTCTAGTGTAGTCACATGTAGCGCCGCTAGGGGCGGTATATAACAGTCTAGTGTAGTCACATGTAGCGCCGCTAGAGGGCGGTATATAGCAGTCTAGTGTAGTCACATGTAGCGCCGCTAGGGGCGGTATATAACAGTCTAGTGTAGTCACATGTAGCGCCGCTAGAGGGCGGTATATAGCAGTCTAGTGTAGTCACATGTAGCGCCGCTAGAGGGCGGTATATAGCAGTCTAGTGTAGTCACATGTAGCGCCGCTAGGGGCGGTATATAGCAGTCTAGTGTAGTCACATGTAGCGCCGCTAGAGGGCGGTATATAGCAGTCTAGTGTAGTCACATGTAGCGCCGCTAGGGGACGGTATATAGCAGTCTAGTGTAGTCACATGTAGCGCCGCTAGAGGGCGGTATATAGCAGTCTAGTGTAGTCACATGTAGCGCCGCTAGGGGCGGTATATAGCAGTCTAGTGTAGTCACATGTAGCGCCGCTAGAGGGCGGTATATAGCAGTCTAGTGTAGTCACATGTAGCGCCGCTAGAGGGCGGTATATAGCAGTCTAGTGTAGTCACATGTAGCGCCGCTAGGGGACGGTATATAGCAGTCTAGTGTAGTCACATGTAGCGCCGCTAGAGGGCGGTATATAGCAGTCTAGTGTAGTCACATGTAGCGCCGCTAGAGGGCGGTATATAGCAGTCTAGTGTAGTCACATGTAGCGCCGCTAGAGGGCGGTATATAGCAGTCTAGTGTAGTCACATGTAGCGCCGCTAGAGGGCGGTATATAGCAGTCTAGTGTAGTCACATGTAGCGCCGCTAGAGGGCGGTATATAGCAGTCTAGTGTAGTCACATGTAGCGCCGCTAGGGGCGGTATATAGCAGTCTAGTGTAGTCACATGTAGCGCCGCTAGAGGGCGGTATATAGCAGTCTAGTGTAGTCACATGTAGCGCCGCTAGGGGACGGTATATAACAGTCTAGTGTAGTCACATGTAGCGCCGCTAGGGGGCGGTATATAACAGTCTAGTGTAGTCACATGTAGCGCCGCTAGGGGACGGTATATAGCAGTCTAGTGTAGTCACATGTAGCGCCGCTAGGGGACGGTATATAGCAGTCTAGTGTAGTCACATGTAGCGCCGCTAGGGGGCGGTATATAGCAGTCTAGTGTAGTCACATGTAGCGCCGCTAGGGGGCGGTATATAACAGTCTAGTGTAGTCACATGTAGCGCCGCTAGGGGACGGTATATAACAGTCTAGTGTAGTCACATGTAGCGCCGCTAGAGGGCGGTATATAGCAGTCTAGTGTAGTCACATGTAGCGCCGCTAGGGGGCGGTATATAACAGTCTAGTGTAGTCACATGTAGCGCCGCTAGAGGGCGGTATATAGCAGTCTAGTGTAGTCACATGTAGCGCCGCTAGGGGGCGGTATATAACAGTCTAGTGTAGTCACATGTAGCGCCGCTAGGGGACGGTATATAGCAGTCTAGTGTAGTCACATGTAGCGCCGCTAGGGGGCGGTATATAACAGTCTAGTGTAGTCACATGTAGCGCCGCTAGAGGGCGGTATATAGCAGTCTAGTGTAGTCACATGTAGCGCCGCTAGGGGACGGTATATATGAATGTATGTGAGTGGTAAACAGCAGAAGAAGAAGATGGAGGTAAACAAGAAGGAGGAGAGCATGGCGGTGTCGGGGTTCCTCCTGAAGGAGCGCGTGCTGAGGCAGGGAGCCGAGGCCCGAGTCTACCGAGCCTCGTTCCTCGGGAGGTCGTCTGTAGTTAAAGAACGCTTCTCTAAGAAGTACCGACATCCGGTCCTGGACCGGCGGCTTTCGGACCGCCGGACGCTGCAGGAGGTCCGCTGCATCCTGCGGTGTCGGAGGGCAGGCACGTGACTATCGTTATTACTACTATTAACCTTATTAATTATATTATTAAGCACGTGACTATCGTTATTACTATTAATAACCGTATTAATATTATGTTATTATAATCATTTATGTTACTAAGCACGTTACTAGCATCACTATTACTAACCTTATTAATTATGTTATTAAGCACGTTACCACATCACTATTACTATTATTAACCTTATTACTATTATTAACCTTATTAGTTATGTTATTAAGCATTTTACTATCATCACTGTTACTATTATTAACCTTATTACGATTATTAACCTTATTAGTTATGTTATTAAGCACGTTACTATCATCATTATTTCTATTATTAACGTTATTAATTATGTTATTACCACTATTATTAACGTTATTGCTACTATTTGTAACCTTATTACTATTATTAAACTTATTAATTATGTTATTAAGCACATTACTACCATCATTATTACTATTATCAACCGTATTACCACTGTTATTAATACTGTTATTTCTATACTATCATCACTATTACTATATTATTATCAACCTTATTACCACTATTATTAATACTGTTATTACAATACTATCATCACCATTACTATCATCAACCTTATTACCACTGTTATTAATACTGTTATTACAGTACTATAAACACTATTATCAACCTTATTACCACTGTTATTAATACTGTTATTACAGTAATATAAACACTTATCAACCTTATTACCACTGTTATTAATACGGTTATTACAGTACTATAATCACTATTATCAACCTTATTACCACTGTTATTAATACTGTTATTACAGTAATATAAACACTTATCAACCTTATTACCACTGTTATTAATACGGTTATTACAGTACTATAATCACTATTATCAACCTTATTACCACTGTTATTAATACGGTTATTACAGTAATATCATCACTATTACTATATTATTATTACTATTACTTTATTATTATCAACCTTATTATCACTATTATTAATGCTGTTATTACAATATTATTATCACTATTACTTTATTATTATTACTATGACTTTATTATTATTACTATTACTTTATTATTATTACTATGACTTTATTATTATTTGTACTATTACAATGTTATTGTTCCTGTTACAATATTATATATATTACAAAATTATTACTGTTTGAATATTATTATTACCGTCTATAAGACAGTAGCTAGTTTATGACGATATAAATTTGTCATGAGTCATTAATGCTCTTTTTGGTTAAGTGTGCAAAAGTTAATAATTGTTATTTATTCAAGAACCATCGTGGCATGGGGAACACCTTAATGATAGATAATCACATTAATAAACTAATAAACCCTCAGGTATCCCAACCCCTGCAGTCTACTTTGTGGACTACACCTCCCACTGCATCTTCATGGAGGACATCGTGGATTCGGTGACGGTGCGAGACCACATCGCCTCCACTCAGCGGCGGTCCGATCCCTCCTCCGCTCTGGAGCAGCTGGTGCCGCTGGCAGCCAAGGTGGGCCGGGTCCTGGCCCAGATGCACCAGGAGGACGTGGTGCACGGAGACCTCACCACCTCCAACATGCTGCTGAGGAAGAGCCAGGATCCGGCAGAGCTGGGCCTGGTGCTCATAGACTTTGGCCTGAGCTCCGTCTCCGCCCTGCCCGAGGACAAGGGGGTAGACCTGTATGTGCTGGAGAAGGCCTTCCTCAGCACCCACCCCAACACGGAGAGGCTGTTCCAGGAGCTGCTCAACAGCTACGTGGCCTCCTCCAAAAAGTCCTCGCCGGTCATCAAGAAACTGGATGAGGTGCGGTTGAGGGGGAGGAAGAGGTCCATGGTGGGCTGAGATGTTCCCCTGTGGCGCCTGACCCTGGGATGAGGAGGTAGAGCCTCCATCTCCCAAAGGGGGAGCGGAGGTGTTCCAGGGGCGCTCATCAATACCAATACACACTAGTACAAACAGGGCTCAAGAGACCAGCCTTTCTACATTCTACATAATAAGTGTTGACTCTTGTCTGTTCTCTGTTACCATGGTTACCATGGAATAAAGCACCTCTTGTGAATACCGCCTGGTTCTCTGTGTTCTACCAGCAGATTGAGTTCATTGTTAAAATCTGTAGGACTCTTTGGGTTCCAAGGGAATATCTTTGATGAAGAGCACATCTCTCACTGCACAACTCTATCGCTCCACTGGAAACATCATTTATATTTGGTTAAGTTCTTCAAATTGTAAACAGCTCCTATCTGATCACCCATGATCACAGCATCCATATCATCCCAAATAAAAGCAGGGAATGGAGCTAGCATTGAACCTGTCTATATCGCAGCCCACACAGCCATGTAACGTATGTGAAGTAACTAGAGGTGGGACGATCGATCGGCTTCCGATCATTATCGGCCGATTTTGAAGAAAAATGCGCAATCGGAGAATGCCGATCTTGCTTTAATGTTGCGATTTCATAGCCGATCCTGCACGTGAGAAACACGTGAGCTCATTTCTTTACCAGCGAGTAAAACACGTGGGGCCCCGCCTCTTTTCTAAACAGAGTGATACTCGCCCTGCCTCAACATGTCTTTACCCAGGAATGCATGATGGATGAAACTGTTCTATAATACAGGGGTTCCCACCCTTTTTGTGCCACGGACCGGCAGATACATGAAAAAAATCTCGCGGACCGGTTGTCAATTTTCGCGGACCGGTTGTCAAAGTGTGTGTCAACACACACCCCTAACAAAACGGCAGGGCTCGATTTCAGTATAAACGCGCATGTACGCGGAGCACCGTAACAAACCCCGGCTCGTTCGACCGACACGTCACTAGCGCGTAGTCTCTAGTAGCGCGTGCAACTGAAAGTCTCTCGTTATGCCGCCGATATATATTTAATCTATATATATATAGATTATACCGCTATATAATCTATATATATAGATTATACTATATATATCATCTCTATATATCGATTATACCGCCCGCCGTTCACCTATACTCAAATTATTTGAGTCATATGATGATAAACACACAGCTGTTTCGCGGCCCGGCAGTAACACCTCCACGGCCCGGTACCGGTCCGCGGCCCGGCGGTTGGGAACCCCTGCTATAATAGACTGCTATAGCTGCTAAAAAAATAAAAAATCGGTGATCGGTGGGGCAGATATTTCTCATTGTGATCGGTGGCAAAAAACGTGATCGTCCCATCCCTAGAAGTAACGTATGTGATGTAATGTTAGTGATGTAACGTATGTGATGTCATTGAAATCCTCCACCAACACCTTTGGCAAAAAATCCAGCTTCCCAACTTAACCAAGTTATATATCTCAATACCACAAGCCTTTGAAGTCCAACCCAGTTAGATAGCTTTAAGAGACTTTCCTGGTTGAATATATGATAATAAAATGCAATATAGGGAATATATTTGTTTTTTGATGTTTAGATTCCCAAGCATCCGCTGCATTCAACTTCCAGCCAACCTAGACAGCCAACCTAGACAGTGTCTGCTGGTGTCCTTGATCCACCGGCCTGTTCCCATATTCACTGGATAAGCACCACCTAAACATTAACACATTAACACTCAGGGTTCATCTGTTCAAGAGATTCAAGATGTTTATTTGCTATATGCAACAAGTAGAATGGAATGCTCCACATTCCCTTCCGCAGAATGACATTCCTCTAATGGAACACTATATACTATACTATGTACTATATACTATACAACACTATACTATAACAATACTGTACACAAATACAAAGAACAATACAAATTATAAAGTGACTGATGGATGATATGTACCTGTGTGAATTGTGCAAAAAGCATTTTAAAGTGCCAGTAGTGCTGCAGCATCATGAATACAGTGCAGTAACTGTGATGTCCCCAGAAAGTCCTGCAAAAGTATGACAGTATAATGTAATATGGATGACAGTGTTATGAAAGTGATAGTGGCAGCACTCCTAGCAGTTCAGTTGGTCACTGTCTGTGGATAAAAACTATCCTTAAACCTGGTAGTCCTTAAGGTACGGATGCTGGGGAACCGGTGACCAGACGGTAGGAGGGAGAAGAGATGAAGCCCAGGGTGGTTGGGGTCCTTAGTAATGGACATGGCCTTCTTCTGACATCTGGTCCTACAGATCTCCTCAATGCATGGAAGTGCACACCCCATGATCTTCTCTGCCGTCCTCACGACCCTCTGGATGTCTTTCTTCTCTGTTCAGTGGTGTCTCCGTACCACACGGTGACGCCACCCGTCAGGACGCTCTCTACGGGCCACGGTAGAAGTTCACCAGCCACCTCTGGCCTATTCCTCTTCTCCTGAGGCACCGCAGAGAATAGAGGCGCTGGTGTTCCTTCTTCAGCATGACCTCCGTGTTGAGGGTCAACGCCAGGTGGTCGGAGATCTGTAGTCCAAGGTTGACTGAACAGAATTAAAGGAATACTTTACTGGTTTTCAACCAGGTTTCTTTGCTCCATTACAATGTGGAAAGTATATAATGATAGATTTTGCAATGGACTGCTTATATAGCTATTATATAGCGCTTTTATCCAAAGCACTTTACAAGTCATGCCTCACATTCACCCATTCAACCACGGAGTCTGCCAGCACGTCAGGAGCAGTTGGTTTGAGCCGGGGGATCAAACCAGCAACCTTCCGGTTGTGAGGCGGCGCTCTACCTCCTATACTGCTGCCTTCTACTGGCGAGCCAGACTCATTCTGTCACAGAAAGTATGTATTCCTGTCACAGTTGGACATGAAACCTAACGCAGCGTTGGTGTGTACAAAAATAGACTTTATTGTTATTATGACATTAGATTTACACAGAAAATACCCATAAAAACCACCCCCTGAGAGGAGTTCAGGCTCACTCCACACACCGCAGGGTGGGTTCACCATGATGGCTGCCCCCAGGAGCCACCACAACCTCAGAGGTACTTTGAGTCCAGACGTCCGCACAGCCTGAATGTGACACGGCTCATGGATGACAGCTGCGTTTCCATGGTAACTGCTTCAGATTGGGTGGTTGGTATATCTGTGAGATGGAGGTAACGGTTACTGTAGCCTGATCTCTAGATAATGAGACTACTGCTGCAGGCCCCAAGCTCTGGGTTTAACAAGTCAGCGATGATTCAATGTCTGCATGCTGTCTTCTTAAAGTGGTTCCTTCACATCTTCTGCTTGTATGCAGAGAAGCAGAGAAGCCCCTTGTTCTTATAGCACAGAACTTTTGTTAAACAATTAAATATTGTAATTGTTTTATACTTTAAAAGGCGATACAATGCAAGAAAGTCATGTCTTGATGGCACAGAGGTGAGTATAGCTCTGAGCCAACCTTCCATCTCAGGGCTATCAGTGTGTTCACATTGACAGGCTCTGTGCTGACTGCATGCACACTTCTGCTGAGTGGGGCTGAGCTGTGTGTGTGTGTGTGTGTGTGTGTGTGTGTGTGTGTGTGTGTGTGTGTGTGTGTGTGTGTGTGTGTGTGTGTGTGTGTGTGTGATATAAAACCCTCCCCATGGTGAGCTGGCTCACACTGCAAAATAGCTCCGGTGTCAGAGGCAGTAGCACCAAAGGTTGAGCCGGAGAGACTGAAGACTGAAGACTGAAGGACTGCACTGGGTGAGTTATATCTACACGTTTCATTCTATGTTTAGCTCTCTGCTGAAAGGGACTGTGCCTCTGCAAAGAAAACAGAAGCTGTATTGTGCCTCTTAACCAGCACTGTGACTCTGCTGTTTCTCACTGTGTCCACACACACACACACACACACACACACACACACACACACACACACACACACACACACACACACACACACACACACACACACACACACACACACACACACACACACACACACACACACACACACACACACACACAGTCCTGCTGACTGATGTATTCTGGATTATTGCTGCAGCCACTCCTCCACCATTCAGCGTTTTGTTATGGAATGAGTCAGCAAAAATATTTGTGCTAATGGCACTGCTGGTATGGACAGTAGTTATAAAGAGCTTGGCTATTGTTTAGGATTTAAATAAAATGTTAAAGCTACTACCAGCTACTTTTTCTCTCCCCACTTTGTTTTGAATATATTGTGGTTTGATTGAGTCTCATGGTTCTTATGATATATTTGGATCCATGTCAAATGTGTTATCATGTGAGGTCTCTGAATGTTTATCTTTAGCCTCTTAGTTTAACACTAGTCTACCAGGGGCCTGCATAGCGCTTCAGTGCCCAGTAGAAATGTCTTTCCACTGGTAACCAGGCAACCTGTTACAAAGCACTGCCCCGTATCCAGCACTGGGAGAGGTCTGGCTTTGTGTTTGTGGTCTGGCTTTGTGTTTGTGAGATAAAGGATACGTAGCTTCACAGCCTAAAAGCTTTCATTTCAGTATATAAGTGACTCCCAATCAATGTTGATGTTGATCTGATCAATGTTGATGTTGATCTGATCAATGTGTGTATTGATCCAGACATTCTGCTCCACAGAACCATGGCTCAGAACCTGCTGAAGAACCCCAATGGGGAAGGTACGGAGACAAGATATTATTTTTATAATAATAAAATATATATATATATATAATATATGTTGGCTTCAATGACTCATGTACCATTTTGGCAAACACAAATCTTGCATTATGAAAGCAAAAGTTGATGTGTGTCTGTTTTGTAACACCTTTTAAGATAAATTAACTGTTATGCAGGAAAGCAGTGATTGACAAATACGTTTGACCTTAAATGCTCCAGCATGTGTGAAGCATGTGATCATGGCCTAACCCTAACCCTAACCTCCCAGAGGACCTGGAGTTCTGGGAGCTGACGGAGAACGGGGGCAGTGAGTGGAAGGTAGAAGACCTCCCTGGTGATTGCGGCTACGAGTTTGGCTCTGAGGAAGTGACCAAGTACTTTGCAACCTCCTTTGAGTGAGTTTCTGTTGTATTGCTCAGATGAATAGGCATTTTCTAAAATAGAAAGCATAATTCAAATCTCAGGAACAGCACAACCTCTGGTGACTACAGGTCATTGCAATCACAATCTTCTAATGAAGTTGGTGCCATCCCTCACGGGATTCTGTCTGACTGTCAAACAGACGGTGTCTCAAGAAGCAGGAAATCGACTTACTGGCTGACGGCTACACCCCAGAGACGCTCGACTCACAGCCTGCCGTCACAGTGGAAGACTGGTGAGAGAGAGGATGAACCACAAACACCTTGTACAACTTGAACACTTCTACCCGTATTGAAGGACCCTCTCACCTGGCAGGTACGGTGGGAGAACCGACTGCGGCTGCAGCTACGAGTTCACCGTGTGCCTGATGGACGAGAACCACGAAGTGCTGCAGAAGCTCAAGCCTGACCCGGTGACCCTTGAACCCGACACAGATGAAGGATGTTCATGGAAACAGGTATAGGGCTGGAGCAGGACGCCACACACACACACACACACACACACACACACACACACACACACACACACACACACACACACACACACACACACACACACACACACACACACACACACACACACACACACACACACACACACACACACACACACACACACACACACACACACACACTCTGTGTTGCCTATAGTAACCCCCCTGTTGTTTCCAACCCCAGGTGAGCCACACCTTCTCTGACTACGGACCCGGGCTGCGCTTCATCTCCTTTGAACACGGAGGACAAGACGTCAGGTTCTGGGAGGGCTGGTTCGGAGTCCGGGTCACCGGCAGCTCAGTCACTTTAGAAGCCTGAGCAACGCATTAGGAAGGAAGGGACGGAGGGGCGGCCGTATAGCTCAGGAGGTAGAGCGGTCGCCTCACAACCGGAAGGTTGCTGCCCACTGCTCCTAATACTAGGATGGGTTAAACACATTTCACTGTATGTTTACATGTGACCAATAAAGAGGATTCAATCTCACCATTTGTTGTTTGTTTGAGGGTGGGAAGGAGGGAAGAAGGGAAGGAATGGAAGTTTGAGGAATCACAGGGTAATGCAGAGTGCTTGAGGACAGGTGAGGGCAGAATGGGGGAGATGGGGGACTGTGGTCTACAAACTGAATGAATGAGATCTCAGCTTGCCGGTGACTGTGTGTAGAAGTCCAGTAGCAGTAGCAGTACTGACATTAGAAATCTGATGATGTTTTGGTGGTATGACCAAAAATCCATAACCCCAGACATGTGCTTTGCTCAAGAGGTTCTCCAACCTCTGCTCGCAGTAAAGTTAAAATACTAAAATCGGCCAACTACTACCTCTGTGCTATGCAAGGCTATATTAACTCTGTTTTGTTTCACTAATTAAATGTTATTATTACTGATTCACTAATTAAATGATCGCATTTGACTGCTCTTGGTATCTTTAAATGATTTGAATAATAGCTTGATTTAATTTGTCGTAAAGTTTAATATTTCTCAGCAATGTTGTGCCCTGATGAGGACAGGAGGAGTGTGGTGTGAGCTGGGGTCACACCTAGCTGGGGTCACACCTAGCTGGGGTCATACCTAGCTGGGGTCACACCTAGCTGGGGTCACACCTAGCTGGGGTCATACCTAGCTGGGGTCACACCTAGCTGGGGTCACACCTAGCTGGGGTCACACCTAGCTGGGGTCATACCTAGCTGGGGTCACACCTAGCTGGGGTCATACCTAGCTGGGTGTGACCCCTGACCCCAACTGGGCATAAACAGCAAAGCTTCCATCACTCTTCTTGATTCAAGGAAACACATTAAAAGTGAACCTATACATAACAGTGAACCTATACTGTAGTGACCACTTGTCCTTTTGTTAAAACACGAAGTTTCCCTAATGTGTGTGTCACTCTTGGACAGACTGAAACGTTGTTGACGCTTGTTGCAGATGGAAGAATATAATGTCCACTCGAGGTTTGTTTGGGTTTGAAATTAAAGATGATTTATTTTCCTCTTTACAGAGATTCAGAAAACTTGCAATGTAATTAAATAAACAAAATAACACTCCCGTACGCAAGCAAGGTCTAAAGACTGTATGCTTCTCAGTCTGTCACGCCCCCTAGCGTGACGCACCTCTCCTTATATAGATACCTGCAGGGGATTGAGTACACTGCAGCCATTAGTAGACACACACCACCTGGTAAGGCCAATAAATAAATAAATAAATAGAATATAAAGAATTGGCTCCTACATAACCGGCCCCTAATTGTATTTTGGGGCAACAAAAACAATTACAATATACACTGTATCTTAAAGGAGCCTATAAACATTTCATTAACTTAGGTGTGGTGTGGTACTCACCAAAGATTGGCGATATCATCATGCCATCATTCATCAGCTGAAGCAAGGAGCCTTCACTCCTCACATTCTAGCAGCAGGCAGATCTTGGTTATGGGCCTCACTAGGACATTGGTCTGTGTTTTGACCTTTACAGCTCGCACCAATCCTTTAGAATCCGCCATAACTTCAAGCACTCTTCCCAAGATCCAAGAGCCACGTGGAGCACAGGGGTCCACTACCATAACCACATCTCCAGGTGTAAAGCTTCTCCTCTGTTTGCACCATTTCTGCCTTTCTTGCAGGAGGGGCAAGTATTCCTGGCACCAGCGCTTCCAAAATAAATCGGACATGTACTGCACCTGTTTCCATCGGCGTCTCACGTACAGGTCATTCTTGTCAAAGACTCCAGGTGGCAGTATGGGCTTGGTGTTCAGGAGTAAGATGTGGTTGGGGGTAAGAGGCTCTAGGTCTTGTGGATCATTAGAGACAGTAGTGATTGGGCGGCTGTTTAGGATGGCTTCCACTTCGCATAACAGAGTCTGTAGTCCCTCATCATCTAGAGTCTGCTGTTTTAAAACAGAATGGAGCACTTGCCTTACAGACTTTATGAGTCGCTCCCACACTCCTCCATGGTGGGATGCTCCTGGGGGGTTGAAACTCCACTGTATTCCTTTTTGAAGCAAAGCTCCTTGAATCCGTTGCTGGTTCAGTGTAGCAAGGGCTTCTTTCAATTCTCTCTGAGCCCCAACAAAATTAGTTCCATTGTCGGATCTGATGTGTTTCACTTGTTCTACAAATGAAACGTCTCAAGGCATTAAGACATGAGTCTGTGTCGAGGGAGTTGGCCACTTCAATGTGCACAGCTCTACTAGTCATGCAAGTGAATAGCACTCCATACCTCTTCAAGATGGTTCGTCCTCTTTTACTTTCAATAGGGCCAAAATAATCCACGCCAACATTGGAAAATGGAGGCAAGTCTGGCTCGAGCCTTTCCTGTGGCAAATCGGCCATCTTTTGCTCTCCAATTCTGGCCCTTTGCCGTCTGCATACAACACATTCCCCTATTATTTTTCTTGCTGCAGAATTGGCCTTGATTATCCAATATTTTTTCCTCAGTTCAGAGAGGATGTGGTTTCTTCCTCCATGTCCAGTTTTGTCATGTATGTGCCTGAGAATGAGTGTGGATACGTGAGAATGTTTTGGGAGTATGACAGGGAATTTACTCTCTTCTGGCATAGCTGCCCTACTCAGACGTCCTCCCACTCTGAGCACACCATCCTTGAACACTGGGTCAAGCTTGTAGATGTTACTTGCCTTTTTGACACCAGATGTCCCCATTTGCAAGGTTGTCATTTCCTCTGGAAAGTATTGCTTTTGCATTTGACAGATGATTGCATTTTCTGCCTTCTCTAGATCCTCCAGAGTAACTGTCTGTCCACCAAATGTGGTTTTGACATTCGTCATCTTCTGGTCCACCACTTTCCTAGTGCTTCGAGTGGTTGTGTTTGAGGCACTTGTGGAATGAAGTTCCTTTTTCCTGTTAACCAGTACTTTCAAAGTTTCTTTGAGTTTCAAAATCCATGCTACTGCAACTTTCAGCTTTCTCCAGCTGGAAAAGTGTGTGAGAAATTTGTCAGTTGGATTTCCATTGTCCTTTACAATGATTGTACTCACAGCAGGATTTCTCTTGACCATCAAGATTGGTCATCAAAGGAGTGTGAGACCAATTCCAACGGAAACTGTGGCCAGTCCCTTTCTGACTTCCAGAGTATGTCTGGACCCTGTATCCAACTCTGATTCTCCATGAATTTGTCTGCTTTTTGTCCCCTGGTGGCAACATCAGCAGGGTTCACCTTTGTGTTGACATATCTCCACTGGGTCATTTTTGTGGCTTCCCTAATGGTGGAAACTCGGTTAGCCACAAACGTGTGGAATCTTGTGTGTTGGTTTGCTATATACTTTAGCACTGATTGGCTATCAGTCCAAAACATTGAGCTTTCAAGCTGCAGCTGCAACTCTCTCCTGAGAACTTGATCCACTTTAGTGGCCAGCACTGCAGCAGCAAGCTCCATCCTGGGGATTGTAATCTTTTTAAGGGGAGCAACTCTTGCCTTCCCCATCATGAACGAAACGTGGATGGTGTTTTTGTCATTCATCAGTCTCAAAAAGCTCACTGTACCATACCCTTGTTCACTTGCGTCTGCAAAATGATGAAGTTGTGCTTGTATGGGTTTGCCAAAGTCATTGGGTTTGAGGCATCTTCTAACCTTGAAGTCAGTGTGGCTGTGTCTTGGTGGTGACATTGAATGTAAAATTGTCATCCTCCACGCACCACTGCACACCAAGTGCTCTTTCTATTGGGAGTCGATCTCTGTCTAGATTGAGCTCTTTCACCTCTTTAGCTCTGTCTGCTTCAGGAACTGAGTACAATACTCTGCGGCTGTTAGTTATCCATTTGGAGAAGTGGAAACCTCCCCTATGACAGGCAGCTGTGAGCTCTTTGATAAGAAGTATTGCTTCCTCCTCCGTGGCTACAGATTTTAAGCAATCATCCACATAGATGTTGTTTAGGATGGTGTCAATTACTTCAGGTCTGAATTGATTCCTGTTATCCTCAGCTGTCCTTCGGAGCGCATAGTTTGCGCAGCTGGGTGATGACACAGCACCAAAAAGGTGCACAACCATACGGTATTCAAGAGGCTCAACACCTATATCACCCCCTGGCCACCACAGGAATCTCAGATAATCAACATCTTGTTTTTCAACTTTCACTTGATGAGACATTGCCTGAATGTCTCCCATTATTGCAATAGGCTCCTGTCGGAACCTGGTGAGCACTCCTATGAGAGGTTTGATTAGATCAGGACCCTGGAGTAGCTCTGAGTTGAGCGAGGTACCCTTGAAAGATGCTCCACAGTCAAAAAACACTCTGAGCTTTCCTTTTTTAGGGTGGTACACCCCATGATGAGGTATGTACCAAACCGTCCCATCCTTTTGCTTCAGCTGCCCCTGTGGCACTGCCTCGGCGTATCCTTGTTCAATGACATCACTGAGGAAACGGGTGTACTCCTCCTGGTATGATGCATTTTTTAAGAACTTCCTTTTTAAGCTCAAAAGTCGTTGTTCTGCAACCTGCCGATTGTTTGGCAGTGAAACATCATGCCTCCTGAATGGCAATTTAAAACTGTAGTGTCCATCCACAATGCTGGTTGAATCTTCAACAATTTTCAAAAACTGTTTGTCCTCTATTGACATTTCCCTTTCGTCCTCATAGGATTTTTCAACAAAGTCAGTATTGTACTGTGCGACCAGTAAGTCCTGAAGGTCAACTACTGAAATCCTGTTGATAGAGACTGAAGATGTATTGTTGGCCTTTGTACCTCCTCCTCTTAATGGACCATTGACCACCCATCCTAGCAGTGTCCTTACTGCATATGGGCCTTCTCCTTGGCTGTTGATGACCTGTTGTGGTTCCATTACCTTATGTGCATTTGTGCCAATCAGCAAGCCAATGGCTGCATCTATGGTGGGGAGTCTGATGTTTTTGAGGTATGGCCACTTGGATATATCTGACTGGTTGGGAATGTTACCTTCTGTAACAGGCATGGTTTTCTGGGTGTAAAATTCTGGGAGGGCTATAAAGTTGTTGCCATGAAGCTCACTCACCTCCAAACCGGTTACTATGTGGCTACTGACAGTCTTTTCTTGACCCATGGTACGGAGAAGGATGTTGGTTCTTTTTCCTCTTATATTCAGCTGATGCATGAGACTATTTGTGCAAAATGAGGCTGAACTGCCAGGGTCAAGGAATGCATATGTTTGGATAATCTGATTTCCTTTGCTGGATTTGACTTTAACAGGCACAATAGCTAGCACACACTCCTCTTTACCGGCCCCAATATGCCCACATGCTTTCGGAGACGCACTGGCCTGTGCCATTTCAGACATTTCAGTTGTTTCTGATGTTCCTTTCCGCTTTCCTATATGAAGCACAGTTGGATGGTTTTGTTTGCACTCTTTACATGTTAAGCGTTTATGGCAATTGTTGCTCATGTGTCCTTGTACAAGACATCCAAAACATATTCCCCTTTCTTTCAGAAACATGATTTTGTCTCTGTGCAACTTCTTCCTGAATTGATGACATGCATCCATTGTATGGGCACCTGAACAGAACAGACAGAAATGTTTGTTTGCAGCTTGGGAGCTGTCCTGTGACTGGGGTGACTGGGAATTATAGTCCATGTTGGTTATGCTGGTGGCAAAGCTGCTGCCAGTGGCTTTTGCCCTTTTGAATATGGTTGGTTTCTGACCTTTTGGGGTAGTTGGGTCCTGAATGTTGCCAAATACAGGGTCTGTAAGGATCTTCACTTGGTATTCAAGGAACCTGACCAGGTCACAAAATCTTACTTTGCCGTTATGCTTTTCCTGTAGCACACAGACTTCAGATCTCCATTTCTCTCTGATTTTATATGGCAACTTGGTGACCAGAGCCTTTAGATTGGAAGACAAGTCAAGTTCCTCCATATAAGTTATTTCCTCCATTGCATTACAGCACCCTCTTAAATATAAAGCAAATGCCTCCAAAGCTTTAGGATCCTCAGGCTTGATAGAATACCATGACAGGGCCTTTTCTATATAAGCATTAGCGATCTTGAATTCATTGCCATAATGCTCTTGGGGCTTGTTTCCACCAAGCTGTTTTGAGAGCCGTTCCGGAGCCCGCGCGTCATCGCGAACCAGTTCTTTGGGTTTCCACCGCAACGGAGCCGCTTTCCGGCTCCGTTAAGTGGTTCGTTTGCGGCTCCACTTCGAAGCTGAGCTGGCCAGCCGGCTCCACTACTGCCTCGTTTCCACCAAAGAAAGCCCAGTTCGGGCTCTCGCGAGTCAACGGAGCCGTTCGCATTTGGTTCAATTGGGGAGCCGGCAAAAAACCGGTTTGCGTTTCCACTGCCTTTTTCGCCGAGAGAGCCACGTCATGACGTCACTGTTAACGTCTCTGCTTTCCCAGCAGCTCGCGCCAACTTCCACAACAGTGGATTACATGATGGATGGAAAAGTGTTGCGCCTGGCTTTGAGGCTACAAACAGCTGCTCGTCTTTAGTGCTATGGACGCGATTACGTTGAAGCCCCCAACTGTGATAAAGGACTATACTAATAAAATGGACTTGACGTTAGAGCTGCATTAATAGAGTACTTAAACAGAAGGGACCATTTGCCTTTTCTTCTTCAAAACTGTCATCTTGTATTATGTTTCTCGGTTGATAAAGCATAATGAAGCGGACATTGTATGAAAAATAGAAATGTTTTATTTAAAAAAAACAAAAAACATTAAATACACAATATACAGTAATCACAAAATGTAAAAGTATAGAGTGCAGTGTAATAAGTCCATGTTAATAAAGCTCCGAGGGGCTGAGGGGCTCCTGTGAGCTGCAGCCCAGTGGGGGCCGTAGCTCCGCATCGCATCGTCCAGGGAAGAAGACTCCATAAACAACTAAAACAAGAGAAAAGTGCATTAAAACATGACTCCATTACACTTTACTGTTTTTAGAAAGTAGCATCCTGACGTTATCAAGGTTAATATCGGCTAACAGAAGCCTAGCAATCATAGCTCCTCATTTGTGATGATAGGAACATAACATTGATGTGATAATGAGCAGCTCGCTAAACAGATTATAAATACAAAGCTGGTTGGCAACACGGGAAAGATTTATAAAGTAAAACTTACCAGGACCAGAGTGACAGCAGCGGATCATCAGTTTGTTATCGATTAGCCCCTCGTATCGTCCAGTTTGTTATCGATTAGCTCCTCGGTCCTGTCCCCCGCTGAAGACATCTCACGCTGTAGTTTTTCTAATAGCGGTTTGTTCTAGAAGCTCCTGTAGTTTATTGTGACCTTCTGCCGAGGACAACAACGCAAACAAACGTAGTTTGTCTCGTCCACGGACCACTGTCACCTTCACGTCCACGGAGAAATTTACTGATTTTAAAGATGGCGGAAAAAAACTTTGAGTTTGTTTTGAGTTTGTCCGATAAGCCACGCCCCCAGCCCCATAAGCCACGCCCCCAGCCCCTGACGTAGTGGAGCCGGCTGGCCAGCTCAGCTTCGATACTCTACGATATCCCCTCTCTGGTTCCATATATAGACATGTTCTGATAAGTTCCCTAGACTGCCCCCTAGTGTACTGTTCCAAATAGTACAACCTGTCTCTTCCAGAGAACGTTTTGGCTTCAATGAAATGCTCAAAAGCCCTCATAAATGATCTGTATTCAACTGGATCACCTTCAAATACCTTGATGTCCTTTCTAGGCAAAGAGGAATGATGAGATTGCTTGACAAGAGAGGCAGTAATTTCATTTTGCTTTTCTAAGATACTGTAGAGAGTTGCATCATGCACTGGGGCTTGTTGTTTGGGCATTTTAAAGTCATCCTTTAATTGTGTAACATGTGATTGGGTTGGTTTAGAGGTTTTGTCCTGCATTGAGAAAAGTAGTTTGTCAGGCTGTGTGCCACCATATTGTTTTTGAATATAATATTCTGTTGGTTTAGGTGGCAGTCCCTGGGGATATGAGCGGTATTGCGGTTCCTTTGGGCGCACACTTTGTGTATTTGTAGTGCTCCTATGCACTGGTTCCTTTTCGGGCATCTTGTGTATTTCGCCCCCTTTATCAAAATATTCATTCATTCCATCCCTTGTTGGTGGAGGTGCGCTTTGAGTTTGAACATGACTTGGTGTTTCCACAATGGTAAGAACATTGATTTTAGCAGTGGCCGCATCCAACTCAGCCTGCACACTTAGTGTTTCCTTTCTTTTTCTTATTTGCTCCATTTCTTTAAGGAGTTTCCCCTCTTCCTCCTCCAACACCTGTTTATTTTTTAGTGCCTTTAATTTTGCAATTGCAGCAGCCTTTTCGGCTTCTGCACATATGCGAGCAGAAGACACAGCTGAGTGCGAGCTGCTTCTAGACCTGCTTGACACATTCGAACCTGAGCTGTGCTTGGATGATCTCCAGGCAATAACAGACGCGCTGTCACCAAGAGCAATGCACTCATCAGACCTGGTTGTGGGTCCAGACATCCATTCCGTAACAACATCAATAAAGTCATTACTGCTGCACATTTTTGATTGAAACCATTTCTCACTTTCATTTATTTCATCGGACTCATTGAGCAGCGTATGATATGACAAGTGAGCATCTTTAAAAGCGTCCAACAGTGTTTTGTACTTGGCTCTGTTTTCCTCCAATTCCTCTGTATACATGTTGTCCTTCATTAGTTCCTTTATAATGTTCTTTCTCCGTGTAAGTTGACAGAGTTTGTATTTGCGCGTTGAGCGCATTTTTGCAACGTGTTCCTCGTCCCTTTCATGGGAAACTTCAACTTCGGGTTCACTCGCGGTAAACCTCGCAACATTTGATTCTGTTGTTCCATCCATTTCTTGATCCATTTGCAGTTCCTCAACTGCTCAACATGTTACTCCAGTTACTCAACATGAATACATACAAGGCAGTACAAGCACACTCTTATATGGGTCCAATCCATTCCAAAAGATTCCATTCAGTTTTATTGCATTTCGGGTAGCAAGGGTGGGGGTTTAGCGCAACTTCTAATTATGCAGCTGCCATGAAATCAATTAATGTCAGTTAATGCGCATCAAAATGTCACTTTTCTTTGCTCCTATATGAACTCCAAGTCCTCCTTTAACGAATTAATCCATTTATTTCATGTGTCAGCTCATATGATTTCTTCATTATGATTAAAAGAAAATGTATTTACCGCTGCGTTGCAACGCACCACCACGCCACTTTCTTTGTCCTCCTTTGTCCTCAGCCACCCTGTCCTCGCCCAAACAGATGGCTATTTCCTGATATCCATTCCTTCCAAAGGTGTTTCTCCAAAGCGAGTCTTTAGACTACTGTAGTGACCACTTGTCCTTTTGTTAAAACACGAAGTTTCCCTAATGTGTGTGTCACTCTTGGACAGACTGAAACGTTTTTGACGCTTGTTGCAGATGGAAGAATATAATGTCCACTCGAGGTTTGTTTGGGTTTGAAATTAAAGATGATTTATTTTCCTCTTTACAGAGATTCAGAAAACTTGCAATGTAATTAAATAAACAAAATAACACTCCCGTACGCAAGCAAGGTCTAAAGACTGTATGCTTCTCAGTCTGTCACGCCCCCTAGCGTGACGCACCTCTCCTTATATAGATACCTGCAGGGGATTGAGTACACTGCAGCCATTAGTAGACACACACCACCTGGTAAGGCCAATAAATAAATAAATAAATAGAATATAAAGAATTGGCTCCTACATATACATAACAGTGAACCTATACATAACAGTGAACCTATACATGAGAGTGAACCTATACATAACAGTGAACCTATACATAACAGTGAACCTATACATGAGAGTGAACCTATACATAACAGTGAACCTATACATGAGAGTGAACCTATACATGAGAGTGAACCTATACATAACAGTGAACCTATACATGAGAGTGAACCTATACATAACAGTGAACCTATACATGAGAGTGAACCTATACATGAGAGTGAACCTATACATAACAGTGAACCTATACATGACAGTGAACCTATACATAACAGTGAACCTATACATGAGAGTGAACCTATACATAACAGTGAACCTATACATGAGAGTGAACCTATACATGAGAGTGAAACTATACATAACAGTGAACCTATACATGAGAGTGAACCTATACATAACAGTGAACCTATACATAACAGTGAACCTATACATGAGAGTGAACCTATACATGAGAGTGAACCTATACATAACAGTGAACCTATACATGAGAGTGAACCTATACATAACAGTGAACCTATACATGAGAGTGAACCTATACATGAGAGTGAACCTATGCATAACAGTGAACCTATACATGAGAGTGAACCTATACATGAGAGTGAACCTATACATAACAGTGAACCTATACATGAGAGTGAACCTATACATAACAGTGAACCTATACATAACAGTGAACCTATACATGAGAGTGAACCTATACATGAGAGTGAACCTATACATGAGAGTGAACCTATACATGAGAGTGAACCTATACATGAGAGTGAACCTATACATGAGAGTGAACCTATACATAACAGTGAACCTATACATGAGAGTGAACCTATACATAACAGTGAACCTATACATGAGAGTGAACCTATACATAACAGTGAACCTATACATGAGAGTGAACCTATACATGAGAGTGAACCTATACATGAGAGTGAACCTATACATAACAGTGAACCTATACATAACAGTGAACCTATACATGAGAGTGAACCTATACATGAGAGTGAACCTATACATGAGAGTGAACCTATACATAACAGTGAACCTATACATGAAGTGAACCTATACATGAGAGTGAACCTATACATGAGAGTGAACCTATACATAACAGTGAACCTATACATGACAGTGAACCTATACATAACAGTGAACCTATACATGAGAGTGAACCTATACATAACAGTGAACCTATACATGAGAGTGAACCTATACATGAGAGTGAAACTATACATAACAGTGAACCTATACATGAGAGTGAACCTATACATAACAGTGAACCTATACATAACAGTGAACCTATACATGAGAGTGAACCTATACATGAGAGTGAACCTATACATAACAGTGAACCTATACATGAGAGTGAACCTATACATAACAGTGAACCTATACATGAGAGTGAACCTATACATGAGAGTGAACCTATACATAACAGTGAACCTATACATGAGAGTGAACCTATACATGAGAGTGAACCTATACATAACAGTGAACCTATACATGAGAGTGAACCTATACATGAGAGTGAACCTATACATACAGTGAACCTATACATGAGAGTGAACCTATACATAACAGTGAACCTATACATGAGAGTGAACCTATACATGAGAGTGAACCTATACATAACAGTGAACCTATACATGAGAGTGAACCTATACATGAGAGTGAACCTATACATAACAGTGAACCTATACATGAGAGTGAACCTATACATGAGAGTGAACCTATACATAACAGTGAACCTATACATGAGAGTGAACCTATACATAACAGTGAACCTATACATGAGAGTGAACCTATACATGAGAGTGAACCTATACATAACAGTGAACCTATACATGACAGTGAACCTATACATGAGAGTGAACCTATACATAACAGTGAACCTATACATGAGAGTGAACCTATACATGACAGTGAACCTATACATGAGAGTGAACCTATACATAACAGTGAACCTATACATGAGAGTGAACCTATACATAACAGTGAACCTATACATGAGAGTGAACCTATACATGAGAGTGAACCTATACATAACAGTGAACCTATACATGAGAGTGAACCTATACATGAGAGTGAACCTATACATAACAGTGAACCTATACATAACAGTGAACCTATACATGAGAGTGAACCTATACATGAGAGTGAACCTATACATAACAGTGAACCTATACATGAGAGTGAACCTATACATGAGAGTGAACCTATACATAACAGTGAACCTATACATGAGAGTGAACCTATACATAACAGTGAACCTATACATGACAGTGAACCTATACATGAGAGTGAACCTATACATGAGAGTGAACCTATACATAACAGTGAACCTATACATGAGAGTGAACCTATACATAACAGTGAACCTATACATGAGAGTGAACCTATACATGAGAGTGAACCTATACATAACAGTGAACCTATACATGAGAGTGAACCTATACATGAGAGTGAACCTATACATAACAGTGAACCTATACATGAGAGTGAACCTATACATGAGAGTGAACCTATACATAACAGTGAACCTATACATGAGAGTGAACCTATACATAACAGTGAACCTATACATAGAGTGAACCTATACATAACAGTGAACCTATACATGAGAGTGAACCTATACATGAGAGTGAACCTATACATAACAGTGAACCTATACATGAGAGTGAACCTATACATAACAGTGAACCTATACATGAGAGTGAACCTATACATGAGAGTGAACCTATACATAACAGTGAACCTATACATGAGAGTGAACCTATACATGAGAGTGAACCTATACATAACAGTGAACCTATACATGAGAGTGAACCTATACATGAGAGTGAACCTATACATAACAGTGAACCTATACATGAGAGTGAACCTATACATAACAGTGAACCTATACATGAGAGTGAACCTATACATGAGAGTGAACCTATACATAACAGTGAACCTATACATGAGAGTGAACCTATACATGAGAGTGAACCTATACATAACAGTGAACCTATACATGAGAGTGAACCTATACATGAGAGTGAACCTATACATAACAGTGAACCTATACATGAGAGTGAACCTATACATAACAGTGAACCTATACATGAGAGTGAACCTATACATGAGAGTGAACCTATACATAACAGTGAACCTATACATAACAGTGAACCTATACATGAGAGTGAACCTATACATAACAGTGAACCTATACATGAGAGTGAACCTATACATAACAGTGAACCTATACATGAGAGTGAACCTATACATAACAGTGAACCTATACATGAGAGTGAACCTATACATAACAGTGAACCTATACATGAGAGTGAACCTATACATGAGAGTGAACCTATACATAACAGTGAACCTATACATGAGAGTGAACCTATACATGAGAGTGAACCTATACATAACAGTGAACCTATACATAACAGTGAACCTATACATGAGAGTGAACCTATACATGAGAGTGAACCTATACATAACAGTGAACCTATACATAACAGTGAACCTATACATGAGAGTGAACCTATACATGAGAGTGAACCTATACATAACAGTGAACCTATACATGAGAGTGAACCTATACATGAGAGTGAACCTATACATAACAGTGAACCTATACATGAGAGTGAACCTATACATGAGAGTGAACCTATACATAACAGTGAACCTATACATGAGAGTGAACCTATACATAACAGTGAACCTATACATGAGAGTGAACCTATACATGAGAGTGAACCTATACATAACAGTGAACCTATACATGAGAGTGAACCTATACATGAGAGTGAACCTATACATAACAGTGAACCTATACATGAGAGTGAACCTATACATGAGAGTGAACCTATACATAACAGTGAACCTATACATGAGAGTGAACCTATACATAACAGTGAACCTATACATGAGAGTGAACCTATACATGAGAGTGAACCTATACATAACAGTGAACCTATACATAACAGTGAACCTATACATGAGAGTGAACCTATACATGAGAGTGAACCTATACATGAGAGTGAACCTATACATAACAGTGAACCTATACATGAGAGTGAACCTATACATGAGAGTGAACCTATACATAACAGTGAACCTATACATAACAGTGAACCTATACATGAGAGTGAACCTATACATAACAGTGAACCTATACATGAGAGTGAACCTATACATAACAGTGAACCTATACATGAGAGTGAACCTATACATGAGAGTGAACCTATACATGAGAGTGAACCTATACATGAGAGTGAACCTATACATGAGAGTGAACCTATACATAACAGTGAACCTATACATAAGTGAACCTATACATGAGAGTGAACCTATACATGAGAGTGAACCTATACATAACAGTGAACCTATACATGAGAGTGAACCTATACATAACAGTGAACCTATACATGAGAGTGAACCTATACATAACAGTGAACCTATACATGAGAGTGAACCTATACATGAGAGTGAACCTATACATGAGAGTGAACCTATACATAACAGTGAACCTATACATAACAGTGAACCTATACATGAGAGTGAACCTATACATGAGAGTGAACCTATACATGAGAGTGAACCTATACATAACAGTGAACCTATACATGAGAGTGAACCTATACATGAGAGTGAACCTATACATGAGAGTGAACCTATACATAACAGTGAACCTATACATGAGAGTGAACCTATACATAACAGTGAACCTATACATGAGAGTGAACCTATACATAACAGTGAACCTATACATGAGAGTGAACCTATACATGAGAGTGAACCTATACATAACAGTGAACCTATACATGAGAGTGAACCTATACATAACAGTGAACCTATACATGACAGTGAACCTATACATGAGAGTGAACCTATACATGAGAGTGAACCTATACATAACAGTGAACCTATACATGAGAGTGAACCTATACATACAGTGAACCTATACATGAGAGTGAACCTATACATGAGAGTGAACCTATACATAACAGTGAACCTATACATGAGAGTGAACCTATACATGAGAGTGAACCTATACATAACAGTGAACCTATACATGAGAGTGAACCTATACATGAGAGTGAACCTATACATAACAGTGAACCTATACATGAGAGTGAACCTATACATAACAGTGAACCTATACATGAGAGTGAACCTATACATGAGAGTGAACCTATACATAACAGTGAACCTATACATGAGAGTGAACCTATACATGAGAGTGAACCTATACATAACAGTGAACCTATACATGAGAGTGAACCTATACATGAGAGTGAACCTATACATAACAGTGAACCTATACATGAGAGTGAACCTATACATAACAGTGAACCTATACATGAGAGTGAACCTATACATGAGAGTGAACCTATACATAACAGTGAACCTATACATAACAGTGAACCTATACATGAGAGTGAACCTATACATGAGAGTGAACCTATACATAACAGTGAACCTATACATAACAGTGAACCTATACATGAGAGTGAACCTATACATGAGAGTGAACCTATACATAACAGTGAACCTATACATAACAGTGAACCTATACATGAGAGTGAACCTATACATGAGAGTGAACCTATACATGAGAGTGAACCTATACATAACAGTGAACCTATACATGAGAGTGAACCTATACATAACAGTGAACCTATACATGAGAGTGAACCTATACATAACAGTGAACCTATACATGAGAGTGAACCTATACATGAGAGTGAACCTATACATAACAGTGAACCTATACATGAGAGTGAACCTATACATAACAGTGAACCTATACATGAGAGTGAACCTATACATGAGAGTGAACCTATACATAACAGTGAACCTATACATGAGAGTGAACCTATACATAACAGTGAACCTATACATGAGAGTGAACCTATACATGAGAGTGAACCTATACATAACAGTGAACCTATACATGAGAGTGAACCTATACATGAGAGTGAACCTATACATAACAGTGAACCTATACATAACAGTGAACCTATACATGAGAGTGAACCTATACATGAGAGTGAACCTATACATAACAGTGAACCTATACATAACAGTGAACCTATACATGAGAGTGAACCTATACATGAGAGTGAACCTATACATGAGAGTGAACCTATACATAACGTGAACCTATACATAACAGTGAACCTATACATGAGAGTGAACCTATACATAACAGTGAACCTATACATAACAGTGAACCTATACATGAGAGTGAACCTATACATAACAGTGAACCTATACATGAGAGTGAACCTATACATAACAGTGAACCTATACATGAGAGTGAACCTATACATGAGAGTGAACCTATACATAACAGTGAACCTATACATGAGAGTGAACCTATACATGAGAGTGAACCTATACATAACAGTGAACCTATACATACAGTGAACCTATACATACAGTGAACCTATACATGAGAGTGAACCTATACATAACAGTGAACCTATACATGAGAGTGAACCTATACATGAGAGTGAACCTATACATAACAGTGAACCTATACATGAGAGTGAACCTATACATAACAGTGAACCTATACATAACAGTGAACCTATACATAACAGTGAACCTATACATAACAGTGAACCTATACATGAGAGTGAACCTATACATAACAGTGAACCTATACATGAGAGTGAACCTATACATAACAGTGAACCTATACATAACAGTGAACCTATACATAACAGTGAACCTATACATGAGAGTGAACCTATACATAACAGTGAACCTATACATGAGAGTGAACCTATACATGAGAGTGAACCTATACATAACAGTGAACCTATACATGAGAGTGAACCTATACATGAGAGTGAACCTATACATAACAGTGAACCTATACATGAGAGTGAACCTATACATGAGAGTGAACCTATACATAACAGTGAACCTATACATAACAGTGAACCTATACATGAGAGTGAACCTATACATAACAGTGAACCTATACATGAGAGTGAACCTATACATGAGAGTGAACCTATACATAACAGTGAACCTATACATGAGAGTGAACCTATACATGAGAGTGAACCTATACATAACAGTGAACCTATACATAACAGTGAACCTATACATGAGAGTGAACCTATACATAACAGTGAACCTATACATGAGAGTGAACCTATACATAACAGTGAACCTATACATGAGAGTGAACCTATACATAACAGTGAACCTATACATGAGAGTGAACCTATACATAACAGTGAACCTATACATGAGAGTGAACCTATACATGAGAGTGAACCTATACATAACAGTGAACCTATACATGAGAGTGAACCTATACATGAGAGTGAACCTATACATAACAGTGAACCTATACATAACAGTGAACCTATACATGAGAGTGAACCTATACATGAGAGTGAACCTATACATAACAGTGAACCTATACATAACAGTGAACCTATACATGAGAGTGAACCTATACATGAGAGTGAACCTATACATAACAGTGAACCTATACATGAGAGTGAACCTATACATAACAGTGAACCTATACATAACAGTGAACCTATACATGAGAGTGAACCTATACATGAGAGTGAACCTATACATAACAGTGAACCTATACATGAGAGTGAACCTATACATAACAGTGAACCTATACATGAGAGTGAACCTATACATGAGAGTGAACCTATACATAACAGTGAACCTATACATGAGAGTGAACCTATACATGAGAGTGAACCTATACATAACAGTGAACCTATACATGAGAGTGAACCTATACATGAGAGTGAACCTATACATAACAGTGAACCTATACATGAGAGTGAACCTATACATAACAGTGAACCTATACATAACAGTGAACCTATACATAACAGTGAACCTATACATGAGAGTGAACCTATACATGAGAGTGAACCTATACATAACAGTGAACCTATACATGAGAGTGAACCTATACATAACAGTGAACCTATACATGAGAGTGAACCTATACATGAGAGTGAACCTATACATAACAGTGAACCTATACATGAGAGTGAACCTATACATGAGAGTGAACCTATACATAACAGTGAACCTATACATGAGAGTGAACCTATACATGAGAGTGAACCTATACATAACAGTGAACCTATACATGAGAGTGAACCTATACATAACAGTGAACCTATACATGAGAGTGAACCTATACATGAGAGTGAACCTATACATAACAGTGAACCTATACATGAGAGTGAACCTATACATGAGAGTGAACCTATACATAACAGTGAACCTATACATGAGAGTGAACCTATACATGAGAGTGAACCTATACATAACAGTGAACCTATACATGAGAGTGAACCTATACATAACAGTGAACCTATACATGAGAGTGAACCTATACATGAGAGTGAACCTATACATAACAGTGAACCTATACATAACAGTGAACCTATACATGAGAGTGAACCTATACATAACAGTGAACCTATACATGAGAGTGAACCTATACATAACAGTGAACCTATACATGAGAGTGAACCTATACATAACAGTGAACCTATACATGAGAGTGAACCTATACATAACAGTGAACCTATACATGAGAGTGAACCTATACATGAGAGTGAACTATACATACAGTGAACCTATACATAACAGTGAACCTATACATGAGAGTGAACCTATACATGAGAGTGAACCTATACATAACAGTGAACCTATACATAACAGTGAACCTATACATGAGAGTGAACCTATACATGAGAGTGAACCTATACATAACAGTGAACCTATACATGAGAGTGAACCTATACATAACAGTGAACCTATACATAACAGTGAACCTATACATGAGAGTGAACCTATACATGAGAGTGAACCTATACATAACAGTGAACCTATACATGAGAGTGAACCTATACATAACAGTGAACCTATACATGAGAGTGAACCTATACATGAGAGTGAACCTATACATAACAGTGAACCTATACATGAGAGTGAACCTATACATGAGAGTGAACCTATACATAACAGTGAACCTATACATGAGAGTGAACCTATACATGAGAGTGAACCTATACATAACAGTGAACCTATACATGAGAGTGAACCTATACATAACAGTGAACCTATACATGAGAGTGAACCTATACATGAGAGTGAACCTATACATAACAGTGAACCTATACATAACAGTGAACCTATACATGAGAGTGAACCTATACATGAGAGTGAACCTATACATGAGAGTGAACCTATACATAACAGTGAACCTATACATGAGAGTGAACCTATACATGAGAGTGAACCTATACATAACAGTGAACCTATACATAACAGTGAACCTATACATGAGAGTGAACCTATACATAACAGTGAACCTATACATGAGAGTGAACCTATACATAACAGTGAACCTATACATGAGAGTGAACCTATACATAACAGTGAACCTATACATGAGAGTGAACCTATACATGAGAGTGAACCTATACATGAGAGTGAACCTATACATAACAGTGAACCTATACATAACAGTGAACCTATACATGAGAGTGAACCTATACATGAGAGTGAACCTATACATAACAGTGAACCTATACATGAGAGTGAACCTATACATAACAGTGAACCTATACATGAGAGTGAACCTATACATAACAGTGAACCTATACATGAGAGTGAACCTATACATGAGAGTGAACCTATACATGAGAGTGAACCTATACATAACAGTGAACCTATACATGAGAGGGAACCTATACATGAGAGTGAACCTATACATGAGAGTGAACCTATACATAACAGTGAACCTATACATAACAGTGAACCTATACATGAGAGTGAACCTATACATAACAGTGAACCTATACATAACAGTGAACCTATACATGAGAGTGAACCTATACATAACAGTGAACCTATACATGAGAGTGAACCTGTACATAACAGTGAACCTATACATGAGAGTGAACCTATACATGAGAGTGAACCTATACATAACAGTGAACCTATACATGAGAGTGAACCTATACATGAGAGTGAACCTATACATAACAGTGAACCTATACATGAGAGTGAACCTATACATGAGAGTGAACCTATACATGAGAGTGAACCTATACATAACAGTGAACCTATACATGAGAGTGAACCTATACATGAGAGTGAACCTATACATAACAGTGAACCTATACATAACAGTGAACCTATACATGAGAGTGAACCTATACATAACAGTGAACCTATACATGAGAGTGAACCTATACATAACAGTGAACCTATACATGAGAGTGAACCTATACATAACAGTGAACCTATACATGAGAGTGAACCTATACATGAGAGTGAACCTATACATGAGAGTGAACCTATACATAACAGTGAACCTATACATAACAGTGAACCTATACATGAGAGTGAACCTATACATGAGAGTGAACCTATACATAACAGTGAACCTATACATGAGAGTGAACCTATACATAACAGTGAACCTATACATGAGAGTGAACCTATACATAACAGTGAACCTATACATGAGAGTGAACCTATACATGAGAGTGAACCTATACATGAGAGTGAACCTATACATAACAGTGAACCTATACATGAGAGTGAACCTATACATGAGAGTGAACCTATACATGAGAGTGAACCTATACATGAGAGTGAACCTATACATAACAGTGAACCTATACATGAGAGTGAACCTATACATGAGAGTGAACCTATACATGAGAGTGAACCTATACATAACAGTGAACCTATACATGAGAGTGAACCTATACATAACAGTGAACCTATACATGAGAGTGAACCTATACATAACAGTGAACCTATACATGAGAGTGAACCTATACATGAGAGTGAACCTATACATAACAGTGAACCTATACATGAGAGTGAACCTATACATAACAGTGAACCTATACATAACAGTGAACCTATACATGAGAGTGAACCTATACATGAGAGTGAACCTATACATGAGAGTGAACCTATACATAACAGTGAACCTATACATAACAGTGAACCTATACATGAGAGTGAACCTATACATAACAGTGAACCTATACATGAGAGTGAACCTATACATAACAGTGAACCTATACATAACAGTGAACCTATACATGAGAGTGAACCTATACATGACAGTGAACCTATACATGAGAGTGAACCTATACATAACAGTGAACCTATACATGAGAGTGAACCTATACATGAGAGTGAACCTATACATGAGAGTGAACCTATACATAACAGTGAACCTATACATAACAGTGAACCTATACATGAGAGTGAACCTATACATGAGAGTGAACCTATACATAACAGTGAACCTATACATGAGAGTGAACCTATACATAACAGTGAACCTATACATGAGAGTGAACCTATACATAACAGTGAACCTATACATGAGAGTGAACCTATACATGAGAGTGAACCTATACATGAGAGTGAACCTATACATAACAGTGAACCTATACATGAGAGTGAACCTATACATGAGAGTGAACCTATACATGAGAGTGAACCTATACATGAGAGTGAACCTATACATAACAGTGAACCTATACATGAGAGTGAACCTATACATGAGAGTGAACCTATACATGAGAGTGAACCTATACATAACAGTGAACCTATACATGACAGTGAACCTATACATAACAGTGAACCTATACATGAGAGTGAACCTATACATAACAGTGAACCTATACATGAGAGTGAACCTATACATGAGAGTGAACCTATACATAACAGTGAACCTATACATGAGAGTGAACCTATACATAACAGTGAACCTATACATAACAGTGAACCTATACATGAGAGTGAACCTATACATGAGAGTGAACCTATACATGAGAGTGAACCTATACATAACAGTGAACCTATACATAACAGTGAACCTATACATGAGAGTGAACCTATACATAACAGTGAACCTATACATGAGAGTGAACCTATACATAACAGTGAACCTATACATAACAGTGAACCTATACATGAGAGTGAACCTATACATGAGAGTGAACCTATACATGAGAGTGAACCTATACATGAGAGTGAACCTATACATAACAGTGAACCTATACATAACAGTGAACCTATACATGAGAGTGAACCTATACATGAGAGTGAACCATACATACAGTGAACCTATACATGAGAGTGAACCTATACATAACAGTGAACCTATACATGAGAGTGAACCTATACATAACAGTGAACCTATACATGAGAGTGAACCTATACATGAGAGTGAACCTATACATGAGAGTGAACCTATACATAACAGTGAACCTATACATGAGAGTGAACCTATACATAACAGTGAACCTATACATACAGTGAACCTATACATAAGTGAACCTATACATAACAGTGAACCTATACATGAGAGTGAACCTATACATAACAGTGAACCTATACATGAGAGTGAACCTATACATAACAGTGAACCTATACATAACAGTGAACCTATACATGAGAGTGAACCTATACATAACAGTGAACCTATACATAACAGTGAACCTATACATAACAGTGAACCTATACATGAGAGTGAACCTATACATAACAGTGAACCTATACATAACAGTGAACCTATACATGAGAGTGAACCTATACATAACAGTGAACCTATACATGAGAGTGAACCTATACATGAGAGTGAACCTATACATAACAGTGAACCTATACATGAGAGTGAACCTATACATAACAGTGAACCTATACATGAGAGTGAACCTATACATGAGAGTGAACCTATACATGAGAGTGAACCTATATATAACAGTGAACCTATACATAACAGTGAACCTATACATGAGAGTGAACCTATATATAACAGTGAACCTATACATAACAGTGAACCTATACATGAGAGTGAACCTATACATAACAGTGAACCTATACATGAGAGTGAACCTATACATAACAGTGAACCTATACATGAGAGTGAACCTATACATGAGAGTGAACCTATACATAACAGTGAACCTATACATGAGAGTGAACCTATACATGAGAGTGAACCTATACATAACAGTGAACCTATACATGAGAGTGAACCTATACATGAGAGTGAACCTATACATGAGAGTGAACCTATACATAACAGTGAACCTATACATGAGAGTGAACCTATACATGAGAGTGAACCTATACATAACAGTGAACCTATACATAACAGTGAACCTATACATGAGAGTGAACCTATACATAACAGTGAACCTATACATGAGAGTGAACCTATACATAACAGTGAACCTATACATGAGAGTGAACCTATACATAACAGTGAACCTATACATGAGAGTGAACCTATACATGAGAGTGAACCTATACATGAGAGTGAACCTATACATAACAGTGAACCTATACATAACAGTGAACCTATACATGAGAGTGAACCTATACATGAGAGTGAACCTATACATAACAGTGAACCTATACATGAGAGTGAACCTATACATAACAGTGAACCTATACATGAGAGTGAACCTATACATAACAGTGAACCTATACATGAGAGTGAACCTATACATGAGAGTGAACCTATACATGAGAGTGAACCTATACATAACAGTGAACCTATACATGAGAGTGAACCTATACATGAGAGTGAACCTATACATGAGAGTGAACCTATACATGAGAGTGAACCTATACATAACAGTGAACCTATACATGAGAGTGAACCTATACATGAGAGTGAACCTATACATGAGAGTGAACCTATACATAACAGTGAACCTATACATGAGAGTGAACCTATACATAACAGTGAACCTATACATGAGAGTGAACCTATACATAACAGTGAACCTATACATGAGAGTGAACCTATACATGAGAGTGAACCTATACATAACAGTGAACCTATACATGAGAGTGAACCTATACATAACAGTGAACCTATACATAACAGTGAACCTATACATGAGAGTGAACCTATACATGAGAGTGAACCTATACATAACAGTGAACCTATACATGAGAGTGAACCTATACATAACAGTGAACCTATACATGAGAGTGAACCTATACATGAGAGTGAACCTATACATAACAGTGAACCTATACATGAGAGTGAACCTATACATGAGAGTGAACCTATACATAACAGTGAACCTATACATGAGAGTGAACCTATACATAACAGTGAACCTATACATAACAGTGAACCTATACATAACAGTGAACCTATACATGAGAGTGAACCTATACATAACAGTGAACCTATACATAACAGTGAACCTATACATGAGAGTGAACCTATACATAACAGTGAACCTATACATGAGAGTGAACCTATACATAACAGTGAACCTATACATGAGAGTGAACCTATACATGAGAGTGAACCTATACATAACAGTGAACCTATACATGAGAGTGAACCTATACATGAGAGTGAACCTATACATAACAGTGAACCTATACATGAGAGTGAACCTATACATAACAGTGAACCTATACATGAGAGTGAACCTATACATAACAGTGAACCTATACATAACAGTGAACCTATACATGAGAGTGAACCTATACATAACAGTGAACCTATACATGAGAGTGAACCTATACATGAGAGTGAACCTATACATAACAGTGAACCTATACATGAGAGTGAACCTATACATGAGAGTGAACCTATACATAACAGTGAACCTATACATGAGAGTGAACCTATACATAACAGTGAACCTATACATGAGAGTGAACCTATACATAACAGTGAACCTATACATAACAGTGAACCTATACATAACAGTGAACCTATACATAACAGTGAACCTATACATGAGAGTGAACCTATACATAACAGTGAACCTATACATAACAGTGAACCTATACATAACAGTGAACCTATACATGAGAGTGAACCAATACATAACAGTGAACCTATACATAACAGTGAACCTATATATGAGAGTGAACCTATACATAACAGTGAACCTATACATGAGAGTGAACCTATATATGAGAGTGAACCTATACATAACAGTGAACCTATACATGAGAGTGAACCTATACATAACAGTGAACCTATACATGAGAGGGAACCTATACATGAGAGTGAACCTATACATGAGAGTGAACCTATATATAACAGTGAACCTATACATAACAGTGAACCTATACATGAGAGTGAACCTATATATAACAGTGAACCTATACATAACAGTGAACCTATACATGAGAGTGAACCTATACATAACAGTGAACCTATACATGAGAGTGAACCTATACATGAGAGTGAACCTATACATAACAGTGAACCTATACATGAGAGTGAACCTATACATAACAGTGAACCTATACATGAGAGTGAACCTATACATGAGAGTGAACCTATACATAACAGTGAACCTATACATGAGAGTGAACCTATACATAACAGTGAACCTATACATAACAGTGAACCTATACATGAGAGTGAACCTATACATAACAGTGAACCTATACATAACAGTGAACCTATACATAACAGTGAACCTATACATGAGAGTGAACCTATACATAACAGTGAACCTATACATGAGAGTGAACCTATATATGAGAGTGAACCTATACATAACAGTGAACCTATACATGAGAGTGAACCTATACATAACAGTGAACCTATACATGAGAGGGAACCTATACATGAGAGTGAACCTATACATGAGAGTGAACCTATATATAACAGTGAACCTATACATAACAGTGAACCTATACATGAGAGTGAACCTATATATAACAGTGAACCTATACATAACAGTGAACCTATACATGAGAGTGAACCTATACATAACAGTGAACCTATACATGAGAGTGAACCTATACATAACAGTGAACCTATACATGAGAGTGAACCTATACATGAGAGTGAACCTATACATAACAGTGAACCTATACATGAGAGTGAACCTATACATGAGAGTGAACCTATACATAACAGTGAACCTATACATGAGAGTGAACCTATACATGAGAGTGAACCTATACATGAGAGTGAACCTATACATAACAGTGAACCTATACATGAGAGGGAACCTATACATGAGAGTGAACCTATACATAACAGTGAACCTATACATAACAGTGAACCTATACATGAGAGTGAACCTATACATAACAGTGAACCTATACATGAGAGTGAACCTATACATAACAGTGAACCTATACATGAGAGTGAACCTGTACATAACAGTGAACCTATACATGACAGTGAACCTATACATGAGAGTGAACCTATACATGAGAGTGAACCTATACATGAGAGTGAACCTATACATGAGAGTGAACCTATACATAACAGTGAACCTATACATAACAGTGAACCTATACATGAGAGTGAACCTATACATGAGAGTGAACCTATACATAACAGTGAACCTATACATGAGAGTGAACCTATACATAACAGTGAACCTATACATGAGAGTGAACCTATACATAACAGTGAACCTATACATGAGAGTGAACCTATACATGAGAGTGAACCTATACATGAGAGTGAACCTATACATAACAGTGAACCTATACATAACAGTGAACCTATACATGAGAGTGAACCTATACATGAGAGTGAACCTATACATGAGAGTGAACCTATACATGAGAGTGAACCTATACATAACAGTGAACCTATACATGAGAGTGAACCTATACATGAGAGTGAACCTATACATGAGAGTGAACCTATACATAACAGTGAACCTATACATGACAGTGAACCTATACATAACAGTGAACCTATACATGAGAGTGAACCTATACATAACAGTGAACCTATACATGAGAGTGAACCTATACATGAGAGTGAAACTATACATAACAGTGAACCTATACATGAGAGTGAACCTATACATAACAGTGAACCTATACATAACAGTGAACCTATACATGAGAGTGAACCTATACATGAGAGTGAACCTATACATAACAGTGAACCTATACATGAGAGTGAACCTATACATGAGAGTGAACCTATACATAACAGTGAACCTATACATAACAGTGAACCTATACATGAGAGTGAACCTATACATAACAGTGAACCTATACATAAGAGTGAACCTATACATGAGAGTGAACCTATACATGAGAGTGAACCTATACATAACAGTGAACCTATACATGAGAGTGAACCTATACATAACAGTGAACCTATACATGAGAGTGAACCTATACATAACAGTGAACCTATACATAACAGTGAACCTATACATGAGAGTGAACCTATACATAACAGTGAACCTATACATAACAGTGAACCTATACATGAGAGTGAACCTATACATAACAGTGAACCTATACATGAGAGTGAACCTATACATAACAGTGAACCTATACATGAGAGGGAACCTATACATGAGAGGGAACCTATACATAACAGTGAACCTATACATAACAGTGAACCTATACATAACAGTGAACCTATACATGAGAGTGAACCTATACATAACAGTGAACCTATACATGAGAGTGCACCTATACAGGAGAGTGAACCTATACATGAGAGTGAACCTATACATAACAGTGAACCTATACATGAGAGTGAACCTATATATAACAGTGAACCTATACATGAGAGTGAACCTATACATAACAGTGAACCTATACATGAGAGTGAACCTATACATAACAGTGAACCTATACATGAGAGTGAACCTATATATAACAGTGAACCTATACATAACAGTGAACCTATACATAACAGTGAACCTATACATAACAGTGAACATTTACGTAATATCCTGCATATCATTTTCAGAGGTGAAGAGCCATTGTATCATATGCACCATCACTAGTGCATAAATCACAGCACACAAGCCGTCTGAACGTGGCGAACATAATCGTTGCAATGTCAAAATGATCAATAACCTACCCTTGTATGGAGGACACAATTAAATCAATCACTACATTAGTAAATATATAAATAAATACAAAGTTATATATGGAATGTGTTGTTTTATTGTTTACTAAGGTACTGAAATTTTCACATTATTAATTATTAAATATATTTCAAACAGTAGCCTAGCATTATTAAATTACATAATACATGAATGTCTGTTTCAAAATACTACATTTCATGATAAGATTACTGGTGACCCCTTAGAAAAGAAGGTGATTCTCCGTAGCTACTGATTGCTAATCCTCTCTAAGTGGTGATTGTATCGTGTTTCTATGACAACTCAGAGTATGAAGGGTAAACAACATATGAACACCTCCAATCCAAAGCCATAACGCCACCCTTGAGCTTGGCAATTACTGAACAAAATTATGTTTTCAATACAATTTCTACAGGTTTAAATATGTGTAACAGTAATGGAAATAATGTGTTTTTAGCAAACCTTTCAGATTGATTTAGTAAATATTAGTTGCAGACATAAGAAGGTAAATCCCAGTTCACCGGAGGGTGAAACCCTTTCACCAGCATGTCTTCAGCTGCCTGGCACTGTAATCCTAACTCCCTTCCTCTACCCATAGTTTACATATCTGTATGATAGCCATGTACATTTTTACTGTACTTACCGTGTATAATATTAATCTACAATTGTTGATATAACTGCACACCCCTGCTCACTACCTGTTTATACTTGTATACTAACCTATATATATATATATATATTTATACCTATCATTTCTGCACATATCTCATACCTACTCTACAAGTTATTTTTTTTATACCTAGGAGACCACTGAGATTATATATTACCATGAACTTTACTGCAACATCTGCACTCTTAGATGACAAATTATTTTCTCTGTACTGTACTTGTGCTGTCAATGTCAATAGATTAGAATCTAATCAAATCTAATCAATGTTTCATAACTTTTCTCCATGTTCTCTTCCCTCCTCAACCCCCCTCCCCTCCCCCTCCCTCCTCCCTCTCAGCTGATGACTTTGTCACCTTCTTTAGAAGAAGGTGAACGACATTACCTCCTCCTTCACCCCCACCGCTTTCCTCCCTCCCTCTTCTCCCACCCCCGCTAACCTTACCTGTTTCAACCCCCTCTCCCCTGATGAAGTTAACAAACTGGTGACATCTAACCACCCTACCACCTGCCCCCTCGACCCTATCCCTTCCTCTCTCCTCCAGGACATCTCGGGCGATATCCTTCCCTTCCTTACCTCCCTAATTAACACCTCCCTTGATGCAGGCCTGTTTCCGGCGGCCTTCAAGACTGCCAGAATCAAGCCACTCCTCAAGAAACCATCCCTGGACACCACTGATGTCCAAAACTACAGACCGGTATCTCTCCTATCATTCCTGTCCAAAACCCTTGAACGTGCTGTCTCCTCACAACTTTCCTCCTATCTCTCCCAGAACAACCTACTCGACCCTCATCAGTCAGGCTTCAAGGGCACTCCACGGAGACGGCACTGCTCGCAGTGTCAGAGTCTCTTCGTGATACCAGAAGCTCGTTCCTCTCATCAGTACTG
>CM051002.1:36074427-36079427 GCA_027704905.1 Muraenolepis orangiensis | reverse complement strand
TCTCTCTCTCTCTCTCTCTCTCTCTCTCTCTCTCTCTCTCTCTCTCTCTCTCTCTCTCGTCTCTCTCTCTTTCCTATGAGCTTCATAGAGTAATCACTACTCAGTTGTATAAAGGTAAAACACAACATGTAACATGTTAAACTATTGTACAATGGTCTTGGTTATCTGTGGTCATACTATAAAACAAGATGTTCCATTGAGCTATGGTTCATACCTATACAAATGCAGGGCAATATCATGTATGTGATAATATCATGATAATATCAATATCATGATAACCTTGTGTGTATCATTTTGGGGAATATTCATCTCAATATGGTACTTTTAAAGATGTATTTTATAAAAATAAATAAATGTATATACAGTATATGCATAGAAGTGGCTCACACTAGTTGATGTTGTGGTGTGTGTGTTTAGGGGGAGGGGGTGGGGTGGTGCAGGTGGTGTAAGATCTGCATGGGACAGCGACACCTTGCTGCAGGCAGGGTTGATCAGTCACTCCACCCGACACCTCCTTCATCTACACCACCACTGTTGACCTCTCCTCTCCTCTCCTCTCCTCTCCTCTCCTCTCCTCTCCTCTCCTCTCCTCTCCTCTCCGCTCCTCTCCGCTCCGCTCCTCCTCTCCTCTCCTCTCCTCTCCTCTCCTCTCCTCTGCACAAAGGTTAAAGGTTAAATGTAAAGTGCATATCCTCCGTCCCTCTGTGAGTTTATTCTTCTTCTGTGGTTGTTTATCGCCGGTTCAGAACCAGCCTGCGGTTGGCAGCTGGATGTTTGTTACTACAGAACCTCAAGATGAGTGTCATAACTTTATGACACTCATTACTTAACAAAGTAGTTAACAACAGTGAAGATGGTTGTTCATACTAATGAAAGTGGTAATTAATCAAGAGAGAGAAAGAGAGGGAGAGGGAGAGAGACAGACAGACAGACAGACAGACAGACAGACAGACATGCAGACAGACAGACAGACAGACAGACAGACAGACAGACAGACAGACAGACAGACAGACAGACATGCAGAGCTGCCCCTTCCAGCTGCTAGTCATTACAGCCCAGCCTGGTCACCTGTTGTGTATTAGGTACAGCTGGGCAGCCCCCCCCCCCCCCTCTCTGTCTCTCTCTCTCTCTCTCTCTCTCTCTCTCTCTCTCTCTCTCTCTCTCTCTCTCTCTCTCTCTCTCTCTCTCTCTCTCTCTCTCTCTCTCTCCCCCCCCCTGTGGACCCAGTCCAGTTCCTTACACAGGGACAGAGGAACACCATCAGATAAGAAGGGTGGTGGAGCATGCAGAGTACACGCTGAGAATGTGTGTGTGTGTGTGTGTGTGTGTGTGTTAGTGCCCAGGTGAAGTGTGGTGTGCAGAAGGTAGAGGAGCACAGCAGATGTTGGCTCAGATTGAAGGTTATTAGCTAATAAAACACGCCTCCACACATCTCCACCGGCATGCTCCTGGTTAGGGTTGGCTAGACACACACACACTCACACACACACACACACGCACACACACGCACACATACACACACACTCACACACGCACACACACACACGCACACACACACACACACACACAAACACGCACACACACACATGCACACACACACGCACACGCACGCACAAACACACACACACACACACACACACGCACACACACACACAACTCGGATCCAGATGTAAACTAGATACAGATTTAAAGTTCAAACAAGAAAAAAGTATTTACTGGAAACTTCTAAATAAACAGCAACAGAAAAACAACAGCCAGAAAATACTGGCAGATCACAAAAGGGAGAATGAGGAGAATGACACACACACACACCGACACACACACACACACACACACACACACACACACACACACACACACTGAATAGTGTTATTTAAATTGACCATGCTATTTCCCTCACCTTCCCCTGATTTGCTGAAAGTATGTTAAATACTAAATGAATATGCATAAGTGAATCATAGAATAATGCTAACTTAAGATGTGTTGATTTCTTCTGATTAATTTATTCAAAAAGTTTAATTCACTATGAATCCATCATTCCTTGTATTTTTGAAGCCCTGTCCAATGGGTCTGGTGTTGCTGCTGTGAGCTGAACAAGTGAACAGAGTGAACACATGAACAGAGTGAACACATGAACAGAGTGAACAGAGTGAACACATGAACAGAGTGAACAGAGTGAACACATGAACAGAGTGAACAGAGTGAACACATGAACAGAGTCAACAGAGTGAACACATGAACAGAGTGAACACATGAACAGAGTGACCAGAGTGAACACATGAACACATGAACACATGAACAGAGTGAACACATGAACAGAGTGAACATAGTGAACATTGTGAACACATGAACAGAGTGAACACATGAACAGAGTGAACAGAGTGAACACATGAACAGAGTGAACACGTGAACAGAGTGAACACAGTGAACACATGAACAGAGTGAACACATGAACAGAGTGAACAGAGTGAACACATGAACAGAGTGAACACATGAACACAGTGAACAGAGTGAACACATGAACAGAGTGAACACGTGAACAGAGTGAACACGTGAACAGAGTGAACAGAGTGAACACGTGAACAGAGTGAACATAGTGAACACGTGAACAGAGTGAACACATGAACAGAGTGAACACATGAACAGAGTAAACAGAGTGAACATGTGAACAGAGTGAACAGAGTGAACAGAGTGAACAGAGTGAACACATGAACAGAGTGAACAGAGTGGAGTCCTTCTGTGTTCTGTTCTGGATTGTAATAATAATAGTAATAGTGACTGAATGATCTCTTGGTTCTATTGATCTGGGGTGGGTTTCCCGATAACGTTGTCTCTTAGCGTGTTACGAAGACTTGAAAGGTATACCTTACTAAAGTTGTTTACTGTTCTACGTGTGTTCCCCGAACTATCCCTTAGGAGGCTGCTTAAGGTATACCTTCTTACGTCCGACGTTGTGCTGAAATCGATGGCTCGAGAATCGACTTTTCACTCCAGGTAGCGACTGCTTCACCGCGTTATGAGAGGATGTGGTGTTCTTTATCAATAAAACACTGCAGGAATACTAAAGAATATTGCATTTATCATGACTGAGAACATATTCATAGAATTTAAAACTTACAAACTCAATTATCAAACCGTAAATATAATGATTGCCTACAGGTGGCACGAGCCCGCCACCTCAGATTGTGATATCAAGCCTCTTCCCGCTACACCACCTCAGATTGTGATATCAAGCCTCTTCCCGCTACACCACCTCAGATTGTGATATCAAGCCTCTTCCCGCTACACCACCTCAGATTGTGATATCAAGCCTCTTCCCGCTACACCACCTCAGATTGTGATATCAAGCCTCTTCCCACTACACCACCTCAGCTAATTACTCCACCTACCAGTACACCTTATTTGGCAAGAAAAGGTTGATTTAAATATTTTTTATATCATTGTCATGGTGCCTTAAATAACTTTGCAATTAGGGTTGATTAACCAGCAGCCCCATCACATAACTGGTGTAGTTCACAATTCTCTCTGATTGGCTGACAATTTCAATAAAAGCGCACCAACAAGAAATGAACATTAGATATGTAACATGAGATATGTCAGGCAGTGGTGTTGCGCAATATTTCGGGGCTCCCCCGCAGGTCATGAAGTCCAACGGGGGGGGGGGGGTCGCGATCGTGAAGTCCAACGGGGGGGGGTTGACGCGATCGTGAAGTCCGATGGTAGGGTGGTGGTCCGGGCCGGCAGGTATGCCAGATGGCCAGTCAAACCGTGGTGCCTAGCAACTTAACAGGTAGGGGGGGGGCCCTGGGGGGGGGGGCCTCCTAAACTCCGGGGCTCCCCCGCACCGCGGGGTCTGCGGGGGCCTCCGCTACGCCACTGATGTCAGGGCAAAAACATCGCAAAAAGCGGTCCGCCAGCGTCACCAATGTGGACATGGAGGTCTGCTGGATGAGGTGGCGCTGAATCGTGAAGCACTGTTTTCGAGCACTGTTTTCGAGTTTTAGGAGTTTAAGAGGCGATTTCATGTTCAATAAAGTGCAAAATGTATCCACCGTAATGTACAATTTCGGCATGAAAACATTCCCATAAATGTGGTATTTTTGTTGTATATTATTACCGTTATGAACTACATATTGATTCACAGATTGAAATTAAACTAGGCCAACAGCTGATTTCAGAGGCTTGCGGGTCGGAACAGTGGTGGCCACTAGCGGAGTGAGCTGACAACATCGCTAAGGTAGAGTTAAGAGAGGTCCAGACCTGCCCTACGAAAGTGTCACTTACGGAAGGTATACTTAGCTAAGAACGTTTCGGGAAACACGGCGAGACGTTAAGGTACAGCTTAAGGTGGAACTTACGAACGACGTAGCGTTAAGAAGGCTTCGGGAAGCCCACCCCTGTAGCTTTAGACCCAAATCCCCCTGAAATTATTTCACATGTCATCAATTGTTCACATTAATTCAGTGTAATCTGATATTTTCAGAAATCCAAACATGCAGTGTAAATCTCACCATTATCTATTTCCTTTTTGTATTTGTTCCATTACCAACAATAATTACAAGTTATTATAAAATAATTATTATAATACAAAATGTATGTGTTTCATGCAATCTTTTTATTCTGAGGTTATGATGACTTTGAACGTTTATAAAAACGTTTGGTTGACTCAGAAAGACGCTGACTAAGCGTCTTCATATCAGTAGGAGGTTTAGATCCGTCATACAAAGCTGTCATGTAATTCAGGCTTTAAAAGGTCAGCAGTCTAAAGAATTTCTTCTGTAGATCTTTTGAAAATTGTAAGAGGGAAAGTGTTTTCTTTAATGTGTTGTTGTATTTTTAGAGTTGATTAATATATGTATGGATTCATTTAATTTAGAAATGTATTTTAGGTCTTTTTTTCATTTGAAGGTTCAGAATATATATGTAGCTTGGTGTCCCCTTTAGATCTGGGGGCCCCTCGAGGGCCCCGGACCCCAGGTTGGGAACCACCGCTTTACATG
>CM051002.1:36064427-36066927 GCA_027704905.1 Muraenolepis orangiensis | reverse complement strand
TCTGGGGTATTGTTGGCGGCATAACGTGTGTGTTTGGATCAAGTTGTTCTGTGAACCTCATGTACGTCCAAGCCAAAGCTTCACATAATGAACTGAAGTCAACAGCCTATTATATACAAGTTGTGTGTACTTTGATGTTATTGATTTAAAACTTTTGTTTGAAACATGCATTTAAAAGGTGCATATGATAAGATACTGTTGGAATCTCTACAGTAATGTGCACACTGGAACAAACTTCTACAAGATAAAGTGTCTTGCGCTCTCATTGGCTGTAGCTCACCGTAGCTTGGGCTAGGAGCTACAGACACTTAGCTTACAGTGGGGCTAGGAGCTGCAGACACTAAGCTTACAGTGGGGCAAGGCGCTACAGACACTAAGCTTACAGTGGGGCTAGGAGCTACAGACACTAAGCTTACAGTGGGGCTAGGAGCTGCAGACACTAAGCTTACAGTGGGGCTAGGAGCTACAGACACTAAGCTTACAGTGGGACTAGGAGCTACAGACACTAAGCTTACAGTGGGGCTAGGCGCTACAGACACTAAGCTGCTCTACAACATCCGCAGGATCCGGCCCTTCCTCACACGTGAAGCGGCGCAGATCCTGGTCCAAGCGCTCGTCATCACCCGCCTCGACTACTGCAACTCTCTCCTGGCGGGACTCCCCGCCTCTGCAACCAAGCCCCTCCAACGCATCCAGAACGCAGCAGCACGCCTGGTATTCAACCTACCGAAATTCTCCCACGTGACCCCTCTCTTCCGCGAACTCCACTGGCTTCCGGTAAATGCTCGCATCAAATTCAAGATTCTGGTGCTGACCTTTAGGGCAGTCAATGGAACTGCCCCGGCCTACCTCCAGGCGTTGGTCAAACCCTACATCCCAGCCAGAGCGCTCCGCTCAACTTCTGCCAGGCGACTTGTTCGACCTTCACTAAGGTCAACCAAACATCGCTCGTCCAAAACCCAGCTCTTCACGGCTCTGGCCCCACAGTGGTGGAATGAACTCCCGTCTCATGTCAGGACGGCAGAGTCCCTCGCCAGCTTCCGCAAGAGACTCAAGACCCACCTGTTCAGAGTCCACCTGGACTCTCCTTTGTGAAACCCCTAAACTTGCTGAAGTCCTGACATTAATAGCTCTTAGCATGTTGTATATGTTAGCAAGTGTATGTCCTTAATGCTGTTAACACGCTCTTATCACAGCTACTTAAGCAGGTGACCTAGCAGTACGAAATTGTGTTATTCATCTTGTCAATATGAATACTTGTGAACTGCTGTATTTATATGTTTGCGTACCCCAGTGTTATGCTATTGTCTGCTTCAACTAATGTACACCTTGTAAGTCGCTTTGGATAAAAGCGTCTGCCAAATGCCCTAAATGTAAATGTAAATGTAAGCTTACAGTGGGGCTAGGCGCTACAGACACTAAGCTTACAGTGGGGCTAGGAGCTACAGACACAAAGCTTACAGTGCGGCTAGGAGCTGCAGACACTAAGCTTACAGTGGGGCTAGGAGCTACAGACACTAAGCTTACAGTGGGGCTAGGAGCTACAGACACTAAGCTTACAGTGGGGCTAGGAGCTACAGACACTAAGCTTACAGTGGGGCTAGGAGCTGCAGACACTAAGCTTACAGTGGGGCTAGGAGCTACAGACACTAAGCTTACAGTGGGGCTAGGAGCTGCAGACACTAAGCTTACAGTGGGGCTAGGAGCGACAGACACTAAGCTTACAGTGGGGCTAGGAGCTACAGACACTAAGCTTACAGTGGGGCTAGGCGCTACAGACACTAAGCTTACAGTGGGGCTAGGAGCTACAGACACTAAGCTTACAGTGGGGCTAGGCGCTGCAGACACTAAGCTTACAGTGGGGCTAGGAGCTACAGACACTAAGCTTACAGTGGGGCTAGGAGCTACAGACACTAAGCTTACAGTGGGGCTAGGAGCTGCAGACACTAAGCTTACAGTGGGGCTAGGAGCGACAGACACTAAGCTTACAGTGGGGCTAGGAGCTACAGACACTAAGCTTACAGTGGGGCTAGGAGCTACAGACACTAAGCTTACAGTGGGGCTAGGCGCTACAGACACTAAGCTTACAGTGGGGCTAGGAGCTACAGACACTAAGCTTACAGTGGGGCTAGGAGCTAAAGACACTAAGCTTACAGTGGGGCTAGGAGCTACAGACACTAAGCTTACAGTGGGGCTAGGAGCTACAGACACTAAGCTTACAGTGGGGCTAGGAGCTACAGACACTAAGCTTACAGTGGGGCTAGGAGCTACAGACACTAAGCTTACAGTGGGGCTAGGAGCTGCAGACACTAAGCTTACAGTGGGGCTAGGAGCTACAGACACTAAGCTTACAGTGGGGCTAGGAGCTACAGACACTAAGGTTACAGTGGGGCTAGGCGCTGCAGACACTAAGCTTACAGTGGGGCTAGGCGCTGCAGACACTAAGCTTACAGTGGGGCTAGGAGCTACAGACACTAAGCTTACAGTGGGGCTAGGAGCT
>CM051002.1:36051927-36056927 GCA_027704905.1 Muraenolepis orangiensis | reverse complement strand
GATATATTGCATTTTCTAAATTGCATTTTTACTTTTATATATTATCTTTTATATATATATCTTTTATATATTTAACTTTATACAGTTTTTATTTTTATCTTATTTTATAACTGCTGTCTGTCGTCGGGTATTGTGCATAAGATTTTCACTCACTGCTTTATACTTGTGTAAACTGTGAAGTGACAATGAACTGGACTTGACGTTGTTCACATACAGAAGTGTTCAATAGTTCATGCTGATTACAAGCAGGGTATTGTTGAAATGTATGACTCTCTCATAATTACGCTCTATCACTCACTGTTTTTTACGGTTAAAAACGGACCATACACACACACACACACACACACACACACACACACACACACACACACACACACACACACACACACACACACACACACACATATCCACACTTCTTTTCCAAACAAACAACCCCTTGGTTAACCACAGTATGCTGAGAGGTATTTCCACTTAAACGGTGGGAATTAGAATTCCAGCTCCCAACAAACTCCTGCCGAGAGAGAGAGAGAGAGAGAGAGAGAGAGAGAGAGAGAGGAGAGAGAGAGAGAGAGAGAGAGAGAGAGAGAGAGAGAGAGAGAGAGAGAGAGAGAGACACACCCTCAGTCAATGTCATCTAAGACCCTCTTAGCTGTGACTCCTTACTTATATTATTCTATTGGCTGGTGGTTAGCACTGCTGCCTCACAGTGTGTGTGTGTGTGTGTGTGTGGGGGGGGGGGGGATCTCTGTGTAGAGTTTGTATGTTCTCCCCATGTCCATAAGTCACCTCCCACCCCATAAACCACACGTTAGGTCAATACTCTGCTGTCTGTTGGCACCAGCTGGAGACCTGGAGTTGGTCCCCGGGCTCCACTGTGTCTGTCCACTGGTCCCAGTGCTGTAGTGATGGTTCAATGCACTGTGTCCACTGGTCCCAGTGCTGTAGTGATGGTTCAATGCACTGTGTCCACTGGTCCCAGTGCTGTGGTGATGGTTCAATGCACTGTGTCCACTGGTCCCAGTGCTGTAGGGATGGTTCAATGCACTGTGTCCACTGGTCCCAGTGCTGTACTGATGGTTCAATGCACTGTGTCCACTGGTCCCAGTGCTGTAGTGATGGATCAATGCACTGTGTCCACTGGTCCCAGTGCTGTAGGGATGGATCAATGCACTGTGTCCACTGGTCCCAGTGCTGTAGGGATGGATCAATGCACTGTGTCCACTGGTCCCAGTGCTGTAGTGATGGATCAATGGTCTGTGTCAGTGGGATGTGTACATGTAGACTAGTGTAGTCTGAATGGTAAGTTAGAGGTCTGTTTCAGTGGGATGTGTACATGTAGACTAGTGTAGTCTGAATGGTAAGTTAGAGGTTTGTTTCATTGGGATGTGTACATGTAGACTAGTGTAGTCTGAATGGTAAGTTAAAGGTCTGTTTCAGTGGGATGTGTACATGTAGACTAGTGTCGTCTGAATGGTAAGTTAAAGGTCTGTTTCAGTGGGATGTGTACATGTAGACTAGTGTAGTCTGAATGGTAAGTTAGAGGTCTGTTTCAGTGGGATGTGTACATGTAGACTAGTGTCGTCTGAATGGTAAGTTAAAGGTCTGTTTCAGTGGGATGTGTACATGTAGACTAGTGTAGTCTGAATGGTAAGTTAAAGGTCTGTTTCAGTGGGATGTGTACATGTAGACTAGTGTAGTCTGAATGGTAAGTTAGAGGTCTGTTTCAGTGGGATGTGTACATGTAGACTAGTGTAGTCTGAATGGTAAGTTAGAGGTCTGTTTCAGTGGGATGTGTACATGTAGACTAGTGTCGTCTGAATGGTAAGTTAGAGGTCTGTTTCATTGGGATGTGTACATGTAGACTAGTGTAGTCTGAATGGTAAGTTAGAGGTCTGTTTCATTGGGATGTGTACATGTAGACTAGTGTAGTCTGAATGGTAAGTTAAAGGTCTGTTTCAGTGGGATGTGTACATGTAGACTAGTGTAGTCTGAATGGTAAGTTAAAGGTCTGTGTCAGTGGGATGTGTACATGTAGACTAGTGTAGTCTGAATGGTAAGTTAAAGGTCTGTTTCAGTGGGATGTGTACATGTAGACTAGTGTAGTCTGAATGGTAAGTTAGAGGTCTGTTTCAGTGGGATGTGTACATGTAGACTAGTGTAGTCTGAAGGCTATGACGTTTGATGCTTTAATGGAACGGTTGAAAGGAGAACGTTGTGCTGAAGGTGAGAGCCTGGATGGACCTCACTGCTGTCTCTGGTGTCTCTACGGAAACGAAAGAGAAAGCGTTCCGCTCCGGCTGTTCAATATGTTTGGTTCCATATCTGGGCGGTTCCCCAGGTCTCCAGGTCCCCAAGGAGCTCCCTGCTCCACACGCCATGAAGTAGCATCCAGCTCTCTCTTCTTGGGGTGTGACGTGTTAGCTCTGAATTACCGTCTGCTCCTGGCGTCTCCTGGTCATACGTGATCCATGACGGATGAGGGTGACTGAGGTCCTATCTGTGGTGGAGATATGGAGGTATACACTCTCTCACTATGGAGGAGAAATGTGGGCGGCTGGCCAGGTGATCCGTCCTGGGGAGGCAGGGAGGATATTACCCAAATATGAGTTACATATGGAAGACATATGGGCCATCCACCACATAAATTAGGAGTAGGGAGGACAGAGGATGTATGGAAAACCATGAAACATGCTAACACATACTAAACACACACACACACACACACACACACACACACACACACACACACAAACACACACAAACACACATAAATACACCCTAGGCACTCAGGGATGCATCTATACATCCACACACATTACACACACAGATTCACATTTGCAGGCTAGAATGAATTAATGTGTGTTTATGTGTGTGTGTGTGTGTGTGTGTGAGTGTGTGTGTGTGTTTGTCTAAGTGTGTGTGTGGGTGTGTATGTGTGGACACACACACACACACACACACACATACACGGCCAACATTTTGGAGACTTGATCTGTGTGTGTGCTTTGATTCATGACCAATAAAATTACGTTATGTTGTACACGCCATTTATGTAATGTTACGTTCAACTAAGTTTGTGATTGTCCTGTTAACATTATTAACATTATTTTTGTGTTGAGATGGTACCCTCTGACAGAAGTTGAGAAATGTATGAATTTGTATGCACACACATATTCACCAACCAACCCACACCTGAGTGTTGGGGATAAGCGGGTGTTGACTCTGCCCCCCCAGGGCTCAGAGAGCATCCCCACACACTCCCTGGGATTGCTTTTTGATTGGCCAGGCATTTGGGGAACGGCCATGTTGGTAGGTTAGGACACCTTCAGTACAAAGAGCAGCTTCATGACATTTCGATATACGTTCAGCTCATGTAGTAACCAGCCAAATCACAACTTCAAACTCACCCAATTCAATGAAAACATGTCCAAATCACAGCCCTGTGTAAAACCGTTACATATGCTAAAGAAAAATCATCATCAGCATAAAATGCTTCATATCTGCATCAAATAGCCAAAGATCAAATGTTAGATAAATAGGCTATCGCAAGACTGCAGGCACACACACTAATTGTGAAATGCACCTCAACCACAATATGGTGATGATGCCTCTTCGAAAATCATTGAGGAAAGCCAAGGACCAGTAGAAGGACTAGAAGAACCTGTGGAACCAGATCTAAGTGACAGTAGAAACCCAATAGAAAACTATATCAACATGCTACACATCTCAGGAGGTTGGCTCCAGCTGGAGGAGATGGCCACGGGTTGCTCCATCGCTCCGGTTCATAGCAGGCAGATCCCAGTCAGCGACTCCTGGCCCTACGGAGCTTCATGGACCACCTCACCACCCTCCTTCACGCAGCAGCAGGCACCTCCAGACTCCTGGAAGACTTGAGGAGCTTCTCACATGGGCACAGATGAAAGTAAAACCAGCCAAGTCACGTAGTCTCTCAATTCAGAAAGGATTGAGTGACTACGAGAGATTAAGAGAAAATACCGCTTTTGGTGGACCAACCTGTGTGACAGTTAGGCTTTACAGCCGAACTGTCTGCCTCTGTTACCTCCCAGCTCACGGCAGGTCTGAGCAAGATTCACAAAGTTTCCTACCAGGGAAATCCAACGTCTGGTGTTTCCAGTTAACCCGATACCAACGTCTGATGTGGCCCCTGAAGTTGTGTGACATCAATTCAACAACAGCTCTTAAGCATTCCTAGTCTTTCCACAGCACTGTTTGGGAGAAACACCTTGAAGCTTCCACTGAAATCTATTACCTTGGGATACAAATAGGAGAAGGTAAGGCTAATGTTTGAGCTGAGAGACTCACTTGCTCTGTCCATTAGGCCCCAGTAAGTACAGGACTTCAGTGGAATGGAGGAGGAAGACCGTAGGGTCAGGCCACCATTCAGCCGCCATTGTCGACACCAAGAAATGGATGGATTGTTGAGCCAGGCAGGGCCAGTTTAGGATGGGAACAGCATTAAAGAAAGGTCCAAAATCCACCTGGAAGGAAAGGAAAGACCTTGCTACTCTAAAGTTGTCAAGATGGAAGATGAGCGCTATAATTCAGGGCTGTGAGCAAACAGCAACAATGGTAGATAGGTGAAGGATATGTGGAGGCTACCCCCAGCAAGGCTGAGCTTTCTTAGCCCAGTCCTTATAGGGCCCCATAGGACCCCATCCCAGTCCACGGTCCAAGGCCACGTAGGACCCCATCCCAGTCCCTGGTCCTTATAGGGCCCCGTAGGACCCCATCCCAGTCCCCAGTCCCCGGTCCTAGGGCCACGTAGGACCCCATCCCAGTCCCCAGTCCCCAGTCCTAGGCCACGTAGGACCCCATCCCAGTCCCCAGTCCCCGGTCCTAGGGCCACGTAGGACCCCATCCCAGTCCCCAGTCCCCAGTCCTAGGCCATGTAGGACCCCATCCCAGTCCCTGGTCCTTATAGGGCCACGTAGGACCCCATCCCAGTGCCCAGTCCCCAGTCCTAGGCCACGTAGGACCCC
>CM051002.1:36041927-36046927 GCA_027704905.1 Muraenolepis orangiensis | reverse complement strand
TGGATCGCATGCTTTGTAGTTTGTTAGTCACTTGTAAGTAGTTTAGGATTAAAGTGTTAATTTGCACATGCTGAGGCCATATCCATATCTCCATATATGGTTAGAATATCGACCATATCCCCATATATGGGTATAATATACATATATTTTCCATATATGGTTATAATATACATACATATATTCATATGGTTATAATATACATTAATATCTCCATATAGTTATAATATACATCCATATCTCCATATAATGTTAAATATATATCCATATCTCCATATGGTTATAATATACTGTACATCCATATCCCCATATATGGTTAAAATATACATCCTTGTTTCCATATGGTTATAAGATACATCCGTATCTCCATATGGTTAAACATCCATTTCTTCGTATGGTTCTACATCTATATGTCCATATAGTTTTACATCCATATCTCCATATGGTTATAATATACATCCATATCTCCATATGGTTTTTCATCTATACCTCCATATAGTTTTACATCCATATCTCCATATGGTTATAATATACATCCACATCTCCATATGGTTATAATATACATCCATATCTCCATATGTTTTTACATCCATATCTCCATATGGTTATACATGGTTATAACCATGTATGGTTATGGCTACCCACTGTGACTCAGTACACCAACCCTCCACCATAACATGGGTTCCCTTCCTCAGGTATTATTGTGTGCCCACTTTAGCATGAGCCAATCTAACCCTCACGGATCAAATAGCCTCCCACGAGGGTTTAATGGACTGTTTTACTAGTTATTACGGCATACTGGGAAAGCAAGAGACGCTCCTACAGCCTTTCATCACTTGGACCACCGTCAGCGTGATGGAGAAGAGTTGCTTCTGGTTCTGGTGTTATTGGGTGATGACCTGGGAGGGCAGAATGATCTGAAGTGAAGCAGACTGGGTCGTACGTAAACACCACCCAGAACTCGCTGCCCTCTTCATCCACCGTACCTTGTTTTGGGAGGTTGTAATTGTGTGTGTGTGTGTGTGTGTGTGTGTGTGTGTGTGTGTGTGTGTATGGTGGATTGGGTTTCACTAGTTGGGGCAGAATGGAGGACTCAACCAGCTGCTGGTGCACTAACCTAAGAGGTAATAAGCTGTTAGACTCTGGTCTGAGGTCCTTTATATGAGACGTTGAGTACTAACATCAACCATTATCAGCAGCTTACAGGACATGTACATCCCAACCCGGAGTGTATGGATCTCAACACACGGCCCACCAGCACGGTAAAATAGTAATTTACTGGGAGTCCTGGGAGAATTTTTTGAAATTTAGAGGTTCTTGGTGACTTTCCGAGGAGCATCTTGTGCCAGAGGGCTGAAAGCCATGGAGGTCTAGACCGAGGACCACCAAAGCCAAAACAAGTTGAAGATCATAAAGGCGGTAGAGGATTTATTCTGGTCTATCAATTACAGCGATTGACCAGGGCTCTAGGAGAGCACTGGAGCCTGGAGAAGGGAGGGATACCACTCATATACTGGAAGAGGCAGACAGAGGGCCGGGACAGACAGAGGGCCGAGGAGAGAGATCGATGCTCACATTACGTTAAGAGGCTTTATATGGTGTGTGATGACAGGGCCAGGGAGCGCCATGAAGTCACAGGAATGGGAAGGACACGACCTTCACGAACAAACTGAATACATGAGGAGAGTGAATACATGAGGAGAGTGAATACATGAGTAGAATGAATACATGAGTAGAATGAATACATGAGGAGCAGAGTGAATACATGAGTAGAATGAATACATGAGGAGCAGAGTGAATACATGAGTAGAATGAATACATGAGTAGAATGAATACATGAGTAGAATGAATACATGAGGAGCAGAGTGAATACATGAGTATAATGAATACATGAGTAGAATGAATACATGAGGAGCAGAGTGAATACATGAGTAGAATGAATACATGAGGAGTGGAGTGAATACATGAGTAGAATGAATACATGAGTAGAATGAATACATGAGGAGCAGAGTGAATACGTGAGTAGAATGAATACATGAGGAGTAGAATGAATACATGAGTAGAATGAATACATGAGGAGTAGAGTGAATACATGAGTAGAATGAATACATGAGTAGAATGAATACATGAGGAGCAGAGTGAATACATGAGGAGCAGAGTGAATACATGAGTAGAATGAATACATGAGGAGTGGAATGAATTCATGAGGAGAGTGAATACATGAGTAGAATGAATACATGAGTAGAATGAATATATGAGGAGCAGAGTGAATACATGAGGAGCAGAGTGAATACATGAGTAGAATGAATACATGAGGAGTGGAGTGAATACATGAGGAGTAGAGTGAATACATGAGTAGAATGAATACATGAGTAGAATGAATACATGAGTAGAGTGAATACATGAGGAGCAGAGTGAATACATGAGGAGCAGAGTGAATACATGAGTAGAATGAATACATGAGGAGCAGAGTGAATACATGAGGAGCAGAGTGAATACATGAGCAGCAGAGTGAATACATGAGTAGAATAAATACATGAGGAGCAGAGTGAATACATGAGGAGCAGAGTGAAAACATGAGTAGAATGAATACATGAGGAGTGGAGTGAATACATGAGGAGTAGAGTGAATACATGAGGAGCAGAGTGAATACATGAGGAGTGGAGTGAATACATGAGTAGAATAAATACATGAGGAGCAGAGTGAATACATGAGGAGCAGAGTGAAAACATGAGTAGAATGAATACATGAGGAGTGGAGTGAATACATGAGGAGTAGAGTGAATACATGAGTAGAATGAATACATGAGGAGTGGAGTGAATACATGAGGAGTAGAGTGAATACATGAGTAGAATGAATACATGAGGAGTAGAGTGAATACATGAGTAGAATGAATACATGAGGAGCAGAGTGAATACATGAGTAGAATGAATACATGAGGAGCAGAGTGAATACATGAGTAGAATGAATACATGAGGAGTGGAGTGAATACATGAGGAGTGGAGTGAATACATGAGGAGTAGAGTGAATACATGAGTAGAATGAATACATGAGGAGTGGAGTGAATACATGAGGAGTGGAGTGAATACATGAGGAGCAGAGTGAATACATGAGGAGCAGAGTGAATACATGAGGGGCAGAGTGAATACATGAGGAGCAGAGTCAATACATGAGGAGCAGAGTCAATACATGAGGAGCAGAGTGAATACATGAGGAGCAGAGTGAATACATGAGGAGCAGAGTGAATACATGAGGAGCAGAGTGAATACATGAGGAGCAGAGTGAATACATGAGGAGCAGAGTGAATACATGAGGAGCAGAGTGAATACATGAGGAGTGGAGTGAATACATGAGGAGCAGAGTGAATACATGAGGAGCAGAGTGAATACATGAGGAGCAGAGTGAATACATGAGGAGCAGAGTGAATGCATGAGGAGCAGAGTGAATACATGAGGAGTGGAGTGAATACATGAGTAGAATGAATACATGAGGAGTGGAGTGAATACATGAGGAGCAGAGTGAATACATGAGGGGCAGAGTGAATACATGAGGAGCAGAGTGAATACATGAGGGGCAGAGTGAATACATGAGGAGCAGAGTGAATACATGAGGGGCAGAGGTAAACTGATGGAGCTGGTTGGGTGGAGGTGTGGCTGTGCTCCTCTTCCACACTACCTCATACCTCCTATTACCTGTTAGACCTATTCCTTCAGCACAGTCGTTGACTATCGCTTCTAAATGTCCTAACCAAGGATCACTCGCAAATATTTTCATTAATTTGGTTTCAAACATCATTTTCAGATGACATCACACAGAGGGACACACATGGGTCCACCACTTCCAGAGACCAGGAATCAGACCTGATGTCTGATATGTTTGATCTTCCAGTAAACAGTTGACAGATACAACCTACAGGTCTGATGCTTTCCAAGCGTACAGTGAGGGTGACAGCCATTAATACATTTAAAAACAAAAGGTTCAGGAGAAAGTGGACGTTCTGCTGTTGGCTGACGTTGCCGCTGAAAGGATTGTGTTTCCGATACGGTCCTGGAAGATGATATGGCCACGAGTGCTGCTGGGGAACGTCCAAGTATCTCTCTCCTCTCTCCTCCTCCTCTCTCCTTGCTCCTCTCTCCTCTCTCCTCTCTCCTCTCTCCTCTCTCCTCTCTCCTCATTCCTCATTCCTCTCTCCTCTCTCCACTCTCCTCTCTCCTCTCTCCCCTTCCCCCTCTCCTCTCTCCCCTCTCTCCTCTCTCCTCGTTCCTCGTTCCTCTCTCCTCTCTCCTCTCACCTCATTACTCTCTCCTCTCTCCCCTTTCCCCTCTCCTCTCTCCCCTCTCTCCTCTCTCCTCTCTCCTCTCTCCTCTCTCCTCTCCTCTCTCCTCTCTCCTCTCCTCTCTCCCCTCTCTCCTCTCTTCCCTCTCCTCTCTCCTCTCTCTCCTCTCTCTCCTCTCTCCTCTCTCCTCTCTCCTCTCTCCTCTCTCCTCTCTCCTCTCTCCTCTCTCCTCTCTCCTCTCTCCCCTCTCTCCTCTCTCCCCTATCCCCTATCCCCTCTCCTCTCTCCCCCCTCTCTCTCTCTCTCCTCTCTCCTCTCTCCTCTCTCCCCTCTCTCCTCTCTCCTCTCTCCTCTCTCCCCTCTCTCCTCTCTCCTCTCGGTGTGAGGTCCTTCTAACAGGATTTACGACAGCAGGCGGCAGGAGGCTCCTAGTCCACATGTCTCCTCACACACATCCATCGATGCGGCCGCCACGTAAATCAACACCCGAGGCGATGGAATAATAATTTTTTAAATAGCATTTGAAATATATATAAGGGCTAAGGGTCTGCATTTGGGTTCTGCTGACTTAGACAAATAGAGTTTTATGAACAGTTTAAAGAAGTGCATCGACAGAGTGGGCCTGTACAGCAAGCATGCACACACACACACACACACACTGAAGTGTTTCCAATGGCTCACCAGTGTCCTGAGTGTTACATGTAATTGTAGGGGCTGAAGCTAGATG
>CM051002.1:36019427-36026927 GCA_027704905.1 Muraenolepis orangiensis | reverse complement strand
CACCTCTCCCGCCCCTGGAAGGGACCTCGAGAGAAGTGGTTGCCGTTGGTAACGGCTGCTCCCCTAATTTACATTTACATTTACATTTACATTTACATTTACATTTACATTTAGGGCATTTGGCAGTCGCTTTTATCCAAAGCGACTTACAAGGTGTACATTAGTTGAAGCAGACAATAGCATAACACTGAGGTACGTGAACATAACAATAGAGCAGTTCACAAGTATTCATATTAACAAGATGAATAACACAATTTCGTACTGCCAGGTCACCTGCTTAAGTAGCTGTGATAAGAGCGTGTTATCAACATTAAGGATATACACTTGCTAACATATACAACATGCTAAGAGCTATTAATGTCAGGACTTAAGCAAGTTTAGGGGTTTCACAAAGGAGAGTCCAGGTGGACTCTGAACAGGTGGGTCTTGAGTCTCTTGCGGAAGCTGGTGAGGGACTCTGCCGTCCTGACATGAGACGGGAGTTCATTCCACCTGTGGAGCCAGAGCCGTGAAGAGCTGGGTCTTGAGTTCATTCCACCACTGTGGAGCCAGAGCCGTGAAGAGCTGGGTCTTGAGTTCATTCCACCACTGTGGAGCCAGAGCCGTGAAGAGCTGGGTCTTGGACGAGCGATGCTTGGTTGTCATCAGTGAAGGTCGAACAAGTCGCCTGGCAGAAGTTGAGCGGAGCGCTCTGGCTGGGATGTAGGGTTTGACCAACGCCTGGAGGTAGGCTGGGGCAGTTCCATTGACTGCCCTAAAGGTCAGCACCAGAGTCTTGAACTTGATGCAAGCATTTACCGGAAGCCAGTGGAGATCGCGGAAGAGAGGGGTCACATGGGAGAATTTTGGTAGGTTGAATACCAGGCGTGTTGCTGCGTTTTGGATGCGTTGGAGGGGCTTGGTAGCAGAGGCGGGGAGTCCCGCCAGGAGAGAGTTGCAGTAGTCGAGGCGGGTGATGACGAGCGCTTGGACCAGGATCTGCGCCGCTTCACGTGTGAGGAAGGGCCGGATCCTGCGGATGTTGTAGAGGGCAATTCTGCAAGATCGGGCCACCGCGGTGACGTTGGCATTGCAGGACAGCTGGTCATCTACCACCACACCAAGGTCTCTTGTTGTGGTTGAGGGGGAGACTTGGGTGTTCTCGATGGTGACCAGTAGGTCCATCTGAGGGCAGTCTTTCCCCGGTATGAAGAGGAGCTCAGTCTTGTCAAGGTTGAGCTTCAGGTGGTTGGCGGCGGTCCATCTGCTGATGTCGGCCAGGCATTAATCAATCAAGGAAACAGAAGGATGAGATGTGAAGATCATATCCATAATAATAAGTTAGCTACGGCACACACTCCGTGGACACCGACACATACACCGACACCGACACACACACACCCACACACACACACACACACACACACACACACACCCACACACACACACACACACCGACACCGACACCGACACACACATACACACACACACACACACACACACACCCACCCACACACTCACACACACACACACACACACACACACACACACATATACATACACATACACGTGTGTGTGTGTGTGTGTGTGTGTGTGTGTGTGTATTTAACAGTGTAACTGCAGGTTTTTGAGGGAAAAGCATTTCTCAATTTTCTCTTTATCACCTTCGTCACCTTCATCAGCTTCATCACCTTCATCACCTTCATCATCTTCATCACCTTCATCAGCTTCATCACCTTCATCACCTTCATCACCTTCATCACCTTCATCAGCTTCATCACCTTCATCACCTTCATCACCTTCATCACCTTCATCATATTCATCACCTTCATCACCTTCATCACCTTCATCACCTTCATCACCTTCATCAGCTTCATCACCTTCATCACCTTCATCACCTTCATCAGCTTCATCACCTTCATCACCTTCATCATATTCATCACCTTCATCACCTTCACCTACTTCATCCCTGTATATCATGACAGCCTCCATGTCAGGAGGATCCCTACACAGCAGATATAGCATCAATATATCAATATGCTATCAATATATCAATATATCAATATATCAATATGCTATCAATATATCAATATATCAATATATCAATATATCAATATATCAATATGCTATCAATATATCAATATGCTATCAATATGCTATCAATACATCAATACATCAATACATCAATATAGCAATATAGCAATACATCAATATATCAAAGTATATCAATATATCAATACATCAATATATCAAAGTATATCAATATATCAATATATCAATATATTAATATGTCAATATATCAATATATCAATATATCAATATATCAGCTAGGGTAAATTATAGGACACACAGCATATGACAGAATACAGGACATGTTAGCAGCCAAGAGCAGGTATTATATCTATATCTATAGATATAGATATAGATATAGATATATATCTATATATATTATATAACATGCTGGGACAGGACAGTATACGTATATAATAAACAAAAACCATAATGGAAATGCATTGTTTGATGTGTCCAGCTGGAGGAGGCTCTCCAGAAGGTCTCCATCAATAGAGAACTGATAGAATCCATAGGGAGGTGATCCATGTATCCTGCGTTCAGCAGAGACGCACAGAACACATGACTCATATTAACATATGGCTCTATTAAAAATGGATCCTAATAATATCCTACATGATATCAACTACTTTGCTTTCTTCCTAGTTCATTATAAAGGCGTTGTTCAGAGTCTTCTTGCCCCGAGAGACGGCTCCCCTCCTCTCTCCAGTTGACAGGTGTTAACATTCTCCACTGCAGCCTCCCAGTCTCTATATCATATATATATATATTATATATATATATTATATATAATATATATATATATATATATCATATATATATATATATATTATATATATATATATTTATATATAATATATATATATATATATCATATATATATATGATATGGTTTCCTCTCCCTCTCCCCGTCCATACAGTCTCCACAGAGTCCCTCCTCTCACCTTTCATTTGTGAATAATCAGACCTGATAGATGTGGTTGTTGCCCACGATGAGAAGCTGTGTTGAAGGGTCCCCATGGTGTGAGCTGCTTGGTGAGCGTCCTTCAGGAAGGCTTCACCAGGAGGCGTCTTGTCACTAGCTTTTCACAACTTTTTGTTTTCCAATCCATCTTTTGAAATGCAATGCATTTCTTAACAAATACTCTTACATAACCACATTTTTTCCCCCAACACATCTGCATGGACTAGTCCAGATGCTGTGACACATGGCAGACCCTCAGGGCATGTTGCAGAGTGCAGGTCAATGCTAAGTGGACTGCACTCATAAACCCTGTTTCACCTTCAGGGCCGCTCCAATCGCTTAACAATTAATGTCTCACAATCACCCATTCATACGCTCATAAAGCTCCATGCCCCGCCCACGGCAGGTAACAGGTGCTTAGGGAGCAGTGAGCAGACAGGCTAACTCAGTAGGATGTCCCTCCTGAAGGTAGAGCCATGGAAACACCCCCAGGCCAAGGAAACACCTGGGAGCACAGAATTGATCCTATAGAATGTGTTTAAACACGTTGTTCTAATGCAATACACATTGATATGCACAGGCCTCAGAGATATATAGACTCATAGACCCATAGATAGACCCATAGATAGACCCATAGATAGACCCATAGATAGACCCAGAGATAGACTCATAGATAGACCCATAGATAGACCTATAGATAGACCCATAGATAGACCCATAGATAGACCTATAGATAGACCTATAGATAGACCCATAGATAGACCTATAGATAGACCCATAGATAGACCTATAGATAGACCTATAGATAGACCTATAGATAGACTTATAGATAGACCCATAGATAGACCCATAGATAGACTCATAGATAGACCCATAGATAGACCCATAGATAGACCCATAGATAGACCCATAGATAGACCCATAGATAGACCCATAGATAGACCTATAGATAGACCCATAGATAGACCTATAGATAGACCCATAGATAGACCCATAGATAGACCCATAAATAGACCCATAGATAGACCCATAGATAGACCCATAGATAGACCCATAGATAGACCCATAGATAGACCTATAGATAGACCCATAGATAGACCTATAGATAGACCCATAGATAGACCCATAGATAGACCTATAGATAGACCCATATATAGACCCATAGATAGACCTATAGATAGACCTATAGATAGACCCATAGATAGACCCATAGATAGACCTATAGATAGACCTATAGATAGACCCATAGATAGACCCATAGATAGACCCATAGATAGACCCATAGATAGACCTATAGATAGACCCATAGATAGACCTATAGATAGACCTATAGATAGACCCATAGATAGACCCATAGATAGACCCATAGATAGACCTATAGATAGACCCATAGATAGACCCGGGCCTCAGAATAATTTTGATCCTGCCTCACACCAGCTCATCGGACAATGGAAAAGCTTATAACTATGCATAAAAGCTGGATATATTAATAAGTTAATAAGGCGTTATAAATATATCATTAGGCCTATAGTCCTGGGATCAAATTCAACAGCATTTTATTGAAAAGTATATTGTGGGTCCCTGAGCTGTTTCTCTATCCCCAAGGGGCCCCTGAGCTGAAATAGGCTGAAGAGGCCTGATAAAGAGGCATAAAGACATGGATAAACAGATGACAGATGAACACACAGGTAGATATAGAACATACATTTCCATTCTGTGTACAGTGGCTGGAGATACAGGTGCACCGCTTTCACACAACCAACACAGTGGAGGTACAGAGGGTTTACCCAGCAGCCTCTGGGGCGTCTCAGCAGGCTTCACATGGACCTGCTGGGAGCCAGAGAATAGATCGTATTGTACCCAGTCAAAACAGGCACACGCTTCCCACAGAGCTCAGACACACACAAACACACACACACACACACACACACACACACACACACACACACACACACGTGTGCATACACTGAAGACAATTTCGATTTTCGAAAAACCCCGAAAACAACACAATGTTACACACACCTCCATGGACCAACTAACATGAGCACATATGTACCATGCACACACCCCCACACACACACACACAAATGCACATGCACACACGTGCACACGCGCACATGCGCACACACACACACACACACACACACACACATACACACACACACACACACACACACACACACACACACACACACACACACACACACACACACACACACACACACACACACACACACACACACACACACACACACACACACACACACACACACACACACACACGTGTGCATACACTGAAGACAATTTCGATTTTCGAAAACCCCCGAAAAGAACACAATGTTACACACACCTCCATGGACCAACTAACATGAGCACATATGTACCATGCACACACCCCCACACACCAACACACAAATGCACATGCACACACGCGCACACGCGCACATGCGCACACACACACACACACACACACACACACACACACACACACACACACACACACACACACACACACACACACATACACACACACACACACACACACAGTGCGCATAGAGTGGCCATTGGCCTGTCAACACTGCAGCAAATTAACTGACATCAAACACCGGCGAGCGCAGGCTTAGACGTGTAGAGGGACAAGGAGGAGGAGGAGGAGGAGGAGGAGGAGGAGGAGGAGGAGGAGGAGGAGGAGGAGGAGGAGGAGGAGGACAAGGGGGAGTAGGAGGAGGAGTAGGAGGAGGAGGAGGAGGAGGAGGAGGAGGAGGAGGAGGAGGAGGAGGAGGAGGAGGAGGAGGAGGAGGAAGAGGGATGAAGGAGGAGGAGGAGGAAGAGGGATGAAGGAGGAGGAGGAGGAGGAGGAGGAGGAGGAGGAGAGAGATGAAGGAGGACGACAAGGGGGAGTAGGAGGAGGAGGAGGAGGAGGAGGAGGAGGAGGAGGAGGAGGAGGAGGAGGGATGAAGGAGGAGTAGGAGGAGGAGGAGGAGGAGATGAAGGAGAGAGGGAGGGAGGGAGGGAGAGAGAGGGAGGTCACAGGATGAGCTGAGGAAGTGGTCGGTAAAGGAGGACAGAGAACCAGCTCCTGGGCAGACACCAGCACCCCTGCTGCTCCTGTTCTTAGTGTCGTTGTTCATGTTGTAGACACTGGCTGCTCTCCACTCAGTCCTCCCTTGATGCTTATCACGTTAACCCTTTCCTCCCTCTCATTAGTACACTGGAAGCCAGTCCCTCCCACTGCGGTGTTTTGGTGATACAGTGACACAGCAGAGACAGAAGCAGTGAACAGTGAGCATCACTACATAAGATGAGCTGATCTGACGGGAGTGTCTACAGCTGCTTCATGTTCTGTCACCCACCCCGAGCTAACACACACACACACACACACACACACACACACACACACACACACACACACACACACACACACACACACACACACACACACACACACACAAACACACACATGTGTAAGCTATATAAAAGCTATAAAAAGTACTTTCAAAATACAATTGTTAACTGCAACTGGTTAAAATCATTCATAAAACAGTTCATGGTTTAGGGATTCATTGCAGTGGCTAATATGCTATGCTCCTATCACCTAACACTAACTGAAACCTAACAGCCTGGAGAACCCCCCCCCCCGGGGCCCCACTCAGAGCCTGGGGACCCCCTCTGGCCCAGGTCCCCACTCAGCCTGGAAACCCCTTCTGGCCCGGGGCCCCACTTAGCCTGGGGACCCCCTCTGGGGCCCCACTCAGCCTGGAAACCCCCTCTGGCCCGGGGCCCCACTCAGCCTGGGGACCCCCTCTGGGGCCCCACTCAGCCTGGAAACCCCCTCTGGCCCGGGCCCCACTCAGCCTGGGGACCCCCTCTGGGGCCCCACTCAGCCTGGAAACCCCCTCTGGCCCGGGCCCACTCAGCCTGGGGACCCCTCTGGGCCCCACTCAGCCTGGAAACCCCTCTGGCCCGGGTCCCCACTCATCCTGGGGACCCCCCCGGGGCCCCACTCAGCCTGGAGACCCCCCCGAGGCCCCACTCATCCTGGGGACCCCCCCGGGGCCCCACTCAGCCTGGAGACCCCCTCTGGGGCCCCACTCAGGACTCCCAGTGGGTCAGAGATGAGCTGATCCTGGTGACTGAGGAGCCAGGCCCCCAGTGGCTTAGCCTCACTCTGAGACACACAGGGAGACACAGCTGCTCTTTTGTCGGGCTTACATGAAGCACTGACAGCTATGCAGATTTGGATTTGTGTGTGTGTGTGTGTGTGTAATTAGTCTCCCTGACAGGTTCATATTAGCTCTGTCTGTTGTTCTGTCAGAGTCCAGCGCTCAGCGTGGCCCCTCCCCCTCCTCCTCCTCTCCTGAAACACCAGACGGCTTTCACTCCCATCTTACACATTCTGGTCTGGAGAACCTTCCTAGCCATTCATTGGGATACACACACACACACACACACACACACACACACACACACACACACACACACACACA
>CM051002.1:35989427-36004427 GCA_027704905.1 Muraenolepis orangiensis | reverse complement strand
CACACATGCACACACACACACACACACACACACACACACACGCACACACACACACACACACACACACACACACACACACGCACGCACGCACACACACACACACACGCACGCACACACATACACACACACACACACTACATCTACACACACACACACACACACACACACACACACACACACTACATCTACACACACACACACACACACACACACACACACACGCACACAGACGCACACACACACACACACACACACACACACACGCACACAGACGCACACACACACACACACACACACACACACACACACACACATCTACACACAAAACAACCACACATCAGTCATATCAGAGAGAGATGATATCAGGGTCCATTGAAAAGCTTATTCACATGTTTGACATCAATCAGCCTAATTGTGTGGTTTTCCTTCTTCTTCTGAGGTTGATGTTCCAGTTGAAGAGGAGACTGACTGTTAACCTGGAGTGGCTTCTTATGGACCTTCTCTACACAAGCTAACCACAGCTGGAAAGGGTACAGGATAAGGTCAAGAAAGAAGTGTGTGTGTATAAGTGTGTGTGTGTGTGTGCATAAGTGCGTGTGTGTCGGTCTCTGTTCGTGTGTGTGTGTGCGTGTGTGTGTGTGTGCGTGTGTGTGTGTGTGTTTGTGTGTTTTATCGATGTCCTGGGACATGTACTCTTACTAAAACAAGTACTTAGGTCCAATTAATAGTTTTATTTGATTGTATTTTTTGGGATGGGAAAGGCTGCCATGGAACCTGATGTGGTCTTTGGACCTCAGCTGGACCCTGACAGCTGACACCTGAGAGGTGGAGAGGTGAGTCCAGGTGGGTCCAGGTGGGTCAAGCTCAGGGGGGTTCCCCAGCCAGGAGGAAGGGGAAGGGGTCCTCTGTTCAGCTGATCCACGCACAACTCCCACCTCCTGTGTGTGTGTGTGTGTGTGTGTGTGTGTGTGTGTGTGTGTGTGTGTGTGTGTGTGTGTGTGTGTGTGTGTGTGTGTGTGTGTGTGTGTGTGTGTGTGTGTGTGTGTGTGTGTGTGTGTGTGTGTGTGTGTGTGTGTGTGTGGGATGTATTTATGAACACGTTTGTGTGCTCTATTTGCTCTATTTTTATGTTTGCGTACCTCAGTGTTATGCTATTGTCTGCTTCAACTAATGTACACCTTGTAAGTCGCTTTGGATAAAAGTGTCTGCCAAATGCCCTAAATGTAAATGTAAATGTGTGCAGATTTGTGTTGTTTTCTTCAAGTGTATGCATTTAAATTATCTGAGAAAATGTATAATATATAATGTATATGTATAATGTATAATGTATAATGTATAATGTATAATGTATATGTATAATGTCTATGTATAATGTATATGTATAATGTATAATGTATAATGTATATGTATAATGTATAATGTATATGTATAATGTATATGTATAATGTATAATGTATAATGTATAATGTATAATGTATAATGTATATGTATAATGTATAATGTATAATGTATAATGTATATGTATATGTATAATATATATGTATAATGTATAATGTATAATGTATAATATACATTATACATTATACATATATATTATACATATGTATATATTGTATATGTATAATGTATATGTATAATATATATGTATATGTATAATTTATATGTATATAAATAATGTAAAATATACAGTATATAAATAGTATAATGTATATGTATAATGTTTAATATATAATGTATATGTATATAAATAGTGTATAATGGACGTAATACATGTATATGTATAATGAATGAAGAGATGGATGGATGAATGAATGAAGAGATGGATGAAGAGATGGGTGGATGAAGAGATGGGTGGATGAAGAGATGGATGGATGAATGAAGAGATGGGTGGATGAAGAGATGGATGGATGGATGAAGAGATGGATGAAGAGATGGGTGGATGGATGAAGAGATGGATGAAGAGATGGGTGGATGAAGAGATGGATGGATGAATGAAGAGATGGATGGATGGATGAAGAGATGGGTGGATGAAGAGATGGATGGATGGATGAAGAGATGGGTGGATGGATGAAGAGATGGATGGATGAAGAGCTGGATGAAGAGATGGATGGATGAAGAGATGGATGGATGAAGAGATGGGTGGATGGATGAAGAGATGGGTGGATGAATGAAGAGATGGGTGGATGGATGAAGAGATGGATGGATGAAGAGATGAATGGATGGATGAAGAGATGGATGGATGGATGAAGAGATGGGTGGATGAATGAAGAGATGGGTGGATGAATGAAGAGATGGGTGGATGGATGAAGAGATGGGTGAATGAAGAGATGGGTGGATGAATGAAGAGATGGGAGGATGGATGAAGAGATGGGTGGATGAATGAAGAGATGGATGGTTGAATGAAGAGATGGATGAATGAAGATATGGGTGGATGGATGAAGAGATGGGTGGATGGATGAAGAGATGGGTGGATGAAGAGATGGATGGATGGATGAAGAGATGGATGGATGAAGAGATGGGTGGATGAATGAAGAGATGGATGGATGAAGAGATGGGTGGATGAGGAGATGGATGGATGGATGAAGAGATGGATGGATGAAAAGATGGGTGGATGAATGAAGAGATGGATGGATGAAGAGATGGGTGGATAGATGAAGAGATGGATGGATGAAGAGATGGATGGATGAAGAGATGGGTGGATGAAGAGATGGATGGATGGATGAAGAGATGGATGGGTGGATGAAGAGATGGATGGATGAAGAGATGGGTGGATGGATGAAGAGATGGATGGATGGATGAAGAGATGGATGGATGGATGAAGAGATGGATGGATGGATGAAGAGATGGGTGGATGAAGAGATGGATGGATGAAGAGATGGATGGATGGATGAAGAGATGGATGAAGAGATGGATGGATGAAGAGATGGGTGGATGGATGAAGAGATGGATGAAGAGATGGATGGATGAAGAGATGGATGGATGAAGAGATGGGTGGATGGATGAAGAGATGGGTGGATGGATGAAGAGATGGATGAAGAGATGGGTGGATGGATGAAGAGATGGGTGGATGGATGAAGAGATGGATGGATGAATGAAGAGATGGCTGGATGGATGAAGAGATGGATGGATGAAGAGATGGATGGATGGATGAAGAGATGGGTGGATGAAGAGATGGATGGATGAAGAGATGGATGGATGGATGGATGAAGAGATGGATGGATGAATGAAGAGATGGGTGGATGAATGAAGAGATGGATGGATGGATGAAGAGATGGGTGGATGGATGAAGAGATGGATGGATGAATGAAGAGATGGGTGGATGAATGAAGAGATGGATGGATGGATGGATGAAGAGATGGGTGGATGAATGAGGAGATGGATGGATGGATGAAGAGATGGATGGATGAATGAAGAGATGGGTGGATGAATGAAGAGATGGACGGATGGATGAAGAGATGGGTGGATGGATGAAGAGATGGGTGGATGAATGAAGAGATGGATGGTTGAATGAAGAGATGGATGAATGAAGATATGGGCGGATGAATGAAGAGATGGATGGATGAAGAGATGGGTGGATGAAGAGATGGATGGATGAAGAGATGGGTGGATGAAGAGATGGATGGATGAATGAAGAGATGGGTGGATGAATGAAGAGATGGATGGATGGATGAAGAGATGGGTGGATGGATGAAGAGATGGGTGGATGAATGAAGAGATGGATGGTTGAATGAAGAGATGGATGAATGAAGATATGGGCAGATGAATGAAGAGATGGATGGATGAAGAGATGGGTGGATGAAGAGATGGGTGGATGAAGAGATGGATGGATGAAGAGATGGATGGATGAAGAGATGGATGGATGAAGAGATGGATGGATGAAGAGATGGGTGGATGGATGAAGAGATGGGTGGATGGATGAAGAGATGGGTGGATGAAGAGATGGGTGGATGAAGAGATGGGTGGATAAAGAGATGGATGGATGAAGAGATGGATGGATGAAGAGATGGGTGGATGGATGAAGAGGTGGGTGGATGAAGAGATGGGTGGATGGATGAAGAGATGGATGGATGGATGAAGAGATGGGTGGATGAAGAGATGGATGGATGGATGGATGGATGAAGAGATGGGTGGATGGATGAAGAGATGGGTGGATGAAGAGATGGATGGATGAAGAGATGGGTGGATGGATGAAGAGATGGATGGATGGATGAAGAGATGGGTGGATGAAGAGATGGGTGGATGGATGAAGAGATAGATGGATGGATGAAGAGATGGGTGGATGAAGAGATGCATGGATGAAGAGATGGATGGATGAAGAGATGGATGGATGAAGAGATGGGTGGATGGATGAAGAGATGAATGGATGAAGAGATGGGTGGATGGATGAAGAGATGGGTGGATGAATGAAGAGATGGATGGATGGATGAAGAGATGGATGGATAAATGAAGAGATGGGTGGATGGATGAAGAGATGGGTGGATGAATGAAGAGATGGATGGTTGAATGAAGAGATGGATGGTTGAATGAAGAGATGGATGAATGAAGATATGGATGGATGAAGAGATGGGTGGATGAATGAAGAGATGGATGAATGAAGAGATGGATGGATGAAGAGATTGGTGGATGAAGAGATGGATGGATGGATGAAGAGATGATGGATGAAGAGATGGATGGATGAAGAGATGGATGGATGAAGAGATGGATGGATGAAGAGATGGATGGATGAAGAGATGGGTGGATGAAGAGATGGGTGGATGGATGAAGAGATGGGTGGATGAAGAGATGGATGGATGGATGAAGAGATGGATGGATGGATGAAGAGATGGGTGGATGAAGAGATGGGTGGATGAAGAGATGGGTGGATGAAGAGATGGATGGATGGATGAAGAGATGGATGGATGGATGAAGAGATGGGTGGATGAAGAGATGGATGGATGGATGGATGAAGAGATGGATGGATGGATGAAGAGATGGGTGGATAGATGAAGAGATGGGTGGATGAAGAGATGGGTGGATGAAGAGATGGATGGATGAAGAGATGGGTGGATGGATGAAGAGATGGATGGATGGATGGATGAAGAGATGGGTGGATGAAGAGATGGGTGGATGAAGAGATGGATGGATGGATGAAGAGATGGATGGATGGATGAAGAGATGGGTGGATGAAGAGATGGATGGATGAAGAGATGGATGGATGAAGAGATTGGTGGATGGATGAAGAGATGGATGGATGGATGAAGAGATGGATGGATGAAGAGATGGATGGATGAAGATATGGGTGGATGAAGAGATGGGTGGATGAAGAGATGGGTGGATGAAGAGATGGATGGATGAAGAGATGGAGAAGAAGACGACAGCCTCCACGTGGCCTCCTCCGCAAGTAACAAGGAATGGTGCAAGACCAACTTGTGAAACTAATGTCGCCAACCAAACGTCGAGCTGGCAGGCTTAGGATCGGCGGACGGGCAGTCATCCCGACCGTCCAAAACCGAGGCCTGTCAGTGTTTCAACTCAATGTCGAGGGCCTAACAACCGCCAAACTCCAAGTCCTGCGTCACCTGGCTGATTCTAACGGGGCAGCGGTTCTGCTCCTGCAGGAGACACACTGCACATCAGACAACATCCTCAAGATCCCTGGGTTCCATCTCGCTGGGTCCATCTACAGCAAGCAACACGGTGTGGCAACGTTCGTCCGGACTGAAATAAACTGGTCAGCCAGTAGCCAATCCCCACCAGGCTCTAGCATCGAGTGGCTGGTTACTAAAATCCAGGAAACATCAGTCGTCAACGTATACAAGCCCCCACCATCAGAGCTGTCCGCGACGTCACTCCCATCAATAACTGCACCCGCCATCTATGCAGGTGACTTCAACTGTCAGCACACAGACTGGGGTTACAACCACACAACACCTAATGGAGTGGCGCTGAGTGAATGGGCCTCCAACACTGATGCTCTGCTGCTGTATGACCCCAAGGAGCCTCCAACCTTCTTCTCTGCACGCTGGAATACCTCCACCAACCCGGACCTGGCCTTCGCCATCTGCCACAGTAACGACCCGAAACCGGAGAGACGCGTCCTGGACAGGTTTCCCCGCTCACACCACCGACCATCCATCATTAAAGTCCCATCACTGGTGGAACCGGTACCAGGGAAACCCGTCAAGCGATGGAACTTCCGAAAGGCCAACTGGGAGTCGTATGCTGAGGAGACTGAAAGAAGGTCAGCTGGCCTGCCAGACCCAGACACAGCCGACCTGGATGCGGCCTATGCAGCCTACTGCCAGGTCCTCCTGGGTGCGGCAAAGAAGACCATCCCACGTGGCTATAACAGGAATTACATCCCAGGTTGGGACGAGGAATGCAGCCGCCTTCTGTGTGACCACCAGAGGGCTAGCTCCAGAGAAGAGGTGGATGTGACTGCAGCAGCACTGCTACAGAAGATGGATATCACCCGCAGGGCCAGATGGACAGAAGTCGTTGAATCAATCGACTTCACCCATTCTAGTCGCAAGGCGTGGCAGACCATCAACCAGCTCACAGGCAGAAATACAACTCCCCACAGCTGCCCAGTCACAGCAAATGCCATCGCATCCCAGCTCCTGAAGAATGGCCGCTTCCCGGATGCTGACAAAGACTTTGCCCGATTGACATCGCGTGAGGTGTCTTGCATCTCAGGAGCGGCCAGTGTCGATTCCAACCTCTCGGGAGAATTCACAGCAGAGGAACTCAGTGAGGCCATGAGCAAGCTCAAGCCAGGCAAATCCCCTGGCCGTGACAACATCCACCCGGAGTTCGTCATCCACCAGAGCACAACAACATCTGGCTGGCTGTGTGCTTTCTATACATCATGCTACCAGAGATTAAAGCTCCCAAAGACTTGGCGCCGTGCCTCTGTCATAGCTCTGCCGAAGCCAAATAAACCTGCAGAAGACCCCAAGTCATACAGACCAATCTCGTTGCTCTGTGTCCCATTTAAGATCTTGGAGAGGATGATCCATAGCCGCATCGAGCCAGTGGTGGACTCACAGCTCCCACGGGAACAAGCTGGTTTCCGTCGTGGAAGATCAACAGCAGACCAGGTAACACTACTCTGTCAGGACATCGAGGACAGCTTCCAGAACAATGAGAAAGCTGGGGTAGTGTACCTGGATCTGACTGCTGCATATGACACCGTGTGGCACCGGGGACTCCACCTGAAGCTGCTGAGGACAATACCGGACCGCCACATGGTGAAGTTCATCATGGAGACACTTTCCAACCGCAGCTTCATCCTCCAGACCAGCAGTGGCCAGTGCAGTAGGCTCAGAAGACTGAAGAACGGGGTACCGCAGGGGTCTGTTCTCTCGCCGATGCTGTTCAATGTTTACATCCACGACCTACCTGATACAGTATCCAATAAGTATGGCTACGCAGACGATCTTGCCATCATGCTGAGCCGACCAACGTGGAAGGCGATGGAAGAGGGGCTTAACGAAGACATGGGCACACTGGTAGCATACCTTCGAAGGTGGCGTCTACAGCTCAGCGTCGGAAAAACAGTCGCAGCGGCATACCACCTTAGCACCAGAGAAGCCAGGAGGGAACTTCAGGTGCACGTCGACAACAAATGTCTGGAGGTCCAGCAAGCCCCGAAGTATCTTGGAGTGCGTCTGGATCGGACATTATCATTCAAACAACACCTGGAAGAAGTCAAGGCCAAGGTGACATCCAGGGTCGCGCTGATCCGCCGCCTCGCTGGAACAACCTGGGGAGCCTCCGCTAAGACGCTGCGAATATCCACCCAAGCCCTGGTCTTCTCTGCAGCGGAATACTGCGCCCCAGTCTGGAGCAGAAGCCCTCATGCGATAAAGGTCAACGTGGCTATCAATACCTCCCTCCGAATAATAACTGGATGCTTAAAGCCTACCCCTGTGTCCCTCTTGCCAGTCCTCGCGGGAATAGCACCGGCCGGCCTCCGACGGGAGGCTGCCACCCTCGCCCTGGCCAGGAAGGCACAAAAGTATGACTGGCACATCTTGCACAACACCACAATAACACCAGCACCTCCAAGCAGACTCAAGTCCCGCCACCCCTACAACAAGGCAGCACAAGAGATGCTCAACTCCACCTCTGAGGACATCTCCAGAGATGCATGGTTGGCAGCAGCTTGGAAGCAGGAGTGGGAGTCAGCCGGGCCCTCCCGAATCCACTGTTACATCTGGGACCCAGGAGATTGCGCCATTGGAGGAGACGACCTACCACGTCGGCAATGGACCACACTGAACCGTCTACGAACTGGGGTCGGTCGCTTTAAAGCATCAATGAAGACGTGGGGCTTGGCGGACAGTGCGGCATGCGAGTGCGGTGACCCTGACCAGACCGCCGACCATATAATCACCATCTGCCCCTTATATAGACCACCCTCGGAAGCCAGCCTCTTCGACCTAGGACCAGAGATGCGGGCATGGCTACATGACACCGAGTTGGACATCTGACGTTACACGAAAGAAGAAGAAGATGAAGAGATGTGTGGATGGATGAAGAGATGGGTGGATGGATGAAGAGATGGATGGATGGATGAAGAGATGGATGGATGAAGAGATGGATGGATGAAGAGATGGGTGGATGAAGAGATGGATGGATGAAGATATGGGTGGATGGATGAAGAGATGGATGGATGAAGAGATGGGTGGATGAAGAGATGGATGGATGAAGAGATGGGCGGATGGATGAAGAGATGGGTGGATGAAGAGATGGATGGATGAAGAGATGGGTGGATGGATGAAGAGATGGGTGGATGAAGAGATGGATGGATGAAGAGATGGATGGATGAAGAGATGGGTGGATGAAGAGATGGATGGATGAAGATATGGGTGGATGGATGAAGAGATGGATGGATGAAGAGATGGGTGGATGAAGAGATGGATGGATGAAGAGATGGGCGGATGGATGAAGAGATGGGTGGATGAAGAGATGGATGGATGAAGAGATGGGTGGATGGATGAAGAGATGGGTGGATGAAGAGATGGATGGATGAAGAGATGGATGGATGAAGAGATGGGTGGATGGATGAAGAGATGGGTGGATGAAGAGATGGATGGATGAAGAGATGGGTGGATGGATGAAGAGATGGGTGGATGAAGAGATGGGTGGATGGATGAAGAGATGGGAGGATGGATGGATGAAGAGATGGGTGGATGGATGGATGAAGAGATGGGTGGATGGATGAAGAGATGGATGAATGAAGAGATGGGTGGATGGATGAAGAGATGGGTGGATGAAGAGATGGATGGATGAAGAGATGGGTGGATGGATGAAGAGGTGGATGGATGAAGAGATGGGTGGATGAATGAAGAGATGGATGGATGAAGAGATGGGTGGATGGATGAAGAGGTGGATGGATGAAGAGATGGGTGGATGAATGAAGAGATGGATGGATGAAGAGATGGGTGGATGGATGAAGAGATGGGTGGATGAAGAGATGGATGGATGAAGAGATAGATGGATGGATAAAGAGATGGGTGGATGGATGAAGAGATGGATGGATGAAGAGATGGGTGGATGGATGAAGAGATGGGTGGATGAAGAGATGGATGGATGAAGAGATGGGTGGATGGATGAAGAGATGGATGGATGAAGAGATGGATGGATGAAGAGATGGATGGGTGGATGAAGAGATGGGTGGATGGATGAAGAGATGGGTGGATGAATGAAGAGATGGATGGATGAAGAGATGGGTGGATGAATGAAGAGATGGGTGGATGAAGAGATGGGTGGATGGATGAAGAGATGGGTGGATGAAGAGATGGGTGGATGAAGAGATGGATGGATGGATGAAGAGATGGGTGGATGGATGAAGAGATGGATGGATGGATGAAGAGATGGGTGGATGGATGAAGAGATGGGTGGATGGATGAAGAGATGGGTGGATGAAGAGATGGGTGGATGAAGAGATGGATGGATGAAGAGATGGATGGGTGGATGAAGAGATGGTGGATGGATAAAGAGATGGGTGGATGGATGAAGAGATGGGTGGATGGATGAAGAGATGGATGGATGAAGAGATGGGTGGATAAAGAGATGGATGGGTGGATGAAGAGATGGGTGGATGGATGAAGAGATGGGTGGATGAAGAGATGGATGGATGAAGAGATGGATGGATGAAGAGATGGGTGGATGAAGAGATGGGTGGATGGATGAAGAGATGGGTGGATGAAGAGATGGGTGGATGAAGAGATGGATGGATGGATGAAGAAATGGATGGATGGATGAAGAGATGGGTGGATAGATGAAGAGATGGGTGGATGAAGAGATGGGTGGATGAAGAGATGGATGGATGAAGAGATGGGTGGATGGATGAAGAGATGGATGGATGGATGAACAGATGGGTGGATGAAGAGATGGGTGGATGAAGAGATGGATGGATGATGAGATGGATGGATGAAGAGATGGGTGGATGGATGAAGAAATGGATGGATGGATGAAGAGATGGATGGATGAAGATATGGGTGGATGAAGAGATGGGTGGATGAAGAGATGAGTGGATTAAGAGATGGATGGATGAAGAGATGTGTGGATGGATGAAGAGATGGATGGATGAAGAGATGGGTGGATGAAGAGATGGGTGGATGAAGAGATGGATGGATGAAGAGATGGGTGGATGGATGAAGAGATGGATGGATGAAGAGATGGGTGGATGAAGAGATGGATGGATGAAGAGATGGTCGGATGGATGAAGAGATGGGTGGATGAAGAGATGGATGGATGAAGAGATGGGTGGATGGATGAAGAGATGGGTGGATGAAGAGATGGATGGATGAAGAGATGGATGGATGAAGAGATGGGTGGATGGATGAAGAGATGGGTGGATGAAGAGATGGGTGGATGAAGAGATGGGTGGATGGATGAAGAGATGGATGGATGAAGAGGTGGGAGGATGGATGGATGAAGAGATGGGTGGATGGATGGATGAAGAGATGGGTGGATGGATGAAGAGATGGATGGATGAAGAGATGGGTGGATGGATGAAGAGATGGGTGGATGAAGAGATGGATGGATGAAGAGATGGGTGGATGGATGAAGAGTGGATGGATGAAGAGATGGGTGGATGGATGAAGAGATGGATGGATGAAGAGATGGGTGGATGAAGAGATGGATGGATGAAGAGATGGATGGATGGATGAAGAGATGGGTGGATGGATGAAGAGATGGATGGATGAAGAGATGGGTGGATGGATGGATGAAGAGATGGGTGGATGAAGAGATGGATGGATGAAGAGATGGGTGGATGGATGAAGAGATGGATGGATGAAGAGATGGATGGGTGGATGAAGAGATGGGTGGATGGATGAAGAGATGGGTGGATGAATGAAGAGATGGATGGATGAAGAGATGGGTGGATGGATGAAGAGATGGATGGATGGATGAAGAGATGGGTGGATGAAGAGATGGGTGGATGAAGAGATGGATGGATGAAGAGATGGATGGATGGATGAAGAGATGGGTGGATGAAGAGATGGATGGATGAAGAGACGGATGGATGAAGAGATGGGTGGATGGATGAAGAGATGGATGGATGGATGAAGAGATGGATGGATGAAGAGATGGATGGATGAAGATATGGGTGGATGAAGAGATGGGTGGATGAAGAGATGGGTGGATGAAGAGATGGATGGATGAAAGATGTGTGGATGGATGAAGAGATGGGTGGATGGATGAAGAGATGGGTGGATGAAGAGATGGATGGATGAAGAGATGGGTGGATGGATGAAGAGATGGATGGATGAAGAGATGGGTGGATGAAGAGATGGATGGATGAAGAGATGGGAGATGGATGAAGAGATGGGTGGATGAAGAGATGGATGGATGAAGAGATGGGTGGATGGATGAAGAGATGGGTGGATGAAGAGATGGATGGATGAGAGATGGATGGATGAAGAGATGGGTGGATGGATGAAGAGATGGGTGGATGAAGAGATGGATGGATGAAGAGATGGATGGATGAAGAGATGGGTGGATGGATGAAGAGATGGGTGGATGAAGAGATGGGTGGATGGATGAAGAGATGGATGGATGAAGAGATGGGGATGGATGGATGAAGAGATGGGTGGATGAGATGAGATGGATGGATGAAGAGATGGATGGATGAAGAGATGGGATGGATGAAGAGATGGGTGGATGAAGAGATGGATGGATGAAGAGATGGGTGGATGGATGAAGAGGTGGATGGATGAAGAGATGGGTGGATGAATGAAGAGATGGATGGATGAAGAGATGGGTGGATGGATGAAGAGATGGGTGGATGAAGAGATGGATGGATGAAGAGATGGATGGATGGATGAAGAGATGGGTGGATGGATGAAGAGATGGGTGGATGAAGAGATGGATGGATGAAGAGATGGGTGGCTGGATGAAGAGATGGATGGATGAAGAGATGGATGGATGGATGAAGAGATGGGTGGATGGATGAAGAGATGGGTGGATGGATGAAGAGATGGGTGGATGAAGAGATGGGTGGATGAAGAGATGGATGGTGGATGAAGAGATGGGTGGATGGATAAAGAGATGGGTGGATGAAGAGATGGATGGATGAAGAGATGGGTGGATGGATGAAGAGATGGGTGGATGAAGAGATGGATGGATGAAGAGATGGATGGATGAAGAGATGGGTGGATGGATGAAGAGATGGGTGGATGAAGAGATGGATGGATGAAGAGATGGATGGATGAAGAGATGGGTGGATGGATGAAGAGATGGGTGGATGAAGAGATGGGTGGATGGATGAAGAGATGGATGGATGAAGAGATGGGAGGATGGATGGATGAAGAGATGGGTGGATGGATGGATGAAGAGATGGGTGGATGGATGAAGAGATGGATGGATGAAGAGATGGGTGGATGGATGAAGAGATGGGTGGATGAAGAGATGGATGGATGAAGAGATGGGTGGATGGATGAAGAGGTGGATGGATGAAGAGATGGGTGGATGAATGAAGAGATGGATGGATGAAGAGATGGGTGGATGGATGAAGAGATGGGTTGATGAAGAGATGGATGGATGAAGAGATGGATGGATGGATGAAGAGATGGGTGGATGGATGAAGAGATGGGTGGATGAAGAGATGGATGGATGAAGAGATGGGTGGCTGGATGAAGAGATGGATGGATGAAGAGATGGATGGATGGATGAAGAGATGGGTGGATGGATGAAGAGATGGGTGGATGGATGAAGAGATGGGTGGATGAAGAGATGGGTGGATGAAGAGATGGATGGATGAAGAGATGGATGGGTGGATGAAGAGATGGGTGGATGGATGAAGAGATGGGTGGATGGATGAAGAGATGGGTGGATGGATGAAGAGATGGATGGATAAGAGATGGATGGGTGGATGAAGAGATGGGTGGATGGATGAAGAGATGGGTGGATGAAGAGATGGATGGATGAAGAGATGGATGGATGAAGAGATGGTGGATGAAGAGATGGTGGATGGATGAAGAGATGGGTGGATGAAGAGATGGATGGATGGATGAAGAAATGGATGGATGGATGAAGAGATGGGTGGATGAAGAGATGGATGGATGGATGAAGAGATGGATGGATGGATGAAGAGATGGGTGGATAGATGAAGAGATGGGTGGATGAAGAGATGGATGGATGAAGAGATGGGTGGATGGATGAAGAGATGGTTGATGGATGAACAGATGGGTGGATGAAGAGATGGGTGGATGAAGAGATGGATGGATGAAGAGATGGATGGATGAAGAGATGGGTGGATGGATGAAGAATGGATGGATGGATGAAGAGATGGATGGATGAAGAGATGGATGGATGAAGATATGGGTGGATGAAGAGATGGGTGGATGAAGAGATGGGTGGATGAAGAGATGGATGGATGAAGAGATGGTGGATGGATGAAGAGATGGATGGATGAAGAGATGGGTGGATGAAGAGATGGGTGGATGAAGAGATGGATGGATGAAGAGATGGGTGGATGAAGAGATGGATGGATGGATGAAGAGATGGATGGATGGATGAAGAGATGGGTGGATAGATGAAGAGATGGGTGGATGAAGAGATGGATGGATGAAGAGATGGTGGATGGATGAAGAGATGGTTGATGGATGAACAGATGGGTGGATGAAGAGATGGGTGGATGAAGAGATGGATGGATGAAGAGATGGATGGATGAAGAGATGGGTGGATGGATGAAGAAATGGATGGATGGATGAAGAGATGGATGGATGAAGAGATGGATGGATGAAGATATGGGTGGATGAAGAGATGGTGGATGAAGAGATGGGTGGATGAAGAGATGGATGGATGAAGAGATGTGGATGGATGAAGAGATGGATGGATGAAGAGATGGGTGGATGAAGAGATGGGTGGATGAAGAGATGGATGGATGAAGAGATGGGTGGATGGATGAAGAGATGGATGGATGAAGAGATGGGTGGATGAAGAGATGGATGTATGAAGAGATGGGCGGATGGATGAAGAGATGGGTGGATGAAGAGATGGATGGATGAAGAGATGGATGGGTGGATGAAGAGATGGTGGATGGATAAAGAGATGGGTGGATGGATGAAGAGATGGGTGGATGGATGAAGAGATGGGTGGATGAAGAGATGGATGGATGAAGAGATGGATGGATGAAGAGATGGGTGGATGGATGCAGCTGGCGTGGGCTGCAGACGCTGGGTGGCTGACGCGCTGGGTGGCTGAGCGCTGGGTGGAGCTGGCTGCCGCGCTGGGTGGCGGCTGCCGCGCTGGGTGGCTGACGACGCTGTGGCTGGCTGCCAGCGCTGGTGGCTGCAGCGCTGGCGTGGACTGGCATGCCGCGACTGGGATGGCTGGACTGCAGACGCTGGGTGGCTGGCTGAGAGGATGCGCTGGGTGGCTGCCGCGACTGGGTGGCTGCCGCGCTGGGTGGCTGGCTGCGAGCTCGGCTGGCTGCCGCGCTGGCTGGCTGCCGCGCTGGGTGGCGTGGCTGCCGCGCTGGGTGGCTGCTGCCGCGCTGGCTGG
>CM051002.1:35966927-35969427 GCA_027704905.1 Muraenolepis orangiensis | reverse complement strand
ACACGCACACACACATACACACACATGTACGCACACACACACACGCACACACGCGCACACACACACACACACACACACACACACACACACACACACAGAACAACATGTGCATATGCGTATGCAACATAAAGCACACACCTCGCACATTCTGTAACTAAGATTATCATTTAAAAAAGAACTAATTGAAATCAAATTGAAATCAATCATTGGTTATTGAGTGTGATCAAACAGAAGCTAAACTCTGAGCCTCTCATTCACATCACTGCACAAACACAAACCCAACCAGATGTGGCACACCTCTCCTGTGAGACTGTCCCGTGTGGCTTCACCTGGTCCCCTCGGTGGGGGGAGCCACCCCCTTCTCCCTGGGATCTCCTTGTTGGTCCTCTCTCTCCCTCTCTCCTTCTAGCTGCATTTAGTTTTCTTTTCTGGTAGTTTCCGTTATTTTCCCCCTTAAATCTGCAGCGTTTGTGCCTGTGTGGTGACTCCCATGCCCCCTATATACCATATAGAGCTACTAAATACCATATAGAGCTACTATATACCACTATATACCATATAGAGCTACTAAATACCATATAGAGCTACTATATACCACTATATACCATATAGAGCTACTAAATACCATATAGAGCTACTATATACCACTATATACCACATAGAGCTACTAAATACCATCTAGAGCTACTATATACCACTATATACCATATAGAGCTACTAAATACCATATATAGCTACTATATACCACTATATACCACATAGAGCTACTAAATACCATCTAGAGTTACTATATACTACTATATACCATATAGAGCTACTAAATACCATATAGAGCTACTATATACCACTAAATACCATATAGAGCTACTATATAACACTATATACCATATAGAGCTACTAAATACCATATAGAGCTACTATATAACACTATATACCATATAGAGCTACTAAATACCATATAGAGCTACTATATACCACTATATACCATATCGAGCTACTAAATACCATATAGAGCTACTATATACCACTATATACCATATAGAGCTACTAAATACCATATAGAGCTACTATATACCACTATATACTATATCGAGCTACTAAATACCATATAGAGCAACTATATACCACTATATACCATATCGAGCTGCTAAATACCATATAGAGCTACTATATACCACTATATACCATATAGAGCTACTAAATACCATATAGAGCTACTATATACCACTATATAGAATATAGAGCTACTAAATACCATATAGAGCTACTATATACCACTATATATCATATAGAGCTACTAAATACCGTATAGAGCTACTATATACCACTATATACCATATAGAGCTACTAAATACCATATAGAGCTACTATATACCACTATATACAATATAGAGCTACTAAATACCGTATAGAGCTACTATATACCACTATATACCATATAGAGCTACTAAATACCATATATAGCTCTATATGGTATTTAGCAGCTCTATATGGTATTTAGTATCTCTATGTGATACATATTTGCTCTATATGGTATTTAGTAGCTCTATATGATATACATTTGCTCTATGTGGTATTTAGTAGCTCTATATGGTATATAGTAGCTCTATATGGTATATAGTAGAGCTACTATATGGTATAGCACAGCTCTATATGGTATAGAGTAGCTCTATATGGTATATAGTAGAGCTACTATATGGTATAGCGTAGCTCTATATGGTATATAGTAGCTCTATATGGTATATAGTAGAGCTACTATATGGTATATAGATGGGGGACCGGCTCTCCTTGGTCTCTCTCTCTCTCTCTCACACACATACACACAGACAGACACACACACACACACACACACACACACATACACACACATACACACACACACACACACATACACACAGACACACACACACACACACACAGGAGAGTGTCTCTGTTGTGACAGTTGGACGGTCTTTTATTCAGACTAAATTGTTACTCTCAGCTGTTCATTTACAGGCCTAACCCCCTGAACCGGCAGCCTACTGACTGACACCTTGCATGCACACACACACACACACACACACACACTCACATACACACACACACACACACACACACACACACACACACACACACACACACACGCTCACATACACACACACACATACACACACACACTGCCTTCCCTTCACCTCTGACCCCCAAAATCCCCCTTTCGGTTTGTTTTCCTTTCAGATCCAGGGAGATTTAGGGACCAGGGGACTAGGGGACTAGGAGACTAAGGGACTAAGGGAATAATGGAATAGGGGAATAGGGGAATAGGGGAATAGGGGACTAAGGGACTAGGGGACTAGGGGACTAGGAGACTTAGGGACTAGGGAACTAAGGGAATAGGGGACTAAGGGACTAGGGGACTAGGGGACTAAGGGACTAGTGGACTAAGGGACTAGGGGACTAGGAGAATATATAGTGGACTAAGGGACTAGGGGACGAGGGGGGACTAAGGGACTAGGGGACTAGG
>CM051002.1:35916927-35936927 GCA_027704905.1 Muraenolepis orangiensis | reverse complement strand
CTTCACCGGTTGGGAATAAAGACCCACATAGCGCTCCATCTGGGGGAGGAGGAGAGGGAGGAGAGGGAGGAGGGGGAGGAGGAGGAGAGGGGGGGAGGAGGAGATGGAGGAGGAGGAGTGGGGGGAGGAGGAGAGGGAGGAGGAGGGGGGGAGGAGGAGGAGTAGATGGAGGAGGAGGTGGGGGACGATGAGGAGGAGGAGTGGGGGGAGGAGGAGAGGGAGGAGGAGAGGGAGGAGGGGGAGAAGGAGGAGGAGAGGGAGGAGGAGGATGGGGAGGAGGGTAAGGAGGAGAGGGCAGAGGAGGAGAGGGAGGAGGAGGGGAAGGAGGAGGAGGTGGGGGACGATGAGGAGGGGGAGAGGGAGGAGGAGGAGGAGGAGGGGAAGGGGGAGGAGGAGGAGGAGTGGGGGGAGGAGGAGAGGAGGAGGAGAAGGAGGAGAGTGAGGAGGAGGAGGAGGAGGGGGGAGGAGGAGGGTAAGGAGAGGGAGGAGGAGAGGGGATCAGCATACACTGCAGGCCCGGGATTAGGGGGGAAATGCAGACCACATGCAGCGTTGGCCTTAGTCTTCCTTCATGTTAACAACATGCCCCCCCCCCCGGTCCAGGGGGACGTCTATGAACCCTGTCTGCCTCTGTCAGGTGTCCCCCCGCTGCTCCAGGGTTTAGGGTCCACTCCCACCAAGACTCAACCAGGTGTCATGTTGGATGGTCCACACCTCAGAGGGTTAAACCCATCCACAGAATGAAGCCATCAAACATCAAACCCATCAGCAGTCATCCAGCCTCTGATTGGTTGGTTTCTCCAGGTTAGAATCATCAGCAGCCAGCATTAAGGAAGGTCTACAGAAGGAGGTGAGCGACTATCAGAGTGGTTCCTGTAGTTCTCAAAGGGTTCTGATCTCACTGCTGAGCGTTGAGCAGCAGATTACTTTGGAAGCCGTGGATGTCCGCATTTTAAACAATAAAATACATTGCAAAAAGTAATATGTATAAAAAAAAGCGTGGAACATGTGGAATAGTGTTGGCAGCCGTCCAGCTGGACGGCGGTGGTCGTCATTGACACAACCGCACGTAACCACGGCAACACGACCCAATAAACCTTCAGACCGCCATCAGAAATACTCTTCACATCTACGCAACCACAGAAAAATGTTTATTTTTCAGTGAGTTGACGTCAAGGAACCAGCGACCCCATTGTGACGCCTGGAGGGAAGATGAGGGTTCATCTCAAACTTCTGCATTCATGCGTCAAACGAAGCAATAAAACCGTACCTGATTCCTCCCAGGTCCTAACGCAGGTACGGCCTGCTGTCTCTGGATGTCTCTCTCCCTCTCTCTCTCTCTCCCAGCATGCATTGTGTTAACCATGGGCCCGCAGTAATAATGCCCCTTGCTCTCCAGAGCCTTGTGAGAAGGAGGCTGGTTTGCCCCCCCCCCCGGCCCCCCCCGGCCCCCCCCCCGGCCCCCCCCGGCCCCCCCCGGCCTCACAGGCTTCTAGAAAATTCCCAGATCTCCTCGGCATACTTCTCATATTAAAAGAAAACAAGTTACACAAATGAGACACATGGTTCTTGTTTGTGATGACAGTTGCAATTGTTTTTACCCCTCCACCCCCACCCCATCTTCTTCTGCTTTTTCGTCTTAAACCCCTCCTCCCTCCTCCCCCCTCTTCCTCCTCCTTCCCTCCTCCCCCTCCCCCTACTCCTCCATCTCTTCCTACTCCTCCTCTTCCCCCTCCTCCTCCTCCTCCTCCTACATCCCCTCCTCCTCCTCCTCCCCCTCCTCCTCCTCCCCCCTCGTCTTCCTCCCCCTCCTCCTCCCCTTTCCTCCTCTCCTCCCCCTCCTCTTCCTCCTCCTCCCCCTCCTCTTCCTCCTCCTCCACTTTCCTCCTCTCCTCCCCCTCCTCCTCCTCCCTCCTCGTCTTCCTCCCCCTCCTCCTCCCTTTCCTCCTCTCCTCCCCTCCTCTTCCTCCTCCTCCTCCTCCTCCTCCTCCTCCTCCTCCTCCTCCTCCTCCTCCTCCTCTTCTTCCTCCTCCCTCCTCCCCCTCCTCCTCCCCTTTCCTCCTCTCCTCCTCCTCCTCCTCCTCCTCTTCTTCCTCCTCCCTCCTCCCCCTCCTCCTCCCCTTTCCTCCTCTCCTCCCCCTCCTCTTCCTCCTCCTCCTCATCTTCTTCCCCCTCCTCCTCCTCCTCCTCCTCCTCTTCTTCCTCCTCCCACCTCCTCCTCTTCTTCCTCCTCCCACCTCCTCCTCCTCCTCCCCCCTCCTCCTCCCTCCTCTTTCCTCCCCTTAAACCTTCCCGGCTGATCTTTCCTCCTTCATGGTGTCTGCTCCTCCTGCTGAAGGGAGTGGACCACATTTGGGTAGGAGCCATCCGGAGGGTTTGGGCTCCACCTGATTGCAGCTTATTGTCGTCTCTTCGTTGTTATAAAGATGGATATCACCTCAAAATAAGGGACTGCGCTGGGCTTCACCCTCTTGCCATTAGTGGAAAGTTCCTGCGGTCCGGAGCCAGCGTTGCGTGTGCATCGCTGGATCCAATTAGACGTACACAGAGCGCCTGGCTGTGGTGTCAGATGGTATCCGACGAGGAGCATCTGTGACTAAACAATAGCAGGGAGGGTTTCTACACACTTTAACCCTCTGAGTGCTGCAGGCTCACGGCGCTGGGTTGGCAGAGAATGTATTTATCAGTACGTACAGTACTATGTTGAAGTTGAAGGTGTAAAGGTTTTATTAATCGGAGTATTTGAAGCGTCCACGCAACATGAACCCTGAGTTCCCCGGACAGACAGCTCTTCCCTCAGCGCCGGTGGAGGCACCAAGTCACCAGTGAGCGCTGATGAACGGATGAGCTGAAGAGCTGCTATATCCACCTGGACCCTGCTAGAGTCCTGTGGAGAGCCACAGCAGACTGGAAGCACACTGCAGGTTGGCCACAGTTGGATTTGGGGGGGTTAGAGCTATATAGAGTACCATTGTAAAGGATGCAGATGTAGGTGACACACATCCATCTTACTGTCAGCAGAGGAGCGTACAATACAGGATGTCCTCCAGAAGAAAGCTTTTAACAACCTACAGTACATTTCATATTAGTGGCTTTAAATGAAAACAAGATAGAAAATAGAAGCTATTTTCTAATCAAATAGAGTCGAGGTTACAGAGTGAGTTGAGGTTGAAAGTGAGGAGGGAGAGAGAGAGAGAGAGAGAGAGAGAGAGAGAGAGAGAGAGAGAGAGAGAGAGAGAGGGAGAGAGAGAGAGAGAGAGAGAGAGAGAGAGAGAGAGAGAGAAGTGTTTGGGCTGCAGATGGCGGGATAGCGTGAGCAGCAGCTATGTCGTCATGACAACTCGGAGCAGAGCCCATCAGATAGGAGAGGACATGAGGGTTGGTGGTGGTGGTGATGATTATGATGATGATGGGGGTTGGGGGAGAGGAGGTAGTGGTGGTGGTGGTGGTGGTGGTGGAGGTGGTGGTGGAGGTGGTGGTGGTGGTGGTGGTGGTGGTGGTGGTGGTGGTGGAGGTGGTGGTGGTGGTGGAGGTGGTGGTGGAGGTGGTGGTGGTGGTGTAAGTGGAGGTGGTGGTGGTGGTGGTGGTGGTGTAAGTGGAGGTGGTGGAGGTTGTGGTGGTGGTGGTGGTGGTGGAGGTGGAGGTGGAGGTGGTGGTGGTGGAGGTTGTGGTGGTGGTGGAGGTGGTGTAAGTGGAGGTGGTGGTGGAGGTGGTGGTGGTGGAGGTGGTGGTAGAGGTGGTGGAGGTGGAGGTGGTGGTAGTGTAGGTGGAGGTGGAGGTGGAGGTGGAGGTGGAGGTGGAGGTGGAGGTGGAGGTGGAGGTGGAGGTGGTGGAGGTGGTGGTGGAGGTGGAGGTGGAGGTGGTGTAGGTGGAGGTGGTGGTGGTGGTGGAGGTGGTGGTGGTGGTGGTGGGGGATAGAGAAGTGAAAGTGACAAGCCACCATGGCCCCCGTCTCCAGTGGGGCTCAGGTAAGAGGGGGGGGGGGGGGGTTATCTAGAGGACCCCGTCTGTCATCAGTGGAGCAACAAAGCTGAGAGGTAAATGACTTTCTCTTACACCTGGATACAGAAGTCTCTCTCACACACACACACACACCTGAAGTCAGGGTCTTCTGGGGGTCTGTGCAGGTGTGTACATGCTGGTGAAGGAGCGTGTGTTACCAGTAGCTAATAGCCCAAAGCAACCACGGAGGGACCCTGGTGATATGAGGGTCTGAGAGGGACCCTGGTGATATGAGGGTCTGAGAGGGACCCTGGTGATATGAGGGTCTGAGAGGGACCCTGGTGATATGAGGGTCTGAGAGGGACCCTGGTGATATGAGGGTCTGAGAGGGACCCTGGTGATATGAGGGTCTTAATAACCATGGAGGGACCCTGGTGATATGAGGGTCTTAATAACCATGGAGGGACCCTGGTGATATGAGGGTCTTAATAACCATGGAGGGACCCTGGTGATATGAGGGTCTTAATAACCATGGAGGGACCCTGGTGATATGAGGGTCTTAATAACCATGGAGGGACCCTGGTGATATGAGGGTCTAATAACCAGAGGGACCCTGGTGATATGAGGGTCTAATAACTAGAGGGACCCTGGTGATATGAGGATCTTAATAACTATGGTGACAATGCATCACTGCAATGAGACGGAGTACAGAGATGAGGTGGTCCGGCTGACACGATGGTGTGAGGACAACAGCCTCACACTGAATGTCAGCAAGACTAAGGAGCTCATCGTGGACTTCAGGAGCCACCGGGGCGCCCACTCCACCATCAGCCTGGACAGGACACAGGTGGAACTTATCAGCTGCTTCCGATTCCTTGGGCTACAGATCTCCGACGACCTGGCGTGGACCCGCAACACGGAGGTCATGCTGAAGAAGGAACACCAGCGCCTCTATGCTCTGCGGTGCCTCAGGAGGGAGAAGAGGAATAGGCCAGAGGTGGCTAGTGAACTTCTACCGTGGCCCGTAGAGAGCGTCCTGACGGGTGGCGTCACCGTGTGGTACGGAGACACCACTGAACAGGACAAGAAAGACATCCAGAGGGTCGTGAGGACGGCAGAGAAGATCATAGGGTGTGCACTTCCATGCATTGAGGAGATCTGTAGGACCAGATGTCGGAAGAAGGCCATGTCCATCACTAAGGACCTCAACCACCCTGGGCTTCATCTCTTCTCCCTCCTACCGTCTGGTCGCCGGTTCCCCAGCATCCGTACAGCAAGGACTACCAGGTTTAAGGATAGTTTTTATCCACAGGCAGTGACCAACTGAACTGCTAGGAGTGCTGCCACTTTCATAACATGTCATTAACATTACACTATCATAACATGTTATTAACATTACACTATCATAACATGTCATTAACATGACACTATCATAACATGTCATTAACATTACACTATCATAACATGTCATTAACATTACACTATCATAACATGTCATTAACATGACACTATCATAACATGTCATTAACATTACTCTATCATAACATGTCATTAACATTACACTATCATAACATGTCATTAACATTACACTATCATAACATGTCATTAACATGACTCTATCATAACATGTCATTAACATGACACTATCATAACATGTCATTAACATGACACTATCATAACATGTCATTAACATGACACTATCATAACATGTCATTAACATGACACTATCATAACATGTCATTAACATTACACTATCATAACATGTCATTAACATTACACTATCATAACATGTCATTAACATTACACTATCATAACATGTCATTAACGTTACACTATCATAACATGTCATTAACGTTACTCTGTCATACTTGGACTTTCTGGACTCATCACAGTTACTGCACTGTATTCATGATGCTGCTGCACTACTGGCACTTTAAAACATGTACATATCATTTACATATCAAGAGCAATATCACTTGCTCTTTTTTTGTTTATTTGATTGTATATATAATTTCAATTTTTATGGTGTTGTTTTTGAGATTCATACTGCGGAAGGGAATGGGGAGGAAGCATTCCTATGGACAAATGGCCAACACAAATCTTATATCTTGATATGAGGGTCTCCTGGGGCTGACCCACTAGACACTCACACACACAAACACACGTGCACACACACACACAGATGCACAGATGCACAAACGCACACCCACACACACATATACACACACACGCATCCACACACACACACACACACACACACACACACACATGCACGCACGCAAGGACCCACACACACACACATGAACACATTGAACACACACACACACGCACATATCACATACACAGGCACAAACTCACACACACACACACATACACACACACACACTCACACACACATAACACGCATACATGCACACATGCACACACACACACACACACACACACACACACACACACACACACACACACACACACACACACATAGGATCGCAAACCATAGAAGAAACAGACATTTAATCTGCCAAGAGAAACCAAACATCAAAGGGCTATCACTGATGGAGCAAGGCTCTGATTAGCTGAGTGTGGTTCCGGGTGGGGCAGGTGGTGTCACTCGCTGGGACCAATCAAAAAGCAGCCATTGTGTTTTGTCACCCCACCGACACCACCCACCTCTCACTGCCGGTTGTTACACGGAGGTGATGGATGGTGAAGCTGAGGCTGAGCAAGATGAAGGAGGATTTCACATTCCTCCCACCGTACCTCAGACATCTTTACCACTTGATCTATGGAGCGCAGTGATTCATGACCCTCTCCGTCTCCCAGCCACATGGGGATAAACGTCTGTTTATCTCCCCTACACCCACCACTGACCACGCCCCCTACACCCCACCCACACCCCCACCCCACCCACACCCCCACCCCACCCCCACCCAGCTCCATCCTACCAGCATTTGATGAGAACCACATTGCTCTCCCATGTGCTGCCTGAGCCTCCTCTGACCACTGCTCAGTCAGAAGCTGGAACCCTGATGGTGGAGCCAGGATTGAGAGATTTATGGTGACACACACACACACGCACACACACGCACACACGCACACACACACAACAACAGCATGCCTATCCCCGAGCGGCCCGTTCTGTGGGTGATTTACCACCTGTTAATAAACAGCACCGATACAAACAGCGGTTGGCGTGTGGTTTTATAGAGAGCGTATCTGTGAGAGATCACCATTAAAACACAGCGCTCATAAACAGAGTACAGCAGGTCCTGGTGCTCACCTCCACGTCTCACAGGGGGGCGTCAGCGCTGTGGCTACACCGCACTTATCCTTTAGAACAAGCATTACAATTCACAGTTAATTACAATAATGAATTACAATTATACACATTACACTATGGGTCAAGTTAGAAAACGATACTGTGTTCTAATGATAGAACACAGTGTGTGTAATGCACTATCGTGTGTCTAATGCACTACTTAGTTAGTGCATTACTGCATTACCATAGTCCTCTTCCATTCAGCAAAACCATTGGGACCTCTCTGGTGTCCCTGGTGTCTGTGAGGTCTCCTCCTCCACCACGGGGGTCTGCCTGGTCCCCGGGGAGAGGAGCCTGGACTACATGTTCAACGTGCGCTAAAGACATTTTTGACCTGACGAACACCAGTGAAATCCAACACAGGTGGGAGCTCTCCTGTTACATACGTGTTGGCGTGACGACGTGGGGGGGGGGGGATTATACCAGCCTGGAATGCCCCTAGTTCAACATGTGGGCTAATTAATGGTCGTCAGCGTCTTTAGTGTAAGAAGGTGTTGACAGGTAGCACTCCACAGACCTGGGAAAGGGGTAGAAGGTAGTGTGTGTGTGTGTAGCAAAAGCATTTTTCTTTACCCACCCCCAGGGCAGATGATCTGGGTCACCAAGCCGAGGAGATCCCCTCATCTTCAGACCTCTGGAGGAATTCCAGGAAAACATCTGTGGAAGGCGTGCAGAAAGACTCAATCTCCCCGGCCTGCAGGCTGCATACAGGACCAGTCTCACTGCTCAGGACCAGCCTGACTGCTCTCAGGACCAGCCTGACTGCTCAGGACCAGTCTCACTGCTCAGGACCAGTCTGACTGCTCAGGACCAGTCTCACTGCTCAGGACCAGCCTGACTGCTCAGGACCAGTCTGACTGCTCTCAGGACCAGTCTCACTGCTCACAGGACCAGTCTCACTGCTCACAGGACCAGTCTGACTGCTCTCAGGACCAGTCTGACTGCTCACAGGATCAGTCTGACTGCTCTCAGGACCAGTCTGACTGCTCACAGGACCAGTCTCACTGCTCACAGGACCAGTCTCACTGCTCACAGGACCAGTCTCACTGCTCAGGACCAGTCTGACTGCTCACAGGACCAGTCGGACTGCTCTCAGGACCAGTCTCACTGCTCAGGACCAGTCTGACTGCTCTCAGGACCAGTCTGACTGCTCTCAGGACCAGCCTGACTGCTCAGGGCCAGCCAGGCTGGGTGCAGCCTGCAAGAGGTTATGGAGAGCTATTGCATTATCAAACATACCTCGTTTGCATATCCATGTTTGGTGTAATTCTTACTCGGTATGATTCTAAACCCCATTGATAGGTCACTGTTGAACTGATGCCATCACCACTTCAGGCTCAGTGGATAGAGGGCTTGGCTGCAGTGTGACATGATCACCGATGTGTGCATGGGTTGCTGGTTAGTTAATGCGCTGAAAACCCAACCTGAATCACCACGGTGCGTCTGCGATAAGAAGCAAGGTCGTGTTCTGGTAGACATTGCCCCCTGCTGGACTGAATTGTGTAATGCTAGGGAACAAGTAACGGTTGAGGTGAGGCTACTGCCGATTGGTCAAATTGACTGACACAATAACCTAAGATCAATGAAGTAGCAAGACAAATCAAGACAGTCAAGGCATAAGAAAAAGCAGGTTCTCACCGGTTTTCAACTGGTAATTTGGTAAACGCCTATTAAGCCAAAAGTCGTCTTCCTTAAATAATGCACTGGTTCAGATGGTCTTGTCTCAATATGAATCGGGCTAATGTAATAATGTATAATGTATAATGTATAATGCATAATGTAATGTTACGATAACTAGCCTAGACAGCATTGCAATTTGGTTACACAATTATTTGAATCACGTTAATAAAAAGAGTAAGGCAAACATGGTAAAGGCAATTAAGGTATATGTTTAATATTTTTTTAAAGAATGCATATACAAAGAACAAAGACTTCAGACAAAGAGTCAACAGGTTATAATTATACCGACTTGGGCTGGACGTCAACTCAACTCTCAAACCCCCAGTGGAAGGACAACCATCCAATCACAAATCATCTTTACCAAACGGTCTCTTTGTAATGGAGCCCAACAGGTTCTCTTTGGGTAACTCTGGTGGGGTGAGAGTTCAGAGGAGTTCCCACCCCTCAATGTAAAGGGACTTAAGTAACCTTTATATAGATTTATATTAAACAAAAACAAACAGCCAGACAGGTAATAAAAACATATTTAGGTAAAAACATGGGGAGCCTACATCCACTTTGTGTGCCATGTAACCTTATTATTACATAGTTCACCGATCATCAGGACCTGAGGGACCTGCAGTCAGCTGGGATGGACCTCCACCAAGCTCTCACCCAGCGACACATTCTGACATGGCACACAATTATGTTGGAGAATTCATATTTAAATGAGCCTTTAAAAACAAAAACAATGGTAGTGGGAATATGGCTGCCAAGACAAGCCATCACGTAAATAGAATATCTGTTAAAGAGTCTCCATGTGAGCCGCTCCACACACGGTTACAGCGTCACTTCAAAGCGCCTTCTGGTCCCTCTTCCTTGGTCCCTGGCATGGAGAACAGCTCTCTGTTCTGCTAACACTGTTAGAAGGTCCCTGCTCTGAGAGGGCCTGGTCCAGCCCACTGCTCCTGTGAATCAACACCCCCTCCCCCCTCCTCATCTCAGGACCTGGGTGCTTCACCTCCATGTGGAGCATCAAGCACCCAGGACCCACCGGCCCTCTGATGGGACCCATCGGCCCCCTGGTTCTGATGGGACCCACCGGCCCTCTGGCTCTGATGGGACCCACCGGCCCTCTGGCTCTGATGGGACCCACCGGCCCTCTGGCTCTGATGGGACCCACCGGCCCTCTGGCTCTGATGGGACCCACCGGCCCTCTGGCTCTGATGGGACCCACCAGCCCTCTGGCTCTGATGGGACCCACCGGCCCTCTGGCTTTGATGGGACCCACCAGCCCTCTGGCTCTGATGGGACCCACCGGCCCTCTGGCTCTGATGGGACCCACCGGCCCTCTGGCTCTGATGGGACCCACCGGCCCTCTGGCTCTGATGACCCAGAGCCCAGTGGAAAGGTGGGCTGAACGTCTCAGACAGGGAGGGCTGTTGGCAATCCACTTGATAACACTACTCCATGAGTGGGGAGGTGAGGGAGAGGGTGAGGACGGGGGGGTGGGGAGGGGAGGTGAGGACAGGGGGGTGAAGAGGGGAGGTGAGGACGGGGGGTGAGGAGGGGAGGTGAGGAGGGGGGTGAGACGTGGGGTGAGAAGGGGGGGTGAGGCTGGGGGGTGAAGCTGGGGGCGAGGCTGGGGGGTGAGGCTGTGTAGTGGCCAGGGGGGGTTGTTTGTGACCTCCTGAAGCCCAGGAGGTCACCACCACCTCCATCCAGTCCTTGTGAAACACCTCATTAAACACATCCTGTTAACCTTCTGGTTACAATGAAGACGGTTGACTCTTGGGGACACGCTGTGAACCAGCCTTAGCAGAGCAAGGGAAGGGGAGGTTTTAAGGTGTGTGTGTGTGTGTGTGTGTGGTGTGTGTGGTGTGTGTGTGTGTGTGTGTGTGTGTGTGTGTGTGTGTGTGTGTGTGTGTGTGTGTGTGTGTGTGTGTGTGTGGTGTGTGTGTGTGTGTGTGATGGTAGTAGAGCACTCATAGCAGCACACATTTGCGTTTCTTCTTGGGCTCTGGGGGCTCCAGTGCAGCCAGGATCGCCTCATCAAACACATTTTTTAGGCCTTTCTGTGAACACAAACACACACACATAGAAACACACAGGCTCAATGATTGGACAACACACACACACATACACTGGTCAAACTTAAAGGGTTAAAGGGGTTCAATGAGGGAGAATAACGACATGTCAACAGAAAAGAGAAATATATAGAACCACATTGATCAATGATGGAGATGTCAGTGTGTAGTTAAAAAAAAAATCATAGGAAGATAAATGGAGAAGGTGGAGGAACCAGGGTGTATAGGGGTCCAGCTTGTTGAGGCACTCTGCCTCGTGATGTGAGGCTCTCAACCTCGTGATGTGAGGCTCTCAGCCTCGTGATGCGAGGCTCTCAGCCTCGTGATGCGAGGCTCTCAACCTCGTGATGTGAGGCTCTCAGCCTCGTGATGCGAGGCTCTCAGCCTCGTGATGTGAGGCTCTCAGCCTCGTGATGTGAGGCTCTCAGCCTCGTGATGTGAGGCTCTCAGCCTCGTCTGAGGCTCTCAGCTGCTCTGAACACAGGGCTGCTGTACCAGGAAGCCCCATGAGAGCCCAGGGGGCTACACACCACATGGTCCAGACCCAGGAGGAGGACAGAGGCAGAGAAACACAAAGTCAATGTGTCCTTTATTCAATGTACTTCACACATCAGTCCACACAATGGAGAAGCTTTATTGGACTAATGGGTTCTCCCAAACCCTTTGCTACGTGCTGCAGCCAGCGGGCTGACTGAGGTGTTCCACTGAGAGGGCCTTAGTGAGGAGAAGAAGGCCTGAATCATGAGGGGCAGGACTAATAACACCAGGGTCCAACTAGGAAACATTAGAATAAAGTTATTCAATATATCTCAGGGAGCTGCTATTTTACTACTTATAGAGAATCTATTTTTCAGTTTGAATGTCACGGTTTTCAAAGCAACAGCGCTCCTTACACAATACTTTGGTAGTTGACATGTAATAACCATTAGTTACTGTTAGCATGGATCAATTAGATCCATTAGCATCAGGAGGAGAGGCTCTGAATGAGCGTTCCCATTACATATACAGGACAACTGAGGATAACTGAACCTCTAGAGGACCTCTTAAGGTCAACACATAACCAAAGGTCAGAGTTCAATGTTCAAGTGAACCAAAACTATAGAGTCTTGAGTTGTTAAAGGCCCACGACGCCACTATGACTACAAGGATTTAGAATGGAGTTCCAATACGAGCCATTGGATCATCACGATGTGAATGTCTTTCTCTAAAGCATTGGATGAGAAGGAGACAGGAAGAGGGAGAGAGAGGAGCAGACCAGCGCTGGATCAGGAGAAGGCTTTAGAAAAGGCGTGGCAGGGAGAGAGCACAGGAAGTGCTAAGAGCTTAAAATATACAGCACTTCCTCTTTCTCTGCGTCTCGGCAGCTCTAGAGCGGCTAGGAAAGCTTCATCAAACACATTCTTCAGCCCTCGCTACAACGACACAGGGGAGAACCAGAGCAGAGTCAGCACCAGAGCAGAGTCAGCACCAGAGCAGAGTCAGCACCAGAGCAGAGTCAGCACCAGAGCAGAGTTAGCACCAGAGCAGAGTCAGCACCAGAGCAGAGTTAGCACCAGAGCAGAGTCAGCACCAGAGCAGAGTTAGCACCAGAGCAGAGTCAGCACCAGAGCAGAGTCAGCACCAGAGCAGAGTTAGCACCAGAGCTAACAGAGTAAAGCCAGGCAGACGGAGGGTAAAGGTACATAAAGAGGAGATGGGCTTCAGTGATTTCCCAGTGGGCTAAAGTTGGGGCGTTGACGGAGAGGTCTCTGGACAGGAAACAGGATATGACATCAGCGGCTGGTTGAGCTCAGCCAGGGAGGAAGGTAGAGAGAGACAGGAAGGAAGGCGCTTAGCGAGGAGGAAGCACAGGGTGCACCTTAGCACCATCAAGACTATTATTCTTGAGCAGCCCCGGGTGGGAACTCTCAGGCCCTCTGCCAGTGGCCAGGTCGGGTGTGTTGAGGCAGACCCTTTAGTCAGAGAGACTCTGGGGTTCTTGAGGAATTACAATGTAGTGTGCCACCACTTCCCCAGGGATAGGGAGCCATGGGACCCTTCTCACACCAACCCTCCAGCTGACTCTTTATCCCCTCGAGGTGAAATAAACCACCTGCTGGTTCATAACTGCCCTCCGCTGGGCCCCGTCTCCTCAGACAGCGCATCGTCACGGTGACGGCTGGGGAGGAAGCTTCAGAGCATCCCAGAGGAGTTCACCAACCAGACATTAACTGTCATTCATAAAAACATCCAGAGCAACAGCTAACTTCAACCCGAGCTCCGGTTCTGGTTCTGTACCGACCAACACAGATGGCCAATAAAGGGATTCAGCAACAGTCCATTTAGGCCGTGCGGTGAGTGCCGTCAAGCTGACCCCGGCCCCAACCTCCTACCGGGCTACAAGAACATCTTAGTCTGGTCTATTGCCTTTAAAACCTTTATTCAGCTCCACCATAACCCATTTGACAGAGACAGTAATCCCAGTCTGTAGAGGAGGACAGTATCCCCGTTCCTCCACCTTATTGGTTCTTCATGGTTGTGTGCTGTGTGAGGGGTGCACCGTGTGCTGGGTGAGGGGTGCACCGTGTGCTGTGTGAGGGGTGCACCGTGTGCTGTGTGAGGGGTGCACCGTGTGCTGTGTGAGGGGTGCACCGTGTGCTGGGTGAGGGGTGCACCGTGTGCTGTGTGAGGGTGCACCGTGTGCTGTGTGAGGGGTGCACCGTGTGCTGGGTGAGGGGTGCACCGTGTGCTGTGTGAGGGGTGCACCGTGTGCTGTGTGAGGGGTGCACCGTGCGCTGTGTGAGGGGTGCACCGTGTGCTGGGTGAGGGGTGCACCGTGTGCTGGGTGAGGGGTGCACCGTGTGCTGTGTGAGGGGTGCACCGTGTGCTGTGTGAGGGGTGCACCGTGTGCTGTGTGAGGGGTGCACCGTGTGCTGTGTGAGGGGTGCACCGTGTGCTGTGTGAGGGGTGCACCGTGTGCTGGGTGAGGGGTGCACCGTGTGCTGTGTGAGGGGTGCACCGTGCGCTCCACCTGCGTGAGGGCGGAGCACTCCACGTATTTAACAGCCTTCAGGTCTCGTGCCAGCTTCTCCGCCGTCTCAGGGGTGATGGGTTTCTGCTTGTTCTTGGCCAGCTTCTCTATGGTGGACGGGTCGTCCCGCAGATCAATCTGGGTCCCCACCAGCAGGAAGGGGGTCTTGGGACAGTGGTGGGTTATCTCCGGGACCCACTAGAGAACCAACACATCAAATACATGGAAGGAAGGAACCTTTATTCTAAATATGGACGTCACAGGTTGACCTGATGGTGACTCCATCAGAGTGACTCCATCAGAGTGACTCCATCAGAGGACAGCCTACCTTTTCTTTGACATTCTCAAAGGAAGAGGGGGACACGACTGAGAAACAGACCAGGAAGACATCTGTCTGGGGATAACTCAGAGGTCGTAACCGGTCATAATCTTCCTGACCTGAGAACATACACAACATACACATTAAAACACATGCCAGGGCGTTGGCCAGACCTTTGGTTCATTGTGGACATCTGCAGTAGCTAGAAGCTGTATGGTGTCTCCTGATCATGTCACGTTTGCAGCATGTTGCATTTGATTCTTTGGATAATCAGTCTATCACACAGCTGGCTGACGGCTAACTGAAGCCCGACGAGAGGAACAAACCTGCAGTGTCGAACAAGCCCAGAGTGTAGGGCTCCCCTCCGATCATCACCGTGACAGCATAGTTATCAAACACCTGGCCCAGAACACACATGTTAGGGCACTCATCCATGGGACCGTAGAAGTGGTGTGTGAAACACAGGGATAAACACTTACCGTTGGGACATATTCAGAGGGGAACTTGTTGGTGGTGTAAGAAATGAGCAGACATGTTTTACCTACTGCTCCGTCCCCCACTACTACACACTTGATGGTCTGCATGGCTGTGATCGACAATCCTCACTACTCATCCAAGACCTGGAAGAGGAAACAATTGAGGAGAAAAGAAGGCATTTGTGATTCCTGAACATAAGATGCTAAATCGAATCCAATTAAAGCCATCATTGTCAGCAATTAGTCAGCACAAATTCTGCTACTAGACTGCTACTACTACCACGCATCATTATGTGTGCTTAACATCCGACATGGTTGAGCCAGTAGTAGGAGTAGGAGGACGGTTGGTGAGGCTAAGTGGGCATGAACACCTGAACAAGGGAAAGTACCAGCCAGAGGATGTGATCAGTAGGCCGGGGGATTCTGTGATGGTGATCAATATGTTGTTGTATTACTTCTGCTCTCATGGGCCTCAAGTCAAATGATCAGAACATGCATTTGTTCCCATCTCTACGAAGTAATGTTCATTTCCCCTGTTCTGAATCTCAGGACAATGATCAACGAATATAACTTTAGAAATCCATCATAAAGAACAGACGCAATACAAGAGCAGTGGTGTAACCGTCTTCCTTCTGTAATACTAATGACTCAAGACATTAGCCACTCAAGTGGTCTTACGCCAGCCAACACTCACTTTAAAGAGAAGCTTTAAAGTGAGCTAAAGTAAAGCTTAAGCACAGCAAAGACCGGTTAATATCCAGGTGTATCACAGGACACCAAATTTACACTGATAAACCGTGTTTACAGTTTACAGCATTTACACTGATAAAGGGTTAACAGTTTACAGCATTTACACTGATAAAGGGTTAACAGTTTACATTGTTTACAGTAATAATGAAAAAATGCACAGCAACTGGACTATCAGCACTATGCCACCCGCTTTACAATTTACATTTATACAGTTTGTAGTGTTATATTGATATTGATACTGCATGTATGTAAATATGTGCATTTGAATTTAGTATTTACTTGTTTTCATTCTGAGCACATCTTTCGAGCTTGCTTAAACATAACATATATAAATAACACCTCTATAACATTACACATATATAACATTACACCTATATAAAATTACACCTCCATAACATTACACCTCTATAACATTCATATAAAACATTACACATCTATTTATAACATTAGACCTCCATTACATTACACATATATAACATTACACATGTCTAATATAACATAACATTGCACATATATAACATTACACCTCTATAACATTAGACATATAATATAACATTGCGCATATATAACATTACACCTCTATAACATTAGACATGTATAATATAACATATATAACATTACACATATATAATATGTCCTTCAGTCTTTATAGGTTCATTAATACGATTGTCCTTTTATATAAAGTCTATATGGTTTAATTAACACATTAAACCAGTCTACTGGTCTTTAACCAGCAGTCTGTTCCCATAGGAGTGTTCTCTCTTCACTATGTCGCTGGTTATAAATAAAGAACAATAAGAGGTTAACCGAACCATTAAATAAACATCAACGAACCGTTAACTAACCATCAACGAACCGTGAACTAACCATCAACGAACCATTAACTAAACGTTAACTAACCATCAACGAACAATAAACGAACCGTTAACTAACCGGTCTGGTATTAGAGCATTATCCAGATGACTCGACTGCTAACTGCTAACGTTAGCGGATGCTGAACCACATTAAGAAACACCTAAACAAAACCAGTTCAACCAGAATGCGAGACCAGCCATGTATCGATCATATCCCAGCCCATCGATTAAGAGAAACCTATCCGATAATCGTGTGAATGGTGTATAATTAAGAGACCGATCGTACCGTGTCTCGAACTGCTGCTGCTGGGCGGTGGCAGGACGCGAGGGGCTTCCCAGCCCGCCGAGCAGGGGCTCTACGTCATCAATACCGGATCGATACCCCAATAACGGTCCAGGCATATTTTTTTTATAATAATTGTAAAATCATGTAAATAACACAATATAATAACATACATGGTGCACTTTAATTTCCAATTTAAGACACAAATCGAACCTTCCCTTTTACAGCACGGCGGGTGGCTCAGAGGTGCGCTATTTTAATAACCCTACCGGTCTGGGAATATCGATTAGGTTTAAAGTTAAAGATCAACACTTAATGTCCATCGAGAGAGATTAGCTCGTCCAGCACACCTGACTGAGTCAGGTCTGGACTTTGACCTACAAGAGACCGCGGTGCCCATGTCTGCCACAAGAGGGCGCTAGAGATTAGCAACAAGATCAGAGAAAATATATAAAGCCAAAAACATTGAAATACTGACGCCAGCTCAAAAGGTATAAAAAAAAACACAACAACTTTATTTTGGGACAGGTGCCATGTGGCCATGAAACAAACAATTACACTAATATGTCAAAGAATTATGGTTTGACACCAGTTCCAAAACCAAAACAGGGATAAGGATTATTGTAGAAAAAGAAAACAGCTGTGGGTATTGTCCATCCACCTAGGGGGGGACCGCCACACTCTGGAGCAAAGTGATGTTGTCTCCTTTCAACATGAGCCGGCCTGGAGGAACAGACAAGGGTCATTAGTATCATAAACAGATACATAATCCCTCTGTGTATTATACACAGATACATAATCCCTCTGTGTATTATACACAGATACATAATCCCTGTGTATTATACACATGGATACATAATCCCTCTATGTATTATACACAGATACATAATCCCTCTATGTAGTATACACACATGCATAATCCCTCTATTATACACATACATAATCCCTCTGTATTATAGACATACATAATCCCTCTATGTATTATACACAGATACCTAATCCCTCTATGTATTATACACAGATACCTAATCCCTCTATGTATTATACACAGATACATAATCCCTCTATGTATTATACACATGGATACATAATCCCTCTATGTATTATACACAGATACATAATCCCTCTATGTATTACACAGATACCTAATCCCTCTATGTATTATACACAGATACATAATCCCTCTATGTATTATACACATGATACCTAATCCCTCTATGTATTATACACATGATACATAATCCCTCTATGTATTATACACAGATACATAATCCCTCTATGTATTATACACATGGATACATAACCCCTTAAACAGTTCTAAAGTAACCGATACTGAGCCACACAAATGCTGTATATTCTTGCAAAAAAAGCAATCTTAGGTCAATATATACTGAAGGCAACTCATACATAGTGAACCCCATGAGTAATAATCAGTAAGTATACGAACAGATTACAAAGTGTGTATTGCAGGTTTGGTTCACAGGTATCAGTTAGGGGCCTTTTAGACGGGATATTTGTACAAAGTACAAATACAGAATTGGTAATATAAATGAGTGAAAGCTTATGTTGAACCCTTGAGCTGATTAGGGAACCACACCCCAAATAGATACAGTGTGTGTCCTGTGTACCATTAATGTTACCACCTAGATGACATTGACCTTTCTGGCTGCCCGCACAAAATAAAAAATATATAGCAAAATGTTCAAGTCATTCTCCATGTCTAAATTCTATATCTGGAAAATTATGAATGCACTTTATATTTATGTAGTGAAATGTGTTTCTCTGCATTTAACCCATCCTAGCATTAGGAGCAGTGGGCAGCTATTGTATATACAGGGGAGCAGTGGAGGGGTCTGGTGCCTTGCTTAAGGGCACCTCGGCAGTGCCCAGGAGGGCGAACTAGCACCCATTTCCAAGTACCGGTTTGCATTCACCATACTTGGTTCGTTTCGGGGACTTGAACCTGCGACCCTCCGGTTCCCAAGCCGAGTCGACTGACCGACTGGGTTCCTGCCGCCTTACATAATTCATGTGCTCATCATGACTGCCTGTGCTAGGAAGGGAAACCAGAATCTGGTCAACGGACCTCATGTGAAAAACACCGTAGACCCACATCTTCTTACCAAGGGGCTTTCTGTTCTTAGTCTTCATGTGGACTTCCTCGGCATCGTCCAGAACCAGGTTCATGTACTCGTCAAAGCCCTGTCATTTCACAAGGGGTGACAAACATAAGTTACCAGCTCTTAAAACCGGTTACAAGAAATGTGATCCCTAATTAGCTTTAATGATCAGAGTTTGCACTGATCATTCTAGGGTTAATCCATTCATCACTTGACATTGTTAGGTTAGACATCAATGAATCTCAATAAACCATAAGGTTCACAATGCTATACTTCAAAATCCATATACAAAACCGTTCTACTTTTTGGTGTCACTACAACCCTGAACGTAAACTCCCGGCTATTAACATGACCCACTACCTGACACACCCTCACGTCGGGAGCTCAAACTACCAATACATTAAAACACTTCTGTAACCGTCGAGAAATGTATTTGTAGTTCCGAAACAGGCGGGCTACCTTCATAGCCAGTGTATGAAATGCACATGTTGAGGATCCAACAAAAAAAACACTTACAATAATGCAGCCTTCTATCCGCATGTTCACCTGTTCATAAAGCCACACCTGGATGCGGGAACGCTGCAGACACAAGAGACATGAGACTAAAGTCACTGAACTAAATACAAGAGGTTTAACTTAAAGTCCAAATGGAAGCCTGACTCCCCTTTCCCTCCTGCAGTATGTACTTCTAGAACAATACTATAACAAATTATACTCAGAATCCCCTGAGAGGCGAGAAAATACACAAGATATGTATTGGCCATTTGTAACAAGTACATAGGAATACTTACTCTCCATTCCCTCCCGCAGTATACATGTTAAAAACACCATAACAATCATATATACAATTAAATAAACAAAAAAGAGCTGCAAAGTGACTGACAGATGAAATGTAATATCAATACTTACATTCTGTAGATACCTGAAGATGAGGTTCTGGGAGGAAGGAGTCAAGGAATACCAACAGATACTTGGAAAACATGACTTTATATACAGTAAACAAAGAGTTAATGAGAGTTTAGTGTCATTAATCAGATCAACTGGGAACCAAAGCTGAGAACCGACCGGTTCCAGAGGAACAGGAGAGAACCCGACCGGCTCCAGAGGAACAGGAGAGAACCCGACCGGTTCCACAGGAACAGGAGAGCCCTCAGGAGCAGTGATTACACAACAGATGACCG
>CM051002.1:35899427-35901927 GCA_027704905.1 Muraenolepis orangiensis | reverse complement strand
TCCGACGAACTGAACTGCTGTATCGCCTCGCAGCGGGACATCAGGGAGTGATTTTAACAGAAACGTGGCTGACCTCCGTGATTCCTGATGAAGCAGAACAACCACCGGGATTCTCTTAATTACAGCTGAGTCTACGGGAAAGACCAAAGGTGGGGGCGTATGCTGCTTGGTGAACAACAGCTGGTGTACGGACGTTCAGGTGCTTTCTCAACACTGCTCATCCAGTTTGGAATTACTGACAATCAAGTGTCGCTCTTGCTGAGGGAAAATCTCCACTATTTCCCATGGCGTTTTACATCAAACCACGGGCTGATCGAAGTGAGCAAACTTCAGAATCGCTACCCCGAGGCAGTCCCCATTGTAGCGGGGGACTTTAACCACTGCAACTTAAAGACACCCATAGCCATGAAGTACCTGGATAAACTGGCCATGTCACACAAAAACAGCACGTATACATAATGTCGTCTACAGGTCTGTAGACGACACCATCTCCCTGGCACTACACACCTAGACAGGAGGGACACCTACATCAGACTGCTATTCATTGACTACAACATCAACTTCAACACCATCGTTCCCTCCAAGCTGGTCCTGAAACTGAGGGACCTAGGTCTGGGCGACCCCATCTGTAACTGGATTAAGGACTTCCTGACGGGCGGGCCTCAAGTGGTGGAGATTGGAAACATGATCTCCACGATTGCCACTCTGATCCTCAACACCGGAGTACCCTAAGGCTGCTGCCTCAGTCCCCCCCCACATGACTGTACAGCCACACACAACAACAATCGGATTATCAAGTTTACAGACGACACCACAGTCATTGGCCTGATAAGCGAGGAGAACAAAATGGAATACAGAGATGAGGTGGTCTGGCTGACGCGATGGTGTGAGGACAACAGCCTCGCACTGAATGTCAGCAAGACTAAGGAGCTCATCGTGGACTTCAGGAGCCACCGGGGCACCCACTCCACCATCAGCCTGGTCCGGACACCGGTGGAAGTCGTTTTCTAGGACTACAGATCTCCGATGATCTGGCGTGGACCTGCAACACGGAGGTCATGCTGAAGAAGGCCCACCAGCGCCTCTATGCCCTGCGGTGCCTCAGGAGAAGCGGCATAAGCTAACGGTGGCTGGTGGCACCGTAGAGAGCGTCCTGGCGGGTGGCGTCACCGTGTGGTACGGAAACACCACTGAACAGGACAAGAAAGACATCCAGAGGGTCGTGAGAACAGCGGAAAACATCATCGGGTGTGCACTTCCATGCATTGAGAAGATCTTTAGGACCAGATGACGGAAGAAGGCCAGCATCCGTACAAGGACTAGCAGGTTTAAGGATAGTTTTTATCCACAGGCAGTGACCTACTGAACTGCTAGAGGTCACTGCACTTTACTGCACTGTATTGAGGATGCTGCTGCACTACTGGCACTTTAAAATGCTTTTATATGCTTTATGCACAATTCAACACATGTACGTTTTTTATTGTTTTTATTCATACTGTGGGAGGGAATGAGGAGTTAGCATTCCATTGTACTTGTTGGAAATACAATTCATGAATCATGAATGTACTGCATGGCTTCTGAGCCTTAGTGTGCAGACCCTAGAACTGTTCCCTACTGAATGTGTTTCCGGGCATAGGACAGTAGGGACATGCCCTACCAATGCAAACAGAATACAACTGGACAACCTCTGTGGGCCGACCCTGTTCAAGATTCAACATTTTTATTTCCCATTTTTATTTCCTATTTCCTATTTGGCCTTCTTCTGACATCTGGTCCTACAGATCTCCTCAATGCATGGAAGTGCACACCCGATGATCTTCTCTGCCGTCCTCACGACCCTCTGGATGTCTTTCTTGTCCTGTTCAGTGGTGTCTCCGTACCACACGGTGACGCCACCCGCCAGGACGCTCTCTACGGGCCACGGTAGAAGTTCACTAGCCACCTCTGGCCTATTCCGCTTCTCCTGAGGCACCGAGGAGCATAGAGGCGCTGGTGTTCCTTCTTCAGCATGACCTCCGTGTTGCGGGTCCACGCCAGGTCGTCTGTGATTTGTTGTCCTAGGAAATAGAAGCAGCTGACAATTTCCACCGGTCCAGGCTGATGGTGGAGTGGGTGCCCCGGTGGCTCCTGAAGTCCACGATGAGCTGGATGAGATAACATTAGAAATATGTCCTGTGTTATATGCAGATACAATATACAAGATATTTATCACTAGATGATATGACACCTTGAAGACACTTTGTTTTACTCATATAAAAAATGGGCTTCCTTGGCTATTGTATAAAGTAAGGACAAACAAACACCTTTGCTTGTTTGACCATGGATTGTTGGACCATAGATTGTTGGACCCTGGATTGTTGGACCATAGATTGTTGGACCATGGATTGTTGGACCATAGATTGTTGGACCATGGATTGTTGGACCATGGATTGTTGGACCATGGACAGACATAGTAGTCTGTCTTCCATGGGGAAAGAGGTCCCATAGTGTGAAAAGTGTG
>CM051002.1:35879773-35895927 GCA_027704905.1 Muraenolepis orangiensis | reverse complement strand
ATATATGTGTATGAAGCTGCACATCGGTGGTGGTCGTGGTTTCCGTTCATCTTTTGGATGCCTTATCAATAACATGGTGTGTGTGTGTGTGTGTGTGTGTGTGTGTGTGTGTGTGTGTGTGTGTGTGTGTGTGTGTGTGTGTGTGTGTGTGTGTGTGTGTGTGTGTGTGTGTGTGTGTGTGTGTGTGTGTGTGTGTGTGTGTGTGTGTGTGTGTGTGTGTGTGTGTGTGTGTGTGTGTGTGTGTGTTGAAGACACCCAAACAGCTTATCTAAAGAAATAATAGTCAATATTTGTTGAGTTAAATTGGTGACACACACATGTACACACGCACACTCCAACACCACTGCTGTCATCCATCAGCACTTCTTCTCATCTTCCCACATGTCAACTGTTTCCATCCCTTGACTGGCAGGTGGAAGAAATGAGCCTCACTATTAGGACACACACACACACACACACACACACACACACACACACACACACACACACACACACACACACACACACACCACACACACACACACACACACACACACACACACACACACACACACACACACACACACACACACACACACACACACACACACACACGTTCTTGTTGTAATTGACAGAGGTGTGTGTGTGTGTTAGGGGTGGGGGGTGTTTCAGATACTGACTACAGGCTGTACACAAGCAGAGAAGAGCGACACAGGAAACCGACTGAAAGAGGGAACACACAAGAGAACGCTACTTACTATCCAGGACAAAGCAGACAACACACTTGCACACGTAAACAAGTACACAACTCAGAGCAGTACAAAGGTAAGATGTCTCTTTTTGATACCTCAAGATGCAGGGGATTTGCATTTCACCAGGTGTGTGTGTGTGTGTGTGTGTGTGTGTGTGTGTGTGTGTGTGTGTGTGTGTGTGTGTGTGTGTGTGTGTGTGTGTGTGTGTGTGTGTGTGTGTGGTGTGTGTGTGTGTGTGTGTGTGTGTGTGTGTGTGTGTGTGTGTGTGTGTGTGTGTGTGTGTGTGTGTGTGTGTGTGTGTGTGTGTCCTGCATTTGCTGCAACTTGTCTTATTTAGGTCATAGTTAATTTGCCACCTGTTCAAAGGTGTATTTGAATTTGCATTTGCGCCCACCATATAAAGATAGTTTCTTTATCACATAAATAGTTAGTTTCTTTACCATCAAAAGAGTTAGTTTCTTTACCAAATAAAGATAGTTTCTTTACCACATAAAGATAATTTCTTTACCATATAGTTAGTTTATGTTCTATATAATGAGTTAGTTTCTCTACAATATAGAGTTAGAATCTTTACCATTTCATCAACTGTGTGTGTGTGTGTGTGTGTGTGTGTGTGTGTGTGTGTGTGTGTGTGTGTGTGTGTGTGTGTGTGTGTGTGTGTGTGTGTGTGTGTGTGTGTGTGTGTGTGTGTGTGTGTGTGTGTGTGTGTGTGTGTGTGTGTGTGTGTGTGTGTGTGTGTGTGTGTGTGTGTGTGTGTGTGTGTGTGTGTGTGTGTGTGTGTGGTGCTTATTCAATTGTGAGTGAAATTAAAAAGTCAGATGTTGTGGTTTGTACAAGCTAGTACAGGACTGAGGTGTGCTGCCATCACACCTAACGTTTCACGCCAGAGTCTTTTGTCCCTAGAAGAATGGCTCCTGGTTCAGCGTATTGTGCTAGAAAGCGTGAGTAATACCGCTTCCACTCCCGCTGTAAACATTCTCACGCTAAGCCACAGGTTGGGTTTGGGCCCCGTTGGTCTGGGGACTTGTTTGTAATTATGAAAATGCTTTTTGAGAAAATTCACAAAAGCAAGCAAAGTTTAATACTTGGAATATATACAGTATAATTAGTTGTCATGCGGGAGGTTAAAGAGACGTGTGGGCTCTGAGATGGGAGCTGGCCGCTCACTAAGGACCCATATTCACTGATCACTGAGCGGCTTCTGTTTCTAATGCACCTCCCTGACGGTTCCTCTGGATGTTCCGCTTTTCCATCAATACACTTTTTTGGTCACCAAACGAAACCATTTGCATGCAGACGCAATTGAGAAAGTAGTGTGTGTGTGTGTATTTGTTTATGTAGCTTATTTTCCTGCATATTGGAGACCAAACAAGCATCCTATTGATGGATCAGCTCAACTTGTGCTCAAACCCCAGCGCTCGTTTCCTCGTCAATTTACATGATCCTCGTTTCAACTTCAGACAAGGCTGGTCTGTTGTTACTTGGACCAAATTGGTTCTTTATCATCACAAGACACACACACACACACACACACACACACACACACACACACACACACACCACACACACACACACACACACACACACCACACACACACACACACACACACACACACACACACACACACACACACACACACACACACACACACACACACACACACAATGCATGTGAGTGGAGTTTTTGCCACAAGAGCATCTAACCTCAACTGTTGTGATTTGCATTTATAAAAGTAACGCCAGTCAAAGCGGAGGTATCTAAAGCGTCTGTTTGGACTTTACGTGGTTTGGCTAATCTTGTGGAATCATGTTTAATACTCATTTGTATATTTATAATTAGAATATTGTTGTGTGCATTTGCATATCTTGAATAATGTTCTATTTGTTTATAGAGCGCAACTTCTACATGGGTGTCGTTTTTATTGGTTAGATGGAAACTTTGAAAGATTCCCTTAATGACTAAAGGTGTTTGTCTTTAGTTCAATGTTAGTGCAGTCAGATGTCCGAGGAGCATGGGATTTAACCATGAGGCTTCACCTTTCCTCCAACTTTCTATTGCTAATACCAAGCATCCCTAACCAACTGACGATGTAGTAGACCGTCAGTGACAGGACATGGAGATCCTAGTTATCAATGGGTGCTGATGCTCAAGGTGGACAACTGTCCTCAAAGGTGCCGTGTGTACAACTTGGCGACATCTAGCCGAACAAACTTATACGGAATATAAAATAAGAATCTTTCTTTTTCTACTTTAGGGCTGTTGTTCCAACTGTTGTTCTCTGGTCATGTAGCACCAGTTCTCTAGGGCTGTTGTTCTCTGGTCATGTAGCACCAGTTCTCTAGGGCTGTTGTTCTCTGGTCATGTAGCACCAGTTCTCTAGGGCTGTTCTCTGGTCATGTAGCACCAGTTCTCTAGGGCTGTTGTTCTCTGGTCATGTAGCACCAGTTCTCTAGGGCTGTTGTTCTCTGGTCATGTAGCACCAGTTCTCTAGGGCTGTTGTTCTCTGGTCATGTAGCACCAGTTCTCTAGGGCTGTTCAGGATAATTGTGATTGATCTGTATACATCACACTATGCTTGTTATTTTCCAAAACTTAAGTAATTTAAAGTGCAATATCATGTTTCTACTTGTCATCACAATATCATGACTAAATGTCTTGTGATCCTAATGAATGCTGACCTCAGGCTGAGGAGAGCCCTCAGAGATCAGAGGCAGCCCAGCCTCCAGGGGAAGAGGTCGGAGCTCCTGTTAACTAACCCGTCCATTCAGACGTGATCTCTGCTTATCAGAGCTGGTTACCTACCCCACACACACACACACACACACACACACACACACACACACACACACACACACACACACACACACACACACACACACACACACACACACACACACACACACACACACACACACACACACACACACACACACACACACACACACACACACACACACACACACACACGTGTCCATGTGGCCCTCCTGTGTCCTGCTTTACAATCACCTGTTGCACTCCTTACTGCTGTGGAGGTGTTGTCATGGCAACACCTCCACGACCTCGACCTGCTCTGTCTATAAGGCCTTCAGCAAACACAGCCCCCCCCCCCCCCCCCACACACACACACACACACACACACACACACACACACACACACACACACACACACACACACACACACACACACACACACACACACACACACACACACACACACACACACACACACACACGGAGAGCATATACCGTGCTCACGTGCTTGTTGCGAGGAGGGGGCTGTGAATGGGGCGACAATATTAAGACACACACACACACACACACACACACACACACACACACACACACACACACACACTCTCTTTAGAATGTGTGTGGGGGGGGGGTGGAAGAGCCTCTTTGAAAAGAAAGAATGAAAAAGAAGGAGAAGAATGTGGCCTTCATGGACCTCCTTTCTTCTCTTGTTCTGTCTCTTTATTGGGAGTGTGCCCCCGCCTCTCCCTCTCTCTCTCCCCCCCTCTCTCTCGCCCTCTCTCTCTCGCCCTCTCCCCCTCTCTCTCCCTCTATCTCTCTCTCCCCTCCCTCCTCCCATCCTCTGATCAATGCCACAGTAGCCTTTCGCTAGCCACCACAATGGACGACCTGTTGAGAGAGAGAGAGAGAGAGAGAGAGAGAGAGAGAGAGAGAGAGAGAGAGAGAGAGAGAGAGAGAGAGAGAGAGAGAGAGAGAGAGAGGAGAGAGAGAGAGAGAGAGAGAGAGAGAGAGAGAGAGAGAGAGAGAGAGAGAGAGAGAGAGAGAGAGAGAGAGAGAGAGAGAGAGAGAGAGAGAGAGAGAGAGAGAGAGGCATGAAAAGGGGGCTTCTTTTTAACCTGCCTTTCTGAAAAGCCAAGCAAGAAGAAAGAGGGGCCGCCACTGAAGTCTGTCTCTCTGTCTCTCTGTGTGTGTGATGTTCTCCTGCCCTTTGGAGTCTTTCTAAAGAAGATGTATAAATAGGCTGATGACACAACTACTCCCCTCCACACAACGAGAGAGACACAACTACTCCCCTTGCGAGAGAGAGCCTTCCAAGCTGGAAGGAGATGCACATAGTTGTGTCCTCATGTCCTCACGGTGTGTGATGGATCAAGTGTGGAGATCACGTTATTCAAAGTCTAAGACTTTCATTGTTGTCCAAAATGTTACTGGGCTATTCTTACATACATTTCTACTTACATACAATTACACTTTACATTAAATTTCTCTTCATATACAATTATACTTTATATACAATTACTCTTTATATACAATTATACTTTCTGTGTGTGAAACAGTGTAGTTTAAGGAGGGTGTCTGTGTGGAGAGGCTACAGGGCAGCCACCATCCATGCCATAAGAGAGAGAGAGAGAGACACACACACACACACACACACACACACACACAGCAGGCAGACATGGAGTGTGTTCTTGACAGCCGGGGTTCTGTGGACCCAGCTTGTTTGGTTCAGAACCCTTGACATCAGAAAGAGGAGGGGAACAGAGGGGGGGGGGGGGTGGAGGAGAAAGAGGAGAGGCAGGAGAGAGGAGGTGGGAGAGGAGGTGGGAGAGGAGGTGGGAGGATCAGGTCTTTGTGTCTCTGTCCCTCACACCTCCATTCTCTAATGAGCAGCGGTCAGCAACACAAGAAACCTTTGTTTGAGATCTCTCTCTCTGTCTGTCTCTCTCGCTGTCTGTCTCTCTCTCTCTCTCTCTGTCTCTCTCTGTCTCTGTCTCTGTCTGTCTGTCTGTCTCTCTGTCTCTCTCTGTCTCTGTCTCTCTGTCTGTCTCTCTCTCTGTCTGTGTCTCTCTCTCTGTGTCTCTCTCTCCCCCGGAGCGTAGCCACAGAGCGTAGCCGTGCTGGCCGCTTCACACCTGATCCTGGGAGGTGTTTGCATAAAGCCACCGAACACTCACACACCTGTTAGTGGATGGGGGTTGCAGTGGTTGATATATCTATTGGGTATGAGGTGGGGGGGGGTGAGGGTCACCTGTGACAGCCCGCTGATTATGCAAATGAAGGCCCTTATTGGCCGAGGGAGAGTGAAGAGGTCCTTTGTGTGGGTCCCTTGAGAGGCTGGGGGAAGGGGGTGTGTGTGTGTGTGTGTCAGTTTTGTTTTTGTGTGTGTTGTGAATATTAAAGAAGACACTGCATGCATGGTTAGACAGACTGGAAGGTGCCGTGATGCATGCTCTGCAAACACCATCACCCCCCCCCCCCCCCCGTGTAACACACACACACCCCATGTAACACACACACACACCCTGTGTAACACCCCCCCCCCCGTGTAACACACACACACCCTGTGTAACACACACACACCCCATGTAACACACACACACACCCCGTGTAACACACACACCCCATGTAACACACACCCCGTGTCACACACCCCATGTCACACACACACCCCGTGTCACACACCACACACACCCCATGTCACACACACACCCCGTGTCACACACCCCATGTCACACACACACCCCGTGTCACACACCCCATGTCACACACACACCCCGTGTCACACACCACACACACCCCATGTCACACACACACCCCGTGTCACACACCACACACACCCCATGTCACACACACACACCCCGTGTCACACACACACCCTGTGTCACACACACACCCCATGTAACACACACACCCCATGTAACACACACCCCGTGTCACACACACACCCCATGTCACACACACACCCCGTGTCACACACACACCCCGTGTCACACACACACCCCATGTCACACACACACCCCGTGTCACAGGGTCCCGGACAGACCCCGGTCCCCATGGTTCCCCCGACCATCCCCCGAGTCTTCTGCCGGGACACGGAGAAACCATGTTTCAAGGAACCTGCTTTCAGAGGAGCAGGCTGTGGTCCGGTGGTCAGGACGGTCTCCTCTAGCGCCACATGGCCATGTTCACACCTGCATCCGTAATTGTGAATAGATGTGAATCTTTGGGAAGCCTGGGAATAAATAAAAATCTTCTTTCTTCTCGAATTCTTTCTCCGTTTTTTCTTGAATTCTTTCTTTCATTCTTTCTTCCTTTCTTTTCGGTCTCTCCCGCTCTTCTCTCTCTTTCTCTTCTCTCGCTTTCTCTTTTCTAGCGTCCTTTTCTATTGCTCCTCGGGCGTAGAAAGACACGAAACCCAACAAACGGCTTCTGTGGGGAAGAGGAAGGCTTCGGAGAAGGGTTTCACTGTGCCGGGCGGGGGTGGGGGGTCGGGGGTGGTGGATCGTCAGTTCAGAGGGTGAAATGTTTTTGTTTTTTTTCTCTTTACGAGTTACAACGTGTGTGTGTGTGTGTGTGTGTGTGTGTGTGTGTGTGTGTGTGTGTGTGTGTGTGTGTGTGTGTGTGTGTGTGTGTGTGTGTGTGTGTGTGTGTGTGTGTGTGTGTGTGGTGTGTGTGTGTGTGTGTGTGTGTGTGTGTGTGTGTGTGTGTGTGTGTGTGTGTGTGTGTGTGTGTGTGTGTGTGTGTGTGTGGGTGGGTGGTGTGGGTGGTGGTTGAATTTCACTGTTGTCATCTTTTCAAAGACTGATGTTATCTGTTGGGACAAAGAGAGACACACACACCCCATCATGTGTCTCTCTTTCCTTGTTCCGCTGTTGGACGTGTCATCAGAAAACCAACCTGTCGTACACAACGGAGACTCAAAGATCACCCTGGGATTGACAGTCCCTCCGTTCTCATCTTCTTAACTTGGTTGTTTCTCAGTCGTTGAGCAGTAGAATGTTCTGTGACGGGTGCACTGGTGAGACATATGATTGGTATTCTCTGAACTTCACTGGGCGTGAAGCACACAGGAGGAACCATAGTTCTGATGAACCAAGCGGGCCTAAACCTAGGTGTCCTCATCCTCAACACAGACCTCATTGGACTTCTGGAACGTTGCTCTACATGTGTCCTTGAACATCAATATGGTGGTCATCTCCGGCTGGTCTGTCCTCCTAATGCTCGTTCTCCTCCAGGGCAGCAGAAACCTTCTGGAACACTTGGTTTGGTTCAGAGCTTCATCCGGCAGTATTTAGTTGTAGTTCCCTTCCCTGTTACAGCCTACACACACACACACACACACACACACACACACACACACACACACACACACACACACACACACACACACACACACACACACACACACACACACACCCCTTGGAGGCATTCCATGTTGTCAACAGCCCATTGGGGTGCAGAGATTCTGTACATACCTTTGCATTGAGACACACACACACACACACACACACCACACACACACACACACACACACACACACACACACACACACACAGCGTGTGAACACCACCTGTGGCACCTCCTCCGGCCCCCCACCACCTCATCCGGCCCCCTTTGGAACGTGGATGGGAACCCTAGGAATAACTTTCAAGTGGGACAGCTCCTTACACACACACACCATCACACCACTCAAAGACAGGTGCCGTAAAAAAACAACTGAAAAGGTTGACCCCCCCCCCCCCCCCCCAGTCTCTGTTATGTTTAATGTCTCCAACATCGAACGCTCCTCGAGGACATGGGAGGAGAGGAGAGGGGGAGATGAGAGGAGAGGGGGAGGGGGAGGAGGAGGGGGGGGGGGGAGAGGAGGAGGAGGAAGAGGAGAGGGGGCAAGTGCACCTGACATTATCAATGTGTCTCTTTTTGCATGTGTGTGTGTGTGTGTCAAACTGACTGTGTGTGTGTGTCAAACTGACTGTGTCTGACTGTGTCTGACTGACTGACTGTGTGAGACTGTCTTTGTGACTGTTTGTGTGTGTGTCAAACTGACTGTGTGTGTGTGAGACTGTCTTTGTGACTGTTTGTGTGTGTGTCAAACTGACTGTGTGCGGTCCTGACTCAGTCTGTACATTCCACTCCCATTGTTCCCTGGTGTGTTTCCTGCAGCCCGTGGCTTTGTTCCGCTGGGGGCCCATTGTCCTGCTTCCTTTGTTCCGCTCGGGGCCCATTGTCCTGCTTCCTTTGTTCCGCTGGCCTCAGAACAATGACCCGCTCAGAGGAGACGGCTCTCGGCCCGCTGAGCTCCGTCTGTTTGCTTCAGCTGTCGGCCATGTTTCTCTTTCCTGCTCACACTGGCTGACGAACAGAAAAGGAACACACACACACACACACACACACACACACACACACACACACACACACACACACACACACACACACACACACACACACACGATAAGAATTTATATTCTTATCATATATATATGATAAGAATTTATATTCTTATCATATATATATCAATTAGTGTTAACCAGGCCTATATACTGTGTGTGTATACATATTTAGTAATTTATTGTATATTGAGATTATTGTGAATATTTGTGGTTTTGTTTAACCGCTTTGAAGAAGGTGAGGCAGCAGTCCTCCTCCTCAGTGTTCACCATCAGTCCTCCTCCTCAGTGTTCACCAGCAGCCCTCCTCCTCAGTGTTCACCATCAGCCCTCCTCCTCAGTGTTCACCATCAGCCCTCCTCCTCAGTGTTCACCATCAGCCCTCCTCCTCAGTGTTCACCAGCAGCCCTCCTCCTCAGTGTTCACCATCAGCCCTCCTCCTCAGTGTTCACCATCAGCCCTCCTCAGTGGTCACCAGCAGCCCCTCAGTGTTCACCAGCAGCAGCCCAAGTTCACCACGGTTCAGCCTCGCTCACTCAATTTGTCATTGTCAGGCTGTGTTCCTTTTACTCGCTCTCCCCACCTCTCGCTCTGTGTCTCTCTATCGCTCTCTCTTTGTCTCTCCCCACCTCTCGCTCTGTCTCTCTATCGCTCTCTCTCTCTTTGTCTCTCCCCACCTCTCGCTCTGTGTCTCTCTATCGCTCTCTCTCTTTGTCTCTCCCTGCCATTGTCTGCAAGCCCTTCTAAGCCGTTTTTTTTATTCCCTTTGTCACACACACACACACACACACACACACACACACACACACATTATACAGTATAGACAATTGTCATACAGACAGCTATTGGAAAACTGGCCCTGCAGTGACTTGACCTCTGACCTTTCTGAATTCCTCAATGACCTGTGCCTGTGCTTTGAAGAGCAGTCACCTCTCTCTGACTCCTGTGCATCCCTAATGACGGGTACCCATGGCTACTGCAAGGCCCTTAGATCACAGAAACTACTTTAGTGCAATGTCCTCTTTACTTGCTCAACTTTACAGCCTTTTGTTAAGAGAAACGGTTTATCAAAACTTTTATTGAAAAATGTTTATTTAAATATAATCAAAGTTTAATTTATGCCCCCCTTCCAGAATGGTTGAGCCCAGCCCCCCAGCGCTGTGTCTCCATGGCAACGGGGATGTCAGCATGGTGGGTGTCAAAGTAGAAGAGGAGGAGTTTAGTGACGGAGGAGGGGCCATATCCCTCCACCCTCCCATCAAGCAGTCCCCCTCGCGGGATTGGCCAGGAATCCCGTCTGTGGAGGCACGCCAGCTAACTCCGCCCCTCTCCTGTTCCCCCTCGGTAAGACAAACACTGGAAATTGCAGAGGCCTCTGATTGGTCGATAAACGGCGAGATGTGGCACATTCAAACCTTGTTATTTGAACAAACTCTAGAATTAAATATTCAGCTTAAATGCGTAAACGTCTACAAGCCGAAACAATTGGACCAGGAAATAGTATCTCTGTTGTTAGCATTTTGTTGTCCACGTTTTGTTCCTGGAGTGTGATTGGCTAATGGTCCTGGTGCTGCGTCCTGATAGGACGCCTCCCCAGGTAAGGAGCTCCCTCTGAGGCAGAGCCCCGTGGGAGGATACAGTCGACCGGAGGGACGGCCCATCTTCAGCCAAGGTACCCTCCCCCCTGCTTCCTGTCTGTCCTCCCCCTGCTTCCTGTCTGTCCTCCCCCTCCTCTCCTCTCTAACACAAGCACTCTGAAGTGTTTCAACTGAGGCCTAAACTGATCTAAACCGAACGTATTTTACTACTTGAATGGGGTACCACTTCTGTTATAATATATTTAATAAAATATAATTAATTTAAGGTATTGGATTATACTATAATGTTTATTCTAGCCAATTGATTCTCTCTGAAGTCCCAAGTCAGCGATTTTACGAGCTGTAAACCACGAGCCCTCCTTGGTCCTTTGATTACAATTACATGTAGTAACTCAAATAAAGATGTGCGATTAACATGAAGACATGTGCAGTAAATAACAACAAAAACCAAACAACAAAACCTAAACATTTGAGGTAGTTTCCATCAGGCTAGTGGCCCCAAACTAACTGCAGACGTCTCTTGGCACAGACTCTAATGTGTAATCTGCAGCTCTGGGAAAAGGGTGGCAGTTGCTCTTGTGACATGCCGCCTACAAGGCTCCACTCAGTCCCTCCACATACAGGACAAGGCAGGTGTTCAACAAACCAGTTTGTTGGCAAGATGTTACAGCCTGTTGAATAATGGCTGAAGCTCTGCCTGAGTGTGTGAGGTGATGGCTGGTTTATCCTGCGTGCCTTGATCACCTGATGCACCACAGGTGTGCAGCCTCACCAGCCAAAACCTCTAATCAGTCTGACTGGGGCCAGGTGAGGCTGCTTCTACCAGACTCTAATCAGTCTGACTGGAGCCAGGTGAGGCTGCTTCTACCAGACTCTAATCAGTCTGACTGGAGCCAGGTGAGGCTGCTTCAACCAGACTCTAATCAGTCTGACTGGAGCCAGGTGAGGCTGCTTCTACCAGACTCTAATCAGTCTGACTGGGGCCAGGTGAGGCTGCTTCTACCAGACTCTAATCAGTCTGACTGGGGCCAGGTGAGGCTGCTTCTACCAGACTCTAATCAGTCTGACTGGGGCCAGGTGAGGCTGCTTCAACCTGACTCTAATCAGTCTGACAGGGGCCAGGTGAGGCTGCTTCAACCAGACACCAACCACACACACTCCACCCAATGCCAAAATCCCCAGCCAAAGCCTATATACTAAGTACAATTGTAAACTGGAAGGGGTTACCATACCTAGAATACAAAATCCACGCACCTCCCCTGTGTGACCTGACTCCCCCTCCATCCTGGAGACCGGGGCCTACTGCTTGGCTGGTGGAGGTGTTGCTGGACTTAGTCATTAGGCATCATGCCCATCTCCCTCCCAGGGCATGGGGACCTGGGCTTGCTGACGGCGGTGTGGCTGAGCCTGGGCTGCTGTGCACTGGACCCAGGGGCCGCTGGCCGCAGACTGCTGCTGTTGGTGGTTGAGGTGCTCTGCTTGGCACCCCCGACTACTCGCTGCCCCAGGGGAAAGGGCTTGTGCTGGGAGGTGGCTGCCTGTCGATGTGGCTGGTAGCTCCAGTGCATCTCCGGGCAGCCCTTCTGTGACTCTTCCGGTCGGACAGCCCAACCACCAGTTAACCCTGCCTCACTGGCACTTAACCACCAGTTAACCCTGCCTCACTGGCACTTAACCACCAGTTAACCCTGCCTCACTGGCACTTAACCACCAGTTAACCCTGCCTCACTGGCACTTAACCACCAGTTAACCCTGCCTCACTGGCACTCAACCACCAGTTAACCCTGCCTCACTAGCACTTAACCACCAGTCAACCCTGCCTCACTAGCACTTAACCACCAGTTAACTCTGCCTCACTGGCACTCAACCACCAGTTAACCCTGCCTCACTGGCACTCAACCACCAGTTAACCCTGCCTCACTAGCACTTAACCACCAGTTAACCCTGCCTCACTAGCACTTAACCACCAGTTAACCCTGCTTCACTAGCACTTAACCACCAGTTAACCCTGCCTCACTAGCACGTAACCACCAGTTAACCCTTCCTCACTAGCACTTAACCACCAGTTAACCCTGCCTCACTAGCACTTAACCACCAGTTAACCCTGCCTCACTAGCACTTAACCTCTAGTTAACCCTGCCTCACTAGCACTTAACCACCAGTTAACCCTGCCTCACTAGCACTTAACCACCAGTTAACCCTGCCTCACTGGCACTTAACCACCAGTTAACCATGCCACAGGGCTGGGCTCCTCAACAACCAGGACACGGGTAGATGTTGTTCCAGTTTATTGGCAACTTGGCAAGTTGTTCCAGCAGGAGCAGGTTTTCGATGATGTCAGAGCTGATGGATGGTTTATCCTGAGTGCCTTGATCACCTGATCACAGGCTTCCTCATCACACATGCAGACATTACACTGTACAATGGACATACTATTGACTAGGACTACTGTAGTCACTGTAGTATTAGCCTGATGTCAACATGAGGAAAATAAATCACAACTAGCAAGAACAACTATCAAGCTTTGTTACTTCAAGTCTTGTGCTCAATTTACCCCGTCCAGTTTGCACTGGACGGGGTAAACGTTTGCCTACCTTGACATTTCAAATCGTGCTTGGAACCACTTCCATGTACGCTAGTGTCCCAGGTTAAGGATCCACTTCCATGTACACTAGTGTCCCAGGTTAAGGAACCATTTCCACGTACGCTACTGTCCCAGGTTAAGGAACCACTTCCACGTACGCTAGTGTCCCAGGTTAAGGAACCACTTCCACGTACGCTAGTGTCCCAGGTTAAGGAACCACTTCCACGTACGCTAGTGTCCCAGGTTAAGGAACCACTTCCACCTACGCTAGTGTCCCAGGTTAAGGAACCACTTCCACGTACGCTAGTGTCCCAGTTTAAGGAACCACTTCCACGTACGCTAGTGTCCCAGGTTAAGGAACCACTTCCACGTACGCTAGTGTCCCAGGTTAAGGAACCACTTCCACGTACGCTAGTGTCCCAGGTTAAGGAACCACTTCCACGTACGCTAGTGTCCCAGGTTAAGGAACCACTTCCACGTACGCTACTGTCCCAGGTTAAGGAACCACTTCCATGTACGCTAGTGTCCCAGTTTAAGGAACCACTTCCATGTACGCTAGTATCCCAGGTTAAGGAACCATTTCCATGTACGCTAGTGTCCCAGGTTAAGGAACCACTTCCATGTACACTAGTGTCCCAGGTTGAGATGTAAAATGGAATACCTACTTCCCATTCCCGCAGTATGAATGCCTACAACAGTGCTATACTCAACTATACAACACTATATACTTCCTATGATATGTTATACTATATACTTTACTAATTACACATTTGTATAATGTGCCCTACACAAATACAACTAGGCAGTTTAAACCAGTGACTCATAACCAGAAATGAGTTTACAGAATGCCCTTTAAGGGTTGTGCATTAAACATGGATCCTAAGGAGGTGTGGTTCACCACCCTCAGTCCTCGCATGTTCCGTCCAATCCTTCCTCACACAGCGGGACAGGATTACAACAGAGCATCTCATCGTCATTACTGCAGGTCCACTCAGTGACCACGCCCACTTGTATAGCTACATTACTGTTACACACCTGTTCTCCTTCTAGTTTAATAATACATTACTGTTACACACCTATTCTCCTTCTAGTTTAATATTACATTACTGTTACACACCTATTCTCCTTCTAGTTTATTACTTCTTTGAGAATAAGCATGCAAACTATCAACTAATGAAAAACTGTCACACATTCAGTTTGAATATTAATAAAGTAATTGTAATAGACAAATACACAAGTAGACAAACAGACGTAGAGACAATGCTCTGAAGGGAGTTCCCGGATCCAACCTTCACCTGTGAGGTGAGGATCACCTGTGAGGTGAGGATCGGGATGTTACTCAGGGTTTATCCTGTCAGGATGGCCCATGAGGAGGAATGTCTAAACGATAGTTATTGTTGTAGACCAACAGCTGCATGCCAGTTCACTCTCTATCATAACATGAAGGAAGTCATGGTTTCCCACAGTAGAGTAAATGCACACCTCAACGAGGGTAAAGCAGATTGATATCTAAATGTGGAGGATTGAATCCTCTTTATTGGTCTCATGTTCACACAGTGAAATGTGTTCCTCTCATTAACCCATCCTAGTATGAGGAGCAGTGGGCAGCTATTGGATATACAGGGGGGCAGTGGAGGGGTCTGGTGCCTTGCTTAAGGGCACCTCGGCAGTGCCCAGGTGTTTCGGGGGACTTGAACCCACAATCTTCCGGTTTCCGAACCAAACAGGCGGAGCTATCCTGCTGCCCCGTGGTATTTCAATTAGAGTTGATTGACAGGATGAGGACAGGAAGGTCAGAACTTATTTCTTCACATTTGCATGTTGATAATTGTGGTTAATTTGTTTTAAACAATATAACGCGATGGCCCTTTTGAATGAGCTCTGTTTGAGTTCATGTAATCTGGAACATGCGACCCGGGGTAGAGAGCAATAAGAGGCAGAAGGACAGGAGGACAAAGAGGGAGTGTTCCTCATGGTGCTCCCCATGATGGTCACAGGACGCGTTATGGCCTCCTCTCATCCCGGAGGCCGAGCCACAGATGGAGAGAGAGAGGGATGTATAGAACAAGATGGGATTCAAAGAGACACTTCACCCTCACGAGGACCGCACACAACTGTGTGCGGTCCTCGTGAGGGTGACTGTGTGTGGGAGACAATCTCAGGAATGATGGAACCCTGTCCTAAAGGATGTGTGAAATGTCTTGAGTGCGTCTTGCTGATTATTTAACAGCGGTGGACTCCATTTGGTCAGTGTAGTGACCAAAGGTCATCGTGGAGACTGCAGGGTGGGGTGAGGGGAGTGGAGGCTGGGGAGCGTTCGGTGGGCCTCTTATCAGTCTATGACCCTGGACCAAAATGTGTTATCCAAAGCAGCACAGCCTGGTACAGCTACACACACATACACAGTTGTGTATGTGTTGTGCATACACAGTGTGTGTGTTTTACCTGTTACAGGTGAACAACGTGACTCTCGGCGCTAGGAGAATCTATAAGGGGGGAGAGAGGGAGAGACAGACCAGCAGGTGTAGTCTGGTTGATCTGCTCAAAGGAAGCAAGACAGCCCATCCAACGCGAGCGCACCTTTTAACCCTTGAACACACACACACAGTAGTACATACTGCATTGTGTGCAGTATGTAGTGGACCAAGCTAGTACTGAAATCCAGAACCTCCTCCACACCAAACCTCCTCCACATCAAACCTCCTCCACCAAACCTCCTCCTCCTCACCAAACCTCCTCCTCACCAAACCTCCTCCTCCACCAAACCTCCTCCACCAAACCTCCTCCTCCACCAAACCTCCTCCCCCACCAAACCTCCTCCACCAAACCTCCTCCACCAAACCTCCAGAGCGCTTCTTTCCTGGCCTTCAGGGCCACTCTGAGTGACAGCAGCGATGGGTCTTGGAGGAATTCTGAAGCTATATTAGCTTCATTAGCTTTGTATTCTTTGTATTTTGACTTTGTGTTGTGTTTTGTGTCCTTGGTCACAGTCATGCCGACCATCGAGAAGCTGCTCAGCACAGACTGGAAAGAGACATTTCTGGAGAGAAGCGCCGAACAGCTCAAAGGTGAGCAGGTCCAAAATGGTACAACCCCCCCCCC
>CM051002.1:35852273-35862273 GCA_027704905.1 Muraenolepis orangiensis | reverse complement strand
CACACACACACACACACACACACACACACACACACACACACACACACACACACACACACACACACACACACACACACACACGTTTTGTGTTTGTTTTTTCTTTCACAGAAGTCACCAGCTGTTATGTGTTTAAAGACATGCTGTAGCTTTATTCCTTACTGCCTTATGCTCTGGACCGGTTGGCTTCTGTGTTGTTGGTGTTTCCCATCAGGACGCAGCATGCCCATCCACTCCACCTGCTGGAGATGGGAAATACAGTCTCCATATGAGGCCAGCTGGGTGCCATCAATGTGCTACTGCTGCCCCCTGCTGGCTGTCTATCAGAACTGTCACACAGACACTCAAAGTCAGAAGGCCCTTATTACAATATTGTTAATTTCTTTCATTTATTATAAAATCCCCAGATTTTATCTTGAATAATAGTGTTGTACAAGGCCTGCAGCACAAATCAACAACATCTACGTGTGTGTGTGTGTGTTTATTTGAGTGTTAATCAATAAGGTCAAACTCAGCCCGGTTGAGCGTGTCCTCCATGCTTTTTCCCTGTTGATGAATGAATGAATCCGGCTGCACCGTGTGTTAGGATGAGCGGTGAGCAGTCTTTAGAACGCTCTCCGTGTTCCGCTGGCAGCCCTCCCATGGGGCCAGAGGAGAGGCCACCATCTCCCCCACTTCAAGTCTCTGTCGCGGAGCAGGAAGTGAATGTTTCGATGCACTTGTTAGATCTTCTGGACAAAGACCGGAGCATCTCTAAGGGGGATGCTTCAGGGCCGGTTGTCAATCACAAAGCTGTCAGAGCTGACCTGTGGTGCAGTGCACATCCTGGTAGAGGATGCCCCTCCTGTGATTGGTCCTGCTCAGGGCGGTCCTCACCTGATTGGTCCTGGTTAAGACACTGGGTTGTCCTCTGAGCTGCCTCTACTCTCAAGCCCTGCTGGTGTAAATAGAGATAGACTTTATTTTGTTTATAAGAGGCTGTCATTTAAAGGTGTACATTTTCTTTGTTTTCCAGGTTTTGTGTTGCTGTTGTATTTTTCTGAAAAACAAATAAATTGGTTGTGTTAATTTTGTTTGGTAATGTGTTTTTTTACAGGTGTTACAGGTAGGGTTATCTACAGGTATGGGTTATCTACAGGTAAGGGTTATCTACAGGTAGGGTTATCTACAGGTAGGGTTATATACAGGTAAGGAGGGTGAGGTGATATTGATCAGTATGGGAGGAGGGTGAGGTGATATTGGATATTAGATTAGGTGGTATTAGATTAGATTCTAATTGATTGTCATTTCCCAGCACAATAATTCAATAAATCTAAGCAGAGTGCAAATGTTGCAGTAAAGTGTAAGGTAATATATAATGTACAGTGGTTAAATAAGATGTAAAACCAATCTACTAAAAAAAGTATAAGCAGAATTATAGGTATATATTTATACACGGGTAAGTATACAAGTATAAACAAGTAGTGAGCAGGGGTATGCAGTTATATCAACAAGGTAAATCAATGTAAATAGGGCAGGCAGTGAGCAGGGCGATGCAGCCATGGTTGGGGTGAGAGGGGTCTCTGTGTGTGGTGCCTTCCTCAGACACCCCTTGTGGTGGGTGGTGTTTACTGCAGGGGGGGGTCATCCAACCATGCATGAAGTGGCCCTGACACACTGGGATGCAGTTGGTGAGGATGCTTTCAGTGGCACACCGGTAAGGTATGGGAGGAGGGTGGGGGGATATTGATCAGTATAGGAGGGTGAGGGGATATTGATCAGTATAGGAGGGTGAGGGGATATTGATCAGTATGGGAGGAGGGTGAGGGGATATTGATCAGTATGGGAGGGTGAGGGGATATTGATCAGTATGGGAGGAGGGTGAGGGGATATTGATCAGTATGGGAGGGTGAGGGGATATTGATCAGTATGGGAGGGGGGTGAGGGGATATTGATCAGTATGGGAGGAGGGTGAGGGGATATTGATCAGTATGGGAGGAGGGTGAGGGGATATTGATCAGTATAGGAGGAGGGTGAGGGGATATTGATCAGTATGGGAGGGGGGTGAGGGGATATTGATCAGTATGGGAGGGGGGTGAGGGGATATTGATCAGTATAGGAGGAGGGTGAGGGGATATTGATCAGTATAGGAGGGTGAGGGGATATTGATCAGTATGGGAGGAGGGTGAGGGGATATTGATCAGTATGGGAGGAGGGTGAGGGGATATTGATCAGTATGGGAGGAGGGTGAGGGGATATTGATCAGTATAGGAGGGGGGTGAGGGGATATTGATCAGTATGGGAGGAGGGTGAGGGGATATTGATCAGTATGGGAGGGGGGTGAGGGGATATTGATCAGTATGGGAGGAGGGTGAGGGGATATTGATCAGTATGGGAGGAGGGTGAGGGGATATTGATCAGTATGGGAGGGGGGTGAGGGGATATTGATCAGTATGGGAGGAGGGTGAGGGGATATTGATCAGTATGGGAGGGGGGTGAGGGGATATTGATCAGTATGGGAGGAGGGCGAGGGGATATTGATCAGTATGGGAGGGTGAGGGGATATTGATCAGTATGGGAGGAGGGTGAGGGGATATTGATCAGTATGGGAGGAGGGTGAGGGGATATTGATCAGTATGGGAGGAGGGTGAGGGGATATTGATCAGTATAGGAGGGTGAGGGGATATTGATCAGTATGGGAGGAGGGTGAGGGGATATTGATCAGTATGGGAGGAGGGTGAGGGGATATTGATCAGTATGGGAGGGTGAGGGGATATTGATCAGTATGGGAGGGGGGTGAGGGGATATTGATCAGTATGGGAGGAGGGTGAGGGGATATTGATCAGTATGGGAGGAGGGTGAGGGGATATTGATCAGTATAGGAGGAGGGTGAGGGGATATTGATCAGTATGGGAGGGGGGTGAGGGGATATTGATCAGTATAGGAGGAGGGTGAGGGGATATTGATCAGTATAGGAGGGTGAGGGGATATTGATCAGTATGGGAGGAGGGTGAGGGGATATTGATCAGTATGGGAGGAGGGTGAGGGGATATTGATCAGTATGGGAGGAGGGTGAGGGGATATTGATCAGTATAGGAGGGGGGTGAGGGGATATTGATCAGTATGGGAGGAGGGTGAGGGGATATTGATCAGTATGGGAGGGGGTAAGGGGATATTGATCAGTATGGGAGGGGGTGAGGGGATATTGATCAGTATGGGAGGGGGTGAGGGGATATTGATCAGTATGGGAGGAGGGTGAGGGGATATTGATCAGTATGGGAGGAGGGTGAGGGGATATTGATCAGTATGGGAGGGGGTGAGGGGATATTGATCAGTATGGGAGGAGGGTGAGGGGATATTGATCAGTATGGGAGGGGGTGAGGGGATATTGATCAGTATGGGAGGAGGGCGAGGGGATATTGATCAGTATGGGAGGAGGGTGAGGGGATATTGATCAGTATGGGAGGAGGGTGAGGGGATATTGATCAGTATGGGAGGGGGGTGAGGGGATATTGATCAGTATGGGAGGAGGGTGAGGGGATATTGATCAGTATGGGAGGGTGAGGGGATATTGATCAGTATGGGAGGAGGGTGAGGGGATATTGATCAGTATGGGAGGGGGGTGAGGGGATATTGATCAGTATGGGAGGAGGGCGAGGGGATATTGATCAGTATGGGAGGGGGGTGAGGGGATATTGATCAGTATGGGAGGAGGGTGAGGGGATATTGATCAGTATGGGAGGGGGTGAGGGGATATTGATCAGTATGGGAGGAGGGTGAGGGGATATTGATCAGTATGGGAGGAGGGTGAGGGGATATTGATCAGTATGAGAGGGTGAGGTGATATTGATCAGTATAGGAGGGTGAGGTGATATTAATCAGTATAGGAGGGTGAGGTGATATTGATCAGTATAGGAGGAGGGTGAGGTGATATTGATCAGTATAGGAGGGGGGTGAGGTGATATTGATCAGTATAAGAGGGTGTGGGTTGAAATCAATAACACAGTAGACCCCCGGTCAGACCCAAAGAATCATCCTTGATGAGCCGTTTTAGAAAGTAATAAATAAATATTATATAGTTTGCTGTCTGTCCGTCTATCTCACTAAAAGCTTTTGTTATGTCTTCGTTGTCCATTAGCAGTAGTCGGTAGCTTAGTGCCCTCTGGTGGCCACCACTGTAAATTCCATGATCTATTCTAGCCCTAAACTCCAGTCTATTTGGAGTGGAACGGGGGCCAGCTGACTGACCCCACGGAAGCACCTGACGCTGCCAGGATGTTAGAGAACGAGGATGTCACCCTTGTCTATGGTTAGTGTGTGTGTGTGTGTTTTTCTCCCTCTCTGGCAGGATATCCCCGCCAGTAGATTTGCTCCTTCCTTCCTCCCTCAGGGTCACCAGTGCTTCATCCTACAGCAGCTGATCACAACAATGGTATTTACACCGTTTTATATTATGCACACACAGTTTAATTTTGAACTTTTAATTTGAAATATTTACCTAAGAATGTTAAATAACTCTTCCTGCCACATGTGAAGAGAGGTAAAGTTTCACTGTACAGTCAGAAATCACAGTCATTATTACAGTATGTACACTATTAGTCAACACGGCCCTCCTCCCAGCAGGTCCCCTGGTTCCTAAGCTCAGACATTCACCTCAAATCATGTACAAAAAGCAAACATAGAAAGTAGTAAAAATGCAAAGAAGAAAAAACAATTATATGTACAGTTTGAAAAGAAAGCCTGTTATCACACACACACACACACACACACACACACACACACACACACACACACACACACACACACACACACACACACACACACACACACACACACACACACACACACACACACACACACACACACACACACACACACACACACACACACACACACACACACACACACACACACACACACACACACACACACACACACACGTCCCTGTTGGTTTGAGATGAGCGCAAACCCCGAACCACAATCTTTAAAGACGATTTTAAGATTTTTAACTTTGAAGGTTTTGGTCAGTGAATTAACTTAATCTTGGACACTTCAGTTGAAAAGAAAGTAATTGCCATAAGTGAACATGGAGGTCTCATGAAAATATGAAGTTTGAAGATGAGCGGAGACAAAGAAAGAATAAGAAACAAAAACAATCACTGTTAAAAGTGCAGAAGGAGAACTGTGCTACAAGTGAACACCTTTACTCCAGGATGCCTTGTGGTCCAGAACCACAGACAGGTCCTTCTTGCACTGCGGACCAGCACATCTTCACCAGTAGAACACAATCCATGAACAGAAACTCCCTCAAATATTAGTCCACAAAAAAACAAAACAAACTAAACAAAACACAGAACCCCCCCGCGGTGCTTTGGTACAGTCCGTACTCTTCTGTCTCATCACTGGAGTGTCCCCCCCCCGCGGTGCTTTGGTACAGTCCATACTCTGTCTCATCACTGGAGTGTCCCCCCCCCGCGGTGCTTTGGTACAGTCCGTACTCTTCTGTCTCATCACTGGAGTGTCCCCCCCCGCGGTGCTTTGGTACAGTCCGTACGGCTCAGGGTTGGTCTCATTGTCATATCAGGGGCTCAGATGAGACTGCAAAGCAACATTAGCGTCAACTGGACGAAAGAGAAAGCCGTTTAGTGCAAGGTAGCGTTAATGTGCAGTCCAATAAATGAGCCTTGTATATATACCTACAGTATATATACATCAATTAGTTACTCAATCGTTCTTCACTGCTCCAAGATAAACCCCCACCCGGTCCACAAGACACGTCCAGGCAGAACCCAGAGCAGCAGGGCTAGAACCAGAACTACCAGCTAGTGACCTGGTGGCCTGCTGCTGCAGCTCTGGGAGAACGGCCCATACGCCACCCACTAAGTGGGGCTGGCCTTCCTTTAGGATTCAGAACTGGTTTAAATTTCCCTATGAAGATGGTGCGATGTCTTGTCATAGATTCCAATATAGCTTTTTTTAGGTCCACTTTTAGATGGCCACTGATTTAAATGAAGCTAAATCATGGAGAAGGACCCAGGATTGTCTGTGTGCTCAGGTCCCTCCTCAGAAGCACTTCGGTCCATCAGCTGTTTACTCTCTGATTGGTTAATGGCTGTTCCTCCACCCAGAGTCGCGGAGGTAGCAGCTTCAGCAGGGGACTCAAACTTCCACACACACACACACACACACACACACACACACACACACACACACACACACACACACACACACACACACACACACACACACACACACACACACACACACACACACACACACACACACACACACACACACACACACACACACACACACACACACACACACACACATATATATATATATATATATATATATATATATAAATAAATATCTTTTGTTAAAATTTGGGCACAAAGCTTGAAAACATATCAGCTCTGTTTAATTTCGAACACTCACTGAAGATCTGAACAGCAGACGGCTGGTGGTTCTGAGCCGGCGTCGGACATGATTCAACAGCCTTGATAGGTTTAGTCTCAGTTCAGTCTGTGGGAGGAGTCTATTGAACCACAGGTCCTCAGTTCAGTCTGTGGGAGGAGTCTATTGAACCACAGGTCCTCAGTTCAGTCTGTGGGAGGAGTCTATTGAACCACAGGTCTTCAGTCTGTGGGAGGAGTCTATTGAACCACAGGTCCTCAGTTCAGTCTGTGGGAGGAGTCTATTGAACCACAGGTCCTCAGTTCAGTCTGTGGGAGGAGTCTATTGAACCACAGGTCCTCAGTTCAGTCTGTGGGAGGGGTCGAGTTTTTAAGGACGGTTCTGATCAGAACAGAAAGGAGTGATTCACTGAGGAACTTCGGGTCACCAGCTCCACGTGGGTCACTAAACACACCGTCTAGACGGTGGATTTAGCCAAGGCCATGAGACAGACTGGTTGATACCAGTTTGACATCTGAATGGAACCACCAGGACACGCCCCTGTCGCCATAGTTACCACCCACCTGGTCTGAACAGGTCGCGGTGAAGTGCTTTAACGGAGCTGTAGTGGCAGAGAGTATCACCAACCTACACCCCTACACCCCACCATCCACCACCACCCACCCCACCCCACACCACCCCAACACCTATGGAGTGACATAACTAAACCTTGAGCACACCTGGAGTAGCTCTGCTGCCCGGAGGGGGAGAGGAATGAACGTTGAGTCCGTTCGAAAATAAAATATAATGAAAAATAAGTAAAAACCCATTCAACATTAGATGCAGACAATACACACACACACACACACACACACACACACACACACACACACACACACACACACACACACACCACACACACACACACACACACACACACACACACACACACACACACACACACACACACACACACACACACACACACACACACACACACACACACACACACACACTAGTTAAGCTTTAGCTGCAGTTAGACCGAAGCTGTGGGGAAATGAATACAAAATGGAAATTTCTATCTTTTCTTTGCTGCATTAAAGAGGAGTGTGTGTGTGTGTGTGTGTGTGTGTGTCTTCCTTATGGAGATCCCTTACTTCCATAAGGAAGATCATTTCATATCCAGTCCAAATGCTACAGACTCAGCTACAGTAGAAGTAGATCTGCTCCCATTGGTTGTTTTTTTCTACCCGTCTCCCCTTGCCCCGGCCCCTCCCCTCTGGCCCCGCCCCCTCCTGTGGGTCTTTACTCTGGGATCTCCAGGGCCATCACTGTGGGCTTGGTTTTGAAGTACTGGTTGAAGCGCAGCACGGCGTATCTGTGGAGAACAACACATCCACATCTGAGGAAGAGGAGTGAACCAGACCATCCGGCTCTAGTGTCGCCACCTAGTGGTGGAACATAATTAATGCTCTGCTTTTCTCTCTTCTTCATGTGAACTTAAACTGCAACTCAACATGCAGCAGCAGCTCTCCCTGACTAGGAGCTCCAGTCCATCACATAACCAGACAGAGAGACAGAGACAGAGACAGAGACAGAGAGAGACAGAGAGACATATAGAGAGAGAGAGAGAGAGACATAGAGAGATAGGGAGACAGAGACAGACCAGAAAGAGAGAGAGAGAGAGAGAGGCAGAGAGACAGAGAGAGAGAGACAGAGAGAGACCAGAGAGAAATAGAGAGAGACCAGAGAGAGAGAGAGAGAGAGACATAGAGACAGAGAGAGACCAGAGAGAAATAGAGAGAGACCAGAGAGAGAGAGAGAGAGAGAGAGAGAGACATAGAGACAGAGAAAGAGAGACCAGAGAGAAAGACCAGAGAGAGAGAGAGACATAGAGACAGAGAGAGACAGAGACAGAGAAAGAGAGACCAGAGAGAAATAGAGAGAGAGACTAGAGAGAGAGAAGAGAGAGAGAGAGAGACATAGAGACCAGAGAGAGAGGTCATAGGGTTCACTTAACCCCATGGCTTCCTCTCTGTACACCTAGGAGGCAACATGTGGGCCCCTAACAGAGTGGGATGGGGGGGGGAGCTTCATGGGAACTCATACAGGAAAGAGAAGACAGAGGTATTGGGTTCTGAAGAGCTTGGATTTCAGTCTGTTACTAGATCCTCTCTCTCTCTCTCTCTCTCTCTCTCTCTCTCTCTCTCTCTCTCTCTCTCTCTCTCTCTCTCTCTCTCTCTCTCTCTCTCTCTCTCTCTCTCTCTCTCTCTCTCTCTCTCTCTCTCTCTCTCTCTCTCTCTCTCTCTCTCTCTCTCTCTCTCTCTCTCTCTCTCTCTCTCTCTCTCTCTCTCTCTCTCTCTCTCTCTCTCTCTCTCTCTCTCTCTCTCTCTCTCTCTCTCTCTCTCACCCTAAGAAGTCAAAGCTGATGGAGGAGTACTTGGCTTGGATGAGTGCCCAAAATCCCCAGAAGAAGTGAGAGGCCTATGGAAAGAACAAATAACAGATCAGATGAAGAGTGTGAGTATGTATGTGTGTATGTGTGTGTGTGTGTGTGTGTGTCCTTACCAGGGCGAACTTGTTGACCTGTACGTAGAGCGTCTCCAGGTCGCGGGCGCTGACCTGCTCCGTGTTCCTGAAGGCCTTCAGGTACACCTGCAGCCACTCCAGCTGCATCTCCCTGCTGGGGTACAGGCCGTAGTCCAGCTCACTCATACCTGAGAGAGAGACACACACACACACACACACACACACACACACACACACACACACACACACACACACACACACACACACACACACACACACACACACACACACACACACACACACACACACACACACACACACACACACACACACACACACACACACACACACACACACACACACACACACACACACGGTGAAGACGGCGTGTGAAACCAGGTGATGAGTAAGCGCTGGTCAAGAGGGCCGGAGACCAACCTGCAAACTCGTTGAAGTGGTTCCCGATGTCAAAGGCCTGGTAGTTGTAGCTGGAATACTCGTAGTCTATGAAGCGCACGTGGCCTGAGGGAGGAGACAAGAAACACATGAGACAGGACCAGCGCTCCGTCATGGTCTCAGGGTCCAGATGGGACCAGGACCAGCGCTCCGTCATGGTCTCAGGGTCCAGATGGGACACCCGGACTCACAGCAATAAAGAAACACGCAGGGCAAACAAAAAGGTTGGCAGAGGGGTTATCAGTGTGTGTGTGTGTGTGTGTGTGTGTGTGTGTGTGTGTGTGTGGTGTGTGTGTGGTGTGTGTGTGTGTGTGTGTGTGTGGTGTGTGTGTGTGTGTGTGTGTGTGTGTGTGTGTGTGTGTGTGTGTGTGTGTGTGTTGCCTAGTCAACATTATTAACATTATTAAGAGTGGTTATATCAATTAGCCGGTCTAATGGTGGAGTGAGTCGTTTCCATGGTGACGGTACAAGAGGAAGGCCGCATGTATGGCCTGCAGCCACCAAACCAGAGTCCCGCTCACACTGGGGTGTTCAAACCCCACACGGTGCCCCCCTCATACCCCCTACCCTCTTTGGTGCCCCCCCCCTACCCTCTTTGCTGACCCCTACCCTCTTTGGTGACCCCCCCCCCCCACACGGCCCC
>CM051002.1:35809773-35849773 GCA_027704905.1 Muraenolepis orangiensis | reverse complement strand
ATCAGATAGTTTTCCTCTGTGGTCCTAAATCCGATAGTTTCTTCTCCGTGACCAGCTAGAGGAAGTGGATATGGGCAGCGTCATGCCGTCCTAATGTGACCCGACAGCCCAACATGTCCAACACGGGGCTGGAAAGTCCAAAGTACCAAATCAAGATTTAATGAGCCAGCATTCTTTATCTATGGGTTACCATAGTCCTGCATGACAGGGACCGGTTGAGGGCTCTCACCTGCCAGTCAAAGTGCTCTGTCATAGTGGCGTGCGTGGTGACAGCGTGGAGGCGTGTTCTGTGTAGATAACGACTCAGGATGACCAACAACACACCATCCATCTATAATCACGCAGACTTTATGCAAGTGCGGCCCGAGTTGGGGTCGGGTTGGGGTCAAAGTAACAACAGTCACGTCACGGACAGTGAGGCTGGATATGTGGGATCTATTCCTACTACCCCTGGGGGTAGTAGGGGGCACCCGGTATTCCTGCTTCAACCATCTCTTCTCTACCATCCGGTCGCCGGTTCCTCAGCATCCATACAAGGACTACCAGGTTCAAGGATAGGCAGTGACCTACTGAACTGCTAGGAGTGCTGCCACTTTCATAACATTGTCATTAACATTACACTATCATAACATGTCATTAACATTACACTATCATAACATGTCATTAACATTACACTATCATAACATGTCATTAACATTACACTATCATAACATGTCATTAACATTACACTATCATAACATGTCATTAACATTACACTATCATAACATGTCATTAGCATTACACTATCATAACATGTCATTAGCATTACACTATCAGAACATGTCATTAACATTACACTATCATAACATGTCATTAACATTACTCTATCATAACATGTCATTAACATTACACTATCATAACACTATCATAACATGTCATTAACATTACACTATCATACTGAGCTGGACTTTCTGGACTCATCACAGTTACTGCTCTGTACTGCACTGTATTAAGGATGCTGCTGCACAACTGGCACTTTAAATGCTTTTTGCTAAATTCACCATATTTATATACTGTATCATCCAATTACTTTATTGTTATTTTAATAGTGTACATTATTGTTATAGTATTGTGTTGTTTATATAATATAGTATAGTTCATAGTATAGTATATAGTGTTGTTTATATAATATAGTATAGTACATAGTATAGTATACATTAGTTATTATAGTTATTATATTATTATAGTACATAGTGTTGTTTAGTATAGTGTTCTTTAGTTTATTATAGTAGGACATTTATACTGCGGGAGGGAATGGTGAATAAGCATTCCATTGTTGCAAATGGAAAATAAACATCTTGAATCTTTAAAGAGCGTCCCCACCACCGGTGGACCTCAGCCTGCCCCCTCACCTCATCTTTAAAGAGCGTCCCCACCACCGGTGGACCTCAGCCTGCCCCCTCACCTCATCTTTAAAGAGCGTCCCCACCACCGGTGGACCTCAGCCTGCCCCCTCACCTCATCTTTAAAGAGCGTCCCCACCACCGGTGGACCTCAGCCTGCCCCCTCACCTCATCTTTAAAGAGCGTCCCCACCACCGGTGGACCTCAGCCTGCCCCCTCACCTCATCTTTAAAGAGCGTCCCCACCACCGGTGGACCACAGCCTGCCCCCTCACCTCATCTTTAAAGAGCGTCCCCACCACCGGTGGACCTCAGCCTGCCCCCTCACCTCATCTTTAAAGAGCGTCCCCACCACCGGTGGACCTCAGCCTGCCCCCTCACCTCATCTTTAAAGAGCGTCCCCACCACCGGTGGACCTCAGCCTGCCCCCTCACCTCATCTTTAAAGAGCGTCCCCACCACCGGTGGACCTCAGCCTGCCCCCTCACCTCATCTTTAAAGAGCGTCCCCACCACCGGTGGACCTCAGCCTGCCCCCTCACCTCAGCAGGGCGGGGTCCCGGACATCCTGCGTTCCCAGGGCGTCTCCTTGCATGAACTCGTAGCAGATGCCGTTCTGAAAGGTGCAGTAGAGACGAGGGGCGCAGCCGTTGGCGTGTAGAACCTGGAGCACAAACACATGAGCGTTTAGAACAGATGCTTCACAGATGCATTCATACCCTGCTTATTTATTCAATAATTGAAAAACAAAAAACAAGGTCAGTCCTAGTTCAACATTAGCAGTTGTTTTTCAGCATTATTGACCAAGGAAACGGTTCTACCTGGAAACTCTTGAGTTCATTGTCTCGGTCTACGAACAGCTCCGTCTTGTTGCCATAGACACGGACCAGGACCACGTCCTCAGGGCTGTCCTCCACGTAGCAGCCCACCAGCTTGTTGGTAGTGCCGTCGGTGAAGAGCTAGGAACCACAAATAATAACCAATTTAATAACCAATTAGACAAACAAAAGCACAGCTCATTTAGCCAGATGCTCCCACAACGTATGGAGTTGAAGCACCGGGCAGTGAAGGGGAACGGCCTCGTGTGTTTGTTCCCAAACCACAGACATCACAGCCCCATCTGTTGAGTCTGGTCCACGGGGTTCAAGCCATCCAAGAACACATTCTAGAACAGATATGAAGGCTGATGGCCACGGGACATGAAGCACCAGATAACACTCATCAGAATCATCACGTCTCCTTCACCCTTTGCCCTCATGGGCCGCGTCAGTGTCTGCACTCCCCTGCAGGGACATTTTAGAGACAACTTTGAAGCAATGCAATTAGAACCAGGACTAGAAGGTTCAAGGACAGTTTGTACCCACAGGCGGTGTGCCAACTGAACTGCTAGGAGTGCTGCCAATACCATAACATGTTAACATTACACGATCATACTTTTGCTGGACTTTCTGGACTCATTACAGCTACTGCACTGTATTCATGATGCGTGCTGCACTACTGGCACTTTAAATGCTCTTTGCACCATATGCATCCACTGTATCATCCATCAGTCACTTTATTGTTACTGCGTATATTATTGTTATATTATAGTGTTGTACAGCCTAGTAGAGAAGATAGTAGGTAATATATAGTGTTTATAGTATAGATTCTAGATTCTATATAGAATCTTATAGTATAGATTCTCTTATAGATTCCATGACTCCTGTGCAATCAATTCAACGCAAGGTCACAGCTATATCCAAGGTGTCCCAACACACCAGAGGGATATTCCCGCTTTGTTTTGGAAAATTGGAAAAATGTGTGAAACGTGCGATGAAACCATTCAATAAAGATCAGCGCTTCTATGGACCACAGCCGCCCACAAACACACAGAGCGCCATAACAATACAGACGCCGGTCCTCGCATTACTGGCATTCCACCAGTGGCTCACTGTAAAGGCCCCTAGCCATCCCCGTGACCATGGGCCCTCAGGTCCATGGTCACGGGGATGGCTAGGGGCCTGGGATGGCTAGGGCTAGGGCCCCACAGGGATGGCTAGGGCCCTGGTCAGCTGACCTCGTCGGGCCTTGGGACTCAAACAATGAGCAGCGAGGGCCAGTGATCCGACGTGCTGACGGACAGCAGTAAGCTAGCCTCCCAGACGGACGCTAGCTCAACGCTGACCTGAAGCAGCGTGTTTGGGACATCATTGAAACACTGGCATAGGTTGAGTCCTGAGAGGAGGGAGCCCCACTCGGACCACCGCTGGTTCCGTTTCAAGAAGGGATGGTCCAAGACTCTTAATGAAATACTTTAAATCAGGCCATCAGCACTGACTTCCATTTAATGTTGTGTACAATACTTTAGGTTAGTTAGCAACACTCTGAAGCCTTTATATGTGCTTGGATGCCATGTAAAGTATACAGGTCCTGGGAGCACTCTGTGATTCTGATAACCTATTTAGCATGATATTGGACCTGCAGTGACACCAAATCCATCCTCCTGGTAGGGATGGATTTGTAAGAAGAAGCCAGAGGCCCGTGGAGGTCAGAACCCTCCGGTACACGAACCCTCCGGTACACGAACCCTCCGGTACACGAACCCTCCGGTACACGAACCCTCCGGTACGTGCGTGCCTGGTTTTCCGCTATATGTGCGTGGTCAGGATGTGGGAACTGTGTGTCGTTCCACAAAGAAAACTAAAAGTTTCTTCCTCTGCAGGTGATTCTGTCAACACTGCTGACCCGCTGTTCTTCACTCACACCTTCCAACCATAACACCACTGGCCGGGGCCCGGTCTGTTCTCACGCTCTCATCTTCCTCCGTCAGATGGATCTCAAGGTCCGGCTCCAGCTGGCCTGGGCAGGCTCCAAATATAAGCTTTAGTTCCTCTACCAACCAAGTACACATTTGGAGATTTCGTACTTATTAACGTTCCAACACATATTCATAAAACAATATACTGATGTTGCTTATAGAAACATCAACACATTTTCAACAGTTGAATGTATATATTACGGTGCTTTATCATTGATATAACTTAGAGCTATATGAGGGATAGGGGATTATGACCCCCCGTACCCTCCTAGGCCCTCATCTGATCCCACTAAAGCTGCTAGGCCGGACAAAGCGAGGGCGGTCATTGAGAGAGCCCATGCTGGTGTGACAGGCAGGGACTGATGTAAACACGGTTAGCACTAAAGCCCGGGGTGGATGGGGAGGCTGGGTCTGGACTGGGTGGTCCCAACAGGATCAGCCTTACTCTGCGCGTGTTTCCACTGGGATGGAAACACACGCTCCAGCCCGGTGTGGTGACACACAGCCGGGGGACGCTGCTGTCTCCACCGTGTCCATTTTAGAACCCATTCCTGTTTCAATGAGTCTGACCCTGGTCACGAAACATGAGTCACGCCGTCCACTTAGTGGGAATCAATTATGCAGTTACCCCTCTACCCAACTTTCTCAGTTCTGGATGTGTGAAGTGCAGATGGACGTTGACCCAATAACTCCACTTAAACCAATTAGATATTTGCAGACATGGAGTGGGTGTTTGTGTTGGAGGCGTCGCTGCTGTGCTGATCACACACACACACACACACACACACACACACCACACACACACACACACACACACACACACACACACACACACACACACACACACACACACACACACACACACACACACACACACACACACACACACACACACACACACACACACACACACACACACACACACACACACACACACACACACTTATCAGCCGATAGGGCCTGAGGGTCACTACTCATTACAGAACATTGGGATTCATACAGTAGGTTGGAATGTTTGTTATGTTGTAACTAATGTCACTACATCAGATAATAGACTTTGCCCAAGAATATTATTATTATATTATTATATTATTATTATTATATTATTGCTTCCCTCATGCAGAGCGGCTTGTAGCCTCAACGGACTGGAAGAATAATATAAAATGTTCTTCTACAAACAAACCCTATTTTATTGACAACCACAAACATGTGTTCACTTCTCTTCAGAAGCCTCCTGATGAGACGGTTTCTAGAGTCACTGGACTTTGGATCTCCAGGAGAAGAGTACATTACAATACTATTATCAGACAAATAACTCTAAATAAGGAAGGACAATTATGACCGGTCCAGACTACACAACATAGAACTATTATAATACTACCACATAAAACATTAGACTAAACATGTATACTGATTCGTTTTCTGAAAGCTATGACAGTATTAAATAACTCTATGGAGGGTATAGTAACCCAGAGGGTAGAACACAGCCTGGTGATAGAAGCCTAGTGGTACAGGTCTGTGAATGGAGCTGTGTGTCTCCTGACCTCCTCCACACTGGCTCACTGTGGGCAGGTCTGCAGCCTTCACATTAGCAGTCATATGGTCCTATATGAATAGGAAATAGGGAACATACAAGACATGAGAGGACGCTACATAACCACGTCCATTCTCGGCTGATTAGGCTTAATGTAATTGGCTAAAGCTTCAGTCGAAACACTACGTTGATAAACGGAGAGCCGATAGAACCTGGAGCTTCGTTCCTCTATTCGCTAGAAGAACACTTCTACGACCCGAGAAGACCCGAGACCCGAAGTAGACTGGACGACACCTGTGTTCTCCATGCTATAAGGCTCCTTCCTATAAGGCACCTTTCTATAAGGCTCCATGCTATAAGGCTCCTTCCTATCAGGCTCCATGCTATCAGGCTTCATGCTATCAGGCTCCACTGCTATAAGGGTAGGTGCTATAAGGCTCCACTGCTAAGGGTAGGTGCTATAAGGCTCCATGCTATGAAGCTTCACTCCTAAGGGCCTGTTGCTAGTTGGGTCAGTGATGCTGCAGGCTGTCAGTGCTAGCTGTTGTATTGATTATTAGGATGATACATTAGCTTACCAGTATTAGCTGTAGTATTGATTATTAGGACGGTACATTAGCCCATCAATGTTCGCTGGTATATTGAGTATCTCTTATGGTATTATCGGTGTTATCCGATGTATTGATTATTGATTGATTAGTTACTGATCAGTACCTTGGTCTTGACGAGCTGCGGGTCCCAGGTGGGCCTCAGCTCCCTGATCAACTGTATCGATCCCTCCGTCACGTGCTGTTCGTCTACGAAGATGGAGAACCTCCTGATGAGAGGAGAACCCACAGGAACATGGATCTCTGTCTCCATCACGCTAGATCCTTTAGATAGACCTTCAGATGTTCCGGTGAGAATCTCGTCACGGACCGGAGGAGCCGATAATCAATCAATAAGGTGGTGTCGGGTAGTATAGAGTCCTGCTGTACAGGTTAGAAAGTGATCCTCCGGTGGGGAGAGAGAGAGACACTGAGAAAAAGAGAGAGAGAGAAAGGAGAGAGAGAGAGACCCGGTGTCTTCACAGCTGCTCGCTCGGAGGGTTCCTCTATCCTGGCCCCGCCCTCCGCTGGCCCCGCCCTCCGCTGGCCCCGCCCTCCGCTGGCCCCGCCCTCCGCTGGCCCCGCCCTCTAGTCTGGCCCCGCCATTCGCTGGCCCCGCCCTCTAGTCTGGCCCCGCCCCCTATGCTCGGGTCCCGCCCTCTAGTCTGGCTCCGCCCTCCGCTGGTCCCGCCCTCTAGTCTGACCCCGCCCTCCACTGGCCCCGCCCTCTAGTCTGGCCCCGCCCCCTATGCTCGGGTCCCGCTCTCTAGACTCATCCTATTTAGACCCGCCCTCTCCTTACAACAATTACACGAAGTACTAAAACAAAAACCTGTACATTTGGTTGTGGTTTAAAAAAAACAGTCTCAGTTCTGAGAAGATTCGTCACTGGTCATCATCGTCATCAATCAAGAGATTACAATCCTAATATTTATATTAATATTCAAGAGTTCAAACAAGCAGGTCATCTTGAAGACAATTAGAATTGGGTGAACTACTCCGTCATGGTGAGGGTTCACCACTAGATGGCAGACTCACCTTGCTGGACATCCCTCATTAGGGATGACCCCTCTCACTCCAATCATGGACTGTTTGCCCTCCTCCCCTCCGGGAGGCGCTATAGGAACCTCTGTTCAAGTCAAGCAGGCATAGAACAGCTTCTTCCCCTCAGCTGTCATCTCACCCGTTTCCACCAAGCTGTTTTGAGAGCCGTTTCGGAGCCCGCGCGTCATCGTGAACCAGTTCTTTGGGTTTCCACCGCAATGGAGCCGCTTTCTGGCTCCGTTAAGTGGTTCGTTTGCGGCTCCACTTCGAAGCTGAGCTGGCCAGCCGGCTCCACCACGTCAGGGGCTGGGGGCGTGGCTTACGGGGCTGGGGGCGTGGCTTATCGGACAAACTCAAAACAAACTCAAAGTTTTTTTCCGCCATCTTTAAAATCAGTAAATTCTCCGTGGACGTGAAGGTGACAGTGGTCCGTGGACGAGACAAACTGCGTTTGTTTGCGTTGTTGTCCTCGGCAGAAGGTCACAATAAACTAGAGGAGCTTCTAGAACAAACCGCTATTAGAAAAACTACAGCGTGAGATGTCTTCAGCGGGGGACAGGACCGAGGAGCTAATCGATAACAAACTGGACGATACGAGGGGCTAATCGATAACAAACTGATGATCCGCTGCTGTCACTCTGGTCCTGGTAAGTTTTACTTTATAAATCTTTCCCGTGTTGCCAACCAGCTTTGTATTTATAATCTGTTTAGCGAGCTGCTCATTATCACATCAATGTTATGTTCCTATCATCACAAATGAGGAGCTATGATTGCTAGGCTTCTGTTAGCCGATATTAACCTTGATAACGTCAGGATGCTACTTTCTAAAAACAGTAAAGTGTAATGGAGTCATGTTTTAATGCACTTTTCTCTTGTTTTAGTTGTTTATGGAGTCGTCTTCCCTGGACGATGCGATGCGGAGCTACGGCCCCCACTGGGCTGCAGCTCACAGGAGCCCCTCAGCCCCTCGGAGCTTTATTAACATGGACTTATTACACTGCACTCTATACTTTTACATTTTGTGATTACTGTATATTGTGTATTTAATGTTTTTTGTTTTTTTTAAATAAAACATTTCTATTTTTCATACAATGTCCGCTTCATTATGCTTTATCAACCGAGAAACATAATACAAGATGACAGTTTTGAAGAAGAAAAGGCAAATGGTCCCTTCTGTTTAAGTACTCTATTAATGCAGCTCTAACGTCAAGTCCATTTTATTAGTATAGTCCTTTATCACAGTTAGGGGCTTCAACGTAATCGCGTCCATAGCACTAAAGACGAGCAGCTGTTTGTAGCCTCAAAGCCAGGCGCAACACTTTAACATCCATCATGTAATATACTGTTGTGGAAGTTGGCGCGAGCTGCTGGGAAAGCAGAGACGTTAACAGTGACGTCATGACGTGGCTCTCTCGGCGAAAAAGGCAGTGGAAACGCAAACCGGTTTTTTGCCGGCTCCCCAATTGAACCAAATGCGAACCGGCTCCATTGACTCGCGAGAGCCCGAACTGGGCTTTCTTTGGTGGAAACGAGGCAGAGCTCTGCACCACGAAGACAGCCCCCCCCCCCTGCTGCCCCCCCCCTGCCCCACTCCTCTGCTCAACACCTATAATAATATCACCATCAATGTCTTTGACTGCCTTGTCTACCTCTACCTATAGTTTACACATTCATTGCTAACACACCTGTAATGTGTACAGCTTTACTGGACCTGTTGACATAACTGCATATCCCTGCTCACCACCTGCTGTACATACATGTATATATTTATCCTGCCTTTCATAAATGCATACCCCTGATCACTACCTGTTAAAAACTTATTTAGCTGTATATATATATATACCTAGTTTTATGCACATATCCCATTTAATACCTAGTAGACTGTCTTTTAGCAACTGTAAACTGTAACTGATATATTATCATGCACTTTACCGCAACATTTGCACTCTGGTTAGATGATAAATTATTTTCTCTGTACTGTACTTGTGCTGTGAAATGTGAAACACAATCTAATCTAATCGAATGAGGGTTCACCACTAGATGGCAGACTCACCTTGCTGGTCTGGACAAGTTCATGTTTTGCGCGTGTAACAAGTCAAATAGAACGCTTTCTTCCCATCACTCCCACAGTATGAATTCTAAACAACAATAATATGAACACAATTAAAGAACAATAACGTGTCGAAGTTGGGATGAAACGGATGATACATATGGGAGCTGGCGGAAAACCTTTTTTTTTTTACAGTGCAGTACAGTGCAGAACAATGCCGTTAAGTTCATAACAGTGCCGTACAGTGCAGTACAGTGCAGTACAGTGCAGTACAGTGCCGAAAAGTGCAGAACAGTGCAGAACATTGCAGAGCAGTGCAGTGCAGTACAGTGCAGTATAGTGAAGAAAAGTGCAGAACAGTACAGAACAGTGCAGAGCAGTGCAGAACAGTGAAGAAAAGTGCAGAACAGTGCAGAACAGTACAGTACAGTGCGGAACAGTGCAGTACAGTGAAGAAAAGTGCAGAAAAGTGTAGAACAGTGCAGTACAGTGCAGAACAGTACAGTGACGTACAGTGCAGAACAGTGCAGTACAGTGAAGTACAGTGCAGTACAGCACAGAGCAGTGCAGTACAGTGAAGAACAGTGCATAATAGTACAGTACAGTGCAGTACAGTGAAGTACAGTGCAGTACAGCACAGTACAGTACAGAACAGTGCAGTACAGTGCAGAACAGTGCAGAACAGTACAGTACAGAACAGTGCAGTACAGAACAGTGCAGACAAGTGCAGAACAGTGCAGAACAGTGCAGTACAGTGAAGTACAATGCAGAACAGTACAGTACAGTGCAGAACAGTGTAGTAAAGTGTAGAACAGTGCAGTACAGTGCAGAACAGTGCAATACAGTGCAGAATAGTGCAATACAGTGCAGTACGATGCAGGACAGTGCAGTACAGTGCAGAACAGTGCAGAATAGTGCAGAACAGTGCAGAACCGTGCAGAACCCTGCAGAACACTGCAGTACAGTGCAGAACAGTTCAGTACAGTGCAGTGCAGAACAGTGCAGTACAGTGCAGTACAGTGCAGAACAGTGCAGAACAGTACAGACCAGTACAGTACAGTGCAGAACAGTGCAGTACAGTGCATAACAGTGCAGTACAGTGAAGAACAGTGCAGAACAGTGCAGTACAGTGCAGAATAGTGCAAAATAGTGCAGAATAGTACAGAATAGTGCAGAACAGTGCAGAACAGTGTATAACAGAGTAGTACAGTACAGTACAGTACAGTACAGTACAGAACAGTGCAGTACAGTGCAGAACAGTGCAGTACAGTGCAGAACAGTGCAGTACATTACAGAGCAGTGCAGTACAGTGCGGAATAGTGCAGAACAGTGCAGTACAGTGCAGTACAGTGCATAACAGGGCATAGCAGTGCAGTACAGTTCAGCAAAGTTCAGTACAGTGCAGAACAGTGCAGAATAGTGCAGTACAGTGCAGAACAGTACAGAACAGTGCAGAACAGTGCAGAACAGTGTAATACAGTGCAGAACAGTGCAGTAACGGTACTGAGTCCAGAAAGTCCAGTCACAGTGTAAGATTGGTGACAAGCATGTTGCCAACTGTAGGTCTGCCATGCTGTGAAGCACTTATTCACTGTTTAACCAAATCATTACTTATTGTTTAAAAAGGATTCAAGACAGACTGAGTCAAAGACCTCCAAAACCATATGTGACTTTGTGGATTACATCTCCTATATCTCCTGTCCGACAGACAGACACACACACACACACACACACACACACACACATGCTCACACACACACACACACACACATACACACACACAGACACAAACACAGCGTTGCGTTGTTGTTTGTCTGATTCACGTTGTAACTTTAAGTGCTCTTTAAATGAGCTGTATTACATAACTCTACACCGTTTATTTAAGAAAGGAATGTCATAAAACATATTTTACCATCTATAAAGTTTCCGTAGTATTAAATGATTTTTAGTGTGTGTGTGTGTGTGTGTGTGTGTGTGTGTGTGTGTGTGTGTGTGTGTGTGTGTGTGTGTGTGTGTATGTATGTATGTGTGTGTGTGTGTGTGTGTGTGTGTGTGTGTCTACCACGCCCTAAATGGGTGAGAGGAGCGTGTCTCCGAGCAGCCCTCTCCTGTGTGTGTGTGTGTGTGTGTGTGTGTGTGTGTGTGTGTGTGTGTGTGTGTGTGTGTGTGGAGGAGCGTGTCTCCGAGCAGCCCTCTCCTGTGTGTGTGTGTGTGTGTGTGTGTGTGTGGAGCGTGTCTCCGAGCAGCCCTCTCCTGTGTGTGTGTGTGTGTGTGTGTGTGTGTGTGTGTGTGTGTGTGTGTGGAGCGTGTCTCCGAGCAGCCCTCTCCTGTGTGTGTGTGTGTGTGTGTGTGTGTGTGTGTGTGTGTGTGTGTGTGTGTGTGTGTGTGTGTGTGTGTGTGTGTGTGTGTGTGGAGCGTGTCTCCGAGCAGCCCTCTCCTGTGTGTGTGTGTGTGTGTGTGTGTGTGTGTGTAGGAGCGTGTCTCCGAGCAGCCCTCTCCTGTGTGTGTGTGTGTGTGTGTGTGTGTGTGTGTGTGTGTGTGTGTGTGTGTGTGTGTCTCCGAGCAGCCCTCTCCTGCCCCAACCTGCTTCTTACTCTTCAATGGCTTTCAAGAATGCTGCTGGAAAATGGATGCTGTTTGTTAGTATGTAGATGTGCATGTGTTCATTTGTGTGTGTCTGTGAATGTGTGTGTTAACATGTGTTCATGTGTGTGTGTGAGAGTGTGAGAGTGTGTGTTAACATGTGTTCATGTGTGTGTGTGTTTGTGTGTGTGTGTGTGTGTGTGTGTGTGTGTGTGTGTGTGTGTGTGTGTGTGTGTGCTATCATGAGTGTGTATGCTATCATGTGTTCATGTGTGTGCGTGAGCGTGTGGGTTAACATGTGTTCATGTGTGTGTGTGAGTGTGTGTGTAAACATGTGTTCATGTGTGTGTGTGAGTGTGTGTGTGAGTGTGTGTGTTAGCATGAGCATACACTCAGATACACTCAGATACACTCACATACACTCACATACACTCACATACACTCACATACACTCACATATGTGTGTGTGTGTGTGTGTGTGTGTGTGTGTGTTTCTGTGTGTGTGCGTAATTCTTTCTCGTATACTTCAACTCAACTTAACAGATGTTCTTTTCTTGTGACCCAACGATGGTCAATAGCCATCTGGAGGTTAGAGAGCTCTCTTTAAAGAAAGTGTGTGTGTGTGTGTGTGTGTGTGTGTGTGTGTGTGTGTGTGTGTGTGTGTTTATGGGACCGTGGGGGTGCCACTGACACCAAAGAGAGCAAAATCACAGAGCATCCATTCATCAAGCTCCATACATGTCCATGCCAAAACTATGCAAACATGCATTTGAAAAGTGTATCTCTCTCAGTCTATCTGTTCAACAACAGGTTCCCTGAACCATGTCTAATGACGTGTAGGACTGCCCAATAGCCACAGGAGACTCCTGTTATAACACTCATTCAGAAGGGATTACACTGAACTCACTTTCAGTTGCAGTTAATGACAATACTCTCGAAGGGAAGTAACTCTCAGTTTATGAAGACCCAACCAGAGAGGCCTTTATCTCTCTCCTCTCCTCTCCTCTCCCCTCCTCTCCTCTCCCCTCCTCTCCTCCTCTCCCCTCCTCTCCTATCTCCTCCTCTCCTCTCCCCTCCTCTCCTCTCCTCCCCTCCCCTCCCCTCCTCTCCCCTCCTCTCCTATCTCCTCCTCTCCCCTCCTCTCCTCCCCTCCCCTCCCCTCCTCTCCCCTCCCCTCTCCTCTCCTCCCCCCTCCTCCTCTCCTCTCCTCTCCTCTCCTCTCCTCTCCTCTCCTCTCCTCTCCTCTCCTCTCCTCTCCTCTCCTCTCCTCTCCTCTCCTCTCCTCTCCTCTCCTCTCCTCTATGTGTAACAAGTACAATGGAATGCTTACTCCCCATTCACTCCCTCATTCTGACTATACTATACTACACTATACTACCTTCTATATATGATCAACTATAAACAACACAATAAATAACAATAATATACACAATCAAAAAGAACAATAAAGAGCAATGGATGATATATACATGTTGAGGATGATATATACATGTTGAGGATGATATATACATGTTGAGGATGATATATACATGTTGAGGATGATATATACATGTTGAGGATGATATATACATGTTGCGGATGGTGTAAAGAGTATTTTAAAGGGTTCCCTCTGTCTCCCGTCAGACATTGTGGAGGATTGATTCTGGGTCTAGCAGGTAGATGGAGGTCACTGATTATCTCAGTTGGTTCTCGTCTCCAGGTAAACACACCTTGAGCACACAGGGAGGTGTTACCACGGAGACAGCCAGCGACTGGCTCTGCAGTGCCTAGAAAAGCTCTCTATTGTGTGTGTGGAGAAATCAAACACAGCGTTTTAGTGAATAAACACCGGGGTGTTTGAGTCTAACTACAAGACGTCTACAAAGTCTCAGGCGGTGTTTTTGAGGTCTGAAAATGAATGATGTCATTTTGAAAGAGGTAGTTTGTCTTCATAGGAAGTTGTTCGGGGTGACCTAATGGTGGGCTGTGAGGGTCTCACCCTAACACACCACAAGGTTTACCCTCAGTCATCCTTCACTGAGTGGAGTCACTTCAAAGGAATGGCCATTGTGTGTGTGTGTGTGTGTGCCTATTGTGTACCTCACCAATAGGCCATATGGTAGAGAAAACAAAAGCCTAAGCCCCCAGCCCTATCAGCACTGACTTAGCCCCTCCCCTTTAAAAGGTGAACTGTAGGCCACTGAGCCACACACACACACACACACACACACACACACACACACACACACACACACACACACACACACACACACACACACACACACACACACACACACACACACACCAGGGTTTCCGTTAGCCGGTATTTACCTGCCGGTCAAAATGTCCGGTAATAATGCTCATACAAAACTTAGATCCTGGACATTTGAGTTTTGACAGCTTTATTACCGCCCCCTCCCCCCCCGGAAGGGTGCGTGCCTGTGTTGTGCGCGTGTCAAGCGACCAGCAGAGAGGGGCTTCTCCCTCAGAATGGTTTGAAAACATCAGTGCGGAGTCGTCTGGAGGAGGAGAGAGTGATGATCTTATGCGGATTGCATTAGACACTTTGATTTCAGCTCGGCAGCAGAGGACTTTCAGAGGACTTTGCCGCAATGAAATTAAGGAGAAAGCTAAAAGTTTCCTGGTAGCCTACTAGGGTCAATGTGGTGCCATGTAGCCTATGTTAAAACGGACTACAGATGTTACAGGTGTACAGAAATAGCCTCGATTTTTGCGGCTAACGAGGTTTTGCTCAATCGTTCTTGTTCGTTTTGTTGTTCATTAAATAGTCAAATTTATTTGAGATCTTTGTCATTCTTTCGTTTTGAAACATGACCGGTAAGTTTCGAATTAGTCCGGTAAAATAAAATCTGCCCGGACACTTGACCGGCAAGAAAAAATCCTAGCGGAAACCCTGACACACACACACACACACACACACACACACACACACACACACACACACACACACACACACACACACACACACACACACACACACACACACACACACACACACACACACACAGGCCCCATCAATGACCCCTCCCCCTTATCTCTGGATTTCCATTAATTTGATTTCCCATCCTTCTATTTTCTGACCATACCTGGCCTGTGTGTGTGTGTATGTGTGTGTGTGTGTGTGTGTGTGTGTGTGTGTGTGTGTGTATGTGTGTGTGTGTGTGTGTGTGTGTGTGTGTGTGTGTGTGTGTGTGTGCATGTGTGTGTGTGTGTGTGTGGTGGGTGGTTGTAGTCAGGATGACAAAGTGCCCTGGCAAAGTGTCCACATAGCATTCATTCATAATTACCCCACTCCCTGCTTACACACACACACCAAACCCACCTCTTACTCACATGTTGACACTTACATGTACACACACACACACACACACACACACACACACACACACACACACACACACACACACACACACACACACACACACACACACACACACACACAGATTACTATCTATCACAACCAAAGTAATAATTATGTGCTTTCTGCATAGTCCTGCCGTCCTCACCATGTCTGAAAAGAGAAACCCATGCAATAGAATCTGGGGCACCTCATGCAAGTTAAGGCAGGCTGAAGGTCTGCAGGTCTGGGCTTTACACAGGGGGCTGTCTGCTGTCTGCAGACCTCTATGTGATGTGGACAGTGTCCCTGGGGAGCAGATGTTGGGTCCTGCTATACAGAGCCAACAGAGGGCCTCTGTACCCCGTGTCCAGGTCTGTGGGCGTGTCCTGAGCTGCTGCAAGACTGAGTGACAGAAGTAAACACTGGTTTAGGGCTCCTAGCGCCCAGGTTAATGGTTATCTACACAGCATGTCAACAGAGGTGCACCTTGGGTCTCTGCGGGGGGTCAGGGGGGGGGTCACTATCCAAGAGGGACGGCCAATAAAACTATGTAAAACTACCTGGCTCTATATGGCCAATGAATGTTTTTTATACCAACCAATGCAATTTATAGTAAAACATTTTCAATAATAGTTTTAATTTCCATACGCTGACTGGTTCTAAAGAACAGTGATGAGGTTGGGCATCTGGAGGTTTCGATAACTTATAGATAACTTATAGATAACTTATACCAACGAATGCTTAGCGTGTTGCTGACGATCACGTGTCGTAGCCCATAAAAAGGCTGCCGCTTGACGATTCAAACCATAACCACACTAGACATCACCGTATCAACATCTCCGTATCAATATCACCGTATCATCATCACCATATCAACATCACCGTATCAATATCACAGTATCAATATCACTGTATCAACACCACAGTATCAATATCACAGTATCAACATCACAGTATCAACATCACCGTATCAATATCACAGTATCAATATCACTGTATCAACATCACAGTATCAATATCACAGTATCAACATCACAATATCAACATCACCGTATCAATATCACAGTATCAATATCACAGTATCAATATCACAGTATCAACATCACCGTATCAATATCACTGTATCAACATCACAGTATCAACATCACAGTATCAATATCACTGTATCAACATCACAGTATCAATATCACTGTATCAACATCACAGTATCAACATCACAGTATCAACATCACCGTATCAATATCACAGTATCAATATCACAGTATCAACATCACAGTATCAACATCACCGTATCAATATCACAGTATCAATATCACAGTATCAACATCACAGTATCAACATCACCGTATCAACATCACCGTATCAACATCACAGTATCAATATCACAGTATCAATATCACTGTATCAACATCACAGTATCAACATCACCGTATCAATATCACAGTATTTCTGAATCTGAATCTGAATCTGTATCAATATCACAGTATCAATATCACCGTATCAACATCACCGTATCAACATCACTGTATCAACATCACAGTATCAACATCACCGTATCAATATCACAGTATCAATATCACCGTATCAACATCACAGTATCAATATCACCGTATCAACATCACAGTATCAATATCACCGTATCAATATCACCGTATCAACATCACAGTATCAACATCACCGTATCAACATCACAGTATCAACAGCACCGTATCAACATCACCGTATCAATATCACCGTATCAATATCACAGTATCAACAGCACCGTATCAACATCACAGTATCAATATCACCGTATCAACATCACAGTATCAACATCACCGTATCAATATCACCATCATGCCGAAGAAAACTTCGAAGAACGCTGCCAAGAAGTCTCCTAGCCATGCGCGTGGGCGTGGGCACTAAACATTATCTCGATGTATTTCAACTTATGAGTAACTTACAAGTAACGTGTATGAATGTGTGTCAACGATCGCATTACTTACCTACAACTTATGGCCCGCGTATGCCAGCGGATGAGCATACGTCGAGAAATGTTGTGCATGCACCAAATGTTTGGACGACCTCGCCGTACGACGATGTATACCCGCGTGCTTTAGCGTGCTCTTAACTTACCCATAACTTATTCGACGTATGTGTTGTGCCCCTGCGCTCTAATTGATCCCACCTGGGATCTTCCCTACTTAAGGCTGTCGAAGACCAACGTCGGTGCTAGACCATTGAGAACCTTACTGAGAACCTTATGGCTCCAACCCCCCCCGCCCCCGCTCCAAGGACCCTCTCCTTCTTCCACCCTCTGGACCATCTCGCCGCGTCCACCACCCCAAATAACCTATCCTACCGTGTTGTGTTTTTGGAAGACATTTTCCGTTCTTTTGGTTGTCCTGTATCTGTTCTTCTGGGTTCTCTGGCACATTTGGCTCGCCGGTCTCATTGGGTCCTAACGGTATGCCAGCGGGCCATACCATACAGGACAGTTTTGTGTCTGTCTGTCAGTCCTTCTGTACTTGTACTAATAAACGTACATATTCAACCTTCCAACCACATACTTAATCAAGCCGTGGGTGTAAGTGGAGTAATGTGGGGCAGCGTAGTGCAGGGTGTCTGGTGCAGGGTGGTGTCTGGTTGGGTGTAGTGTAGTGGAGGATATAGTATGATTGGCTAATGGCTAGTGTACTGTATGGTAGCCTAATGGCTAGTGTACTGTATGGGTGGGGAATGGCTATTGTACTGTATGGGTGGGGAATGGCTAGTGTACTGTATGGTAGCCTAATGGCTAGTGTACTGTATGGTAGCCTAATGGCTAGTGTACTGTATGGGTGGGGAATGGCTAGTGTACTGTATGGTAGCCTAATGGCTAGTGTACTGTATGGGTGGGGAATGGCTAGTGTACTGTATGGTTGGCTAGTGTACTATATGGTTGGCTAGTGTACTGTATGGTTGGCTAATGGCTAGTGTACTGTATGGTTGGCTAATGGCTAGTGTACTGTATGGTTGGCTAGTGTACTGTATGGTTGGCTAATGGCTAGTGTACTGTATGGTTGGCTAGTGTACTGTATGGTTGGCTAATGGCTAGTGTACTGTATGGTTGGCTAATGGCTAGTGTACTGTATGGTTGGCTTATGGCTAGTGTACTGTATGGTTGGCTTATGGCTAGTGTACTGTATGGTTGGCTAATGGCTAGTGTACTGTATGGTTGGCTTATGGCTAGTGTACTGTATGGTTGGCTTATGGCTAGTGTACTGTATGGTTGGCTAATGGCTAGTGTACTGTATGGTTGGCTAATGGCTAGTGTACTGTATGGTTGGCTAGTGTACTGTATGGTTGGCTAGTGTACTGTATGGTTGGCTAATGGCTAGTGTACTGTATGGTTGGCTAGTGTACTGTATGGTTGGCTAATGGCTAGTGTACTGTATGGTTGGCTAGTGTATGGGTGGGTAAGCGAGGGTAGGGTAGTGATACACTAGCCTAGACAGAGACTTTGTTGTGGTTGTCAGGTAAGGAAGGGGAGCTGAGACATGGTGGAGGTATTTCTGCTCACTAAGTGCTCAAGTTGCTGGAAAGTTGGGAAATACATTGTCTTGTGACAAGCGTATATGACTAAGAGATGTTTCAGATACTTAATAAGCATAATGTTGGCGTGAGAGGTTGAATTTCACTCAAAACAATCAGCAGATGTCCACAGTTTCCACAGTACACTAGAAACTCAAACTGTGTGACGCATCGTGGGCTTTTGTCATTGAGAACTCAAGTTCTCACACACACACACACACACACACACACACACACACACACACACACACACACACACACACACACACACACACACACACACACACACACACACACACACACACACACACACACACACACACACACACACACACGGATGTGGGCGGAGTTGGGGGAGGTGTCTCGAGGTTCCCTCAGAAGACCTCACCTCCCGGCTGACTTGAGGGTCACACCGAGGAATCTTAGGTCACGTTTTACCGGAGAAAATTCTACCCCATGGATGTATAATAATACTAATAATAATAATAATAATAATAATAATAATAATAATAATAATAATAATAAATTCAATAAGAAAGCTGTGAAAACGGTTTATTACGCACGCCCTTCCCAGTGAGGTCCGTGCAGCAGCCTTTGGTGTTTGTGAGTAAGTCAGCTCCTGGATGTCCTTTCTGTAAGCGTCCAAAGCGTCTTCCATAAGGGAAGATGGAGATGGGGATGGGGATGGAGAGGGTTCGGCCGGGCCGACCTCAGCCCCGGGCCGCGCGTCACGGCTCCTGGCTGCGGAGCACCCTGGAGCACCTCCACCGGCCCCAGCCCGGGGTGGACAACGAAATAGTGGTGCTCGCCACAGGAATAGACCAGTATCTCCAGGAGGTGTTCCACCACCTTGCTCGTCCCAGTCGGGAAGACACCGTGTCGGCTGAGGACTTCACAGCGCTGTGCTCGGTGCTGGGGCTGGAGGCGGACGGACAGCGGAGGACACCGGGGGACGAGGAGGAGGAGGAAGAGCAGCTGGTCTGTCGAGGACTCCCCGGAGAGCTGTCCTTCAAGGACTTTCATTCGCGCCTCTGCGGGTTCTTTCGTGTGCGCAACGACCTCGATAGAAACAGCGTCAAGCGCCTGAACTTTTCCCAAGAGACGGAACTTGTTGAACGTGAGATTCGACTCCGGTGGCCGAGGGTCCGACGGCGGAAATGCGTCAGCTTCGACTTGTCCGCAGACCGGACCAGAGGCCTCTCCAAAGACACCAAGGACAAAGTGCACACACGGGACCACGACCCAGGTAGTGAAAGTGTTCAGGGGTTTGCATCTTCTGTCTGTCTGTCTGTCTGTCTGTCTGTCTGTCTGTCTGTCTGTCTGTCTGTCTGTGTGTGTGTGTGTGTGTGTGTGTGTGTGTGTGTGTGTGTGTGTGTGTGTGTGTGTGTGTGTGTGTGTGTTTGTTGGGGGGGGGGGGCAGCGTGTGTGAGAGAGAGAATTCCAACTGGTCCAACAGGTAGTAACTCTAGAGCGGTCTCGTAAAGTCCTCTCCTCTCATCCCTTGCTCTTGTTCTCATAAAGTCCTCCATGTTTGGGATGTGACCCCCTAATGAAGGTCTGTTCCGTCCCCAGTAGGCGTGGAGGCAGCGGCTCTGAGGGAGCTGGTGGAGGACCTGCGTGCTGCGCTGCAGAGCAGTGACGCCCGCTGTGTGTCCCTGGAGGTGGCCCTCAGGAGGCACAGCGGGGCCCCCAACCACAGCGCCCTCTCCCCGTCGACCCGGCCGTCCGGCAGCTACCCCGCGGACCCCGGGCGGGACTCGGGGAGCCGGGACTCGGGGAGCCGGGACTCGGGGAGCCGGGACTCGGGGAGCCGGGACTCGGGGAGCTCCCTCCGGCGGTCTGACGACAGGAGGTCCGGAGGGAAGTGGACCGACAGGGCCGAGAGGCGGGGAGAAGGCGACCCCCTTCTCCGGGAGCTGCGGTTGATTCGAGCGTCGCGTGACGGACAGGTGGAGGAGGCCATCCGCTTCAACCGACGCCTGGAGGAGGAGCTCGGCTGGGCCTATCAGGAGGCCGGACGGCGGGCGGCTGTGGAATCGGCGCTGCGGAAGGAGAACACTGTGATCAGGTGCGCTGGGTCGTCATGTAGAAGACTTCCTTCTTCTGATCACGGTTACTCACTGCAGGGTGAATGGAGGAAGAGAAGCACCAGGGGAAATGCTTTCTGAATTCATTTGGTTGGTCATTTTGAATCGGGGGGTCATGACAGTAAAATTAAATACTTGGAAGTGATGTGAACCACCAACTACCTTTGAAATAACCAAGAGGTTTGAATCACTTGATAGGTTTTATTCATCATCATCCACCTTCATTTTATCACGCAAGTTTATTAAGAACAAAATGGTATTTACAATGAGGCCTGGCAAGAAGCCTGTGCGCTTATTATTATTAGAAATATGATTATTATTATAATACATAATAAAAAAAAGTGTTAAGCCAAATTGAGGCTACAGTGAAGACATGATACCGTTGACGTTTTAATTGACACATGGAGGGATTGAGGGAGAAGGAGGAGGGAGGGTCCATGGTGGTGACCGGACTGACTCTGGACGGCTGCTTGTGGCTCCCCAGGAGGCGGGCGGAGGAGGCCAGGGAGGCGGTGAAGCAGGGCTTACACAGTGTACGGCTGATCCAGGAGCAGGCTCAGAGTGTCCCCGGGCTCCAGAACAACATCTCCCAGTTGGAGACAGAGCTGCGTCACTACAGGTACAGACACACTGTTCCTACAGGTACAGACACACTGTTCCTACAGGTGCAGACACACTGTTCCTACAGGTACAGACACACTGTTCGGCTCCAGCACCTTCTCCAAGCTGGACCTCCGCCAGGGCTATCTGCAGATCCGGCTGCACCCAGACAGTCGTAACCTCACCACATTCATCACCCACACCGGAGTGTTCTAGTACACAAGGATGCCGTTTGGACTCAGCTCTGCCCCCAGCTGTTTCCAGAAGATGATATCCACCATCTTTACAGGCATCCACAGAGAGGTCATATATCTTGACGACATTGTGGTGCACGGTTCAGCACCCTCCACAACGAACATCTGTGCCGGGTGCTCAGCGTGCTAGTCGAACACAACCTCACCCTGAACGAGGAGAAAGTGTCTTCTCCGTGACCGCTGTCAACTTTGTGGGGTTTCCCCTGACTGCAGAGGGCCTCAGCCCACTTCACCTGAATGTGGATGGTGTGCAGCGTCTCCCAGAGCCCACCTGTCCAGCCCAAGTCGCCTTATTTCTTGGAATGACTTACTGGCTTACTACCTGCGCTTCCTTTTCCAGTACTCCAAGACCACGGCCCACTACACAAGCTGATTAGAAGGACCATGGGTCCGGACACGTGCCTGTTTTAGCAGCCGTCCAGCCGCTGAAGACTTAGCTCATCTCGCCACCCGTGCTTGCGCACTTTGACCTCTCAAGCCCCACATTCCTCACCTGTGACTCAACATGGCTGTGGGAGGGGTGCTTTCTCAGCTACAACATGGCATCGAGCATCCATCGCATCCATCTGGCCCTCAACCCAGCCTAACAAAAGTACTCTGTGGGAGAGAGGGAGGCTCTAGCATGTGTTTGGGCATGTGAACGGTGGCACATGTCTATGGCCGACTGTTCACAGTGCGTACTGACCACCAGGCTCTCACAGCCCTCCTAGAGACATCGGGCACCGGGCACATGCTACTGAGGATCCACCGCTGGTCAGAGAGATTCCAGAAGAGCTGGTCAGAGAGATTCCAGAAATACAGCTTCACCCCACAGTTCATCCTGGGTCGCAAGAATGTAGTGGCAGACTACAGACTACTGCTCTCCCGTGCCACTTTCGGTCCCTCGCCTAATCCTGCTCTTGGAGTGCTATTGGCTATTGGCTATTGGCTATTAGAGTATGGCGCCGTACGAGATGGCTGCCGTGTCGCGAGCTCCCGCACGACGACGCAGTTTTTTTTATTTATTCTTTTTTCGCAACTATCTTTGTAGATAGTTGATAGAACTTTGTGAAGTTAGCAGCACGTTCATTTATAACTTTTGCACACTTCTGGAGATCAGATCGACAGTCGCTCGCCGCCTACCAGAGTTTTTACATTCTTTCGACTCGGACGTCCCGCCCGAAGTCACAGCTGGATTATCTCCGACCATCTTGGGCACGACTACACGCAAGCGTCGCAGGAAGAAGCGAGGGAAGCGAGCCGGCGTGCTAGTCAGGCTGAGATGTCGATCCGATCGCCCCCCTCTACCCACCACTACTGGCTAATGTACAGTCTCTGGACAATAAGTTAAGCAAGCTACAGGCTCGTATTCAATTCCACTGGGAAACTAAGGACAACTGTATCATCTGCCTTAAGGAGACATGGATGGGGGTTACCGACACAGCTATCGAGCTGGCGGGATTTTCCGTCCACTGGGCGGACAGAACAAAGGCTCTCTCCGGTAAAGATTGCGGAGGGGGGGTATGTCTCATGATAAACAGATCTTGGTGCAACCAAAGTCATGTACATCCCCTCAAGTCTTTCTGTTCCCCGGACCTGGAGTAGCTGATGCTTATGTGCCGTCCATACTGGCTACCTCGGGAGTTTACAGCGGTAACCGCTGTTTACATTCCCCCACAAGCCAACACGGACACAGCGCTGAAGGAACTGTACGGGGCTATCAGCAAACAGGAGTCAGCACACCCTGAGGCTGCTCTCATCGTGGCGGGGGACTTCAACAAGGCGAACCTGAAGAAGGTTCTCCCGAAGTTCTACCAACCCATAACGAGCAACACACGGGGTGAGCGGATCCTCGACCACTGCTACACTCCCTTCCGTGATGGCTACAGAATTATTCTATTCTGTTTGTATTCGATTTTATCTTATTTTTATAACTGCTGTCTGTCGTCGGGTATTGCACATAAGATTTTCACTCACTGCTTTATACTTGTGTAAACTGTGAAGTGACAATAAACTGGACTTGACTTGACTTGACTTGGATGCCACAGAGCCTGACCTCGTCCAAATGCTCCATACCCCACTCCAGACTACAGGCTCCCTTCAGGACCTCCAGCTGGCCTCAGAGCAGGACCCTGTGTTCTCCCAGACACATTTATCCCCACTGGTTGGACCCCAAAAATCTAGAAGAACTGGCACCTTTCTATCAGGTGAGAGAGGAACTATCGTGCTGGGGCAGAGAGTGAAGCAGAGGTGTGGTGGCCGGGAATAGACCAAGACATAAGGCCACATGAGGCCACGGTAAGGGACTGCCCACCCTGCTTCGTGAGTGGCAAAACTGGTCCTCCTACACCGCCACCATTGCAGCCACTGAACTGGCCAGACAAGCCTTGGACACACTTCCAGCTGGACAGGGGGCGGGGATCTCCATGGAGTACCACACCACCAACAATTTCTAGTGGTGATCTACGATCTCCATTGAAAGTGGCCACCTCCGTCGGGCTCTGTCACTCTGTGACTACCTGTGTGATAACGGATTTCTTGGACTCACTCTTCTCTCGGTGGGGGACCCCTACCACAATCAGCACCAGCAACGGCCCACAGTTAATCTCGGCAGAGTTTGCTGTCGTCCTGGGAAAAAGGGGTATCAAACACATCTGTAGGACTCTGTACCACCCTGAGGCCAATAGGGGCATGGAGAGAATGAATCAGACTCTAAAAAATGGCATCAGAGACCAGCCCCTCCTCAAACCTGATGTGCGATGTCAACCAACCCCTACGCCGCATTCCCCTGGCCCTTCAGTCAAACAGTACAGTATTTTAGTAACACAGAACAGTCACTGTCAGTGTTTGGCAGTTTTCAGTTCTCTTATGGCAACTGGGTGGAAAGTCTGTTCTGTTTGTCCGTGATTTGATAAACCTAAAGTGTCTGCCAGAGGGCAGCAGGACAAACAGGTGATGTCCCTGGTGGGAAGAGTAATTTTGTTTGTTGGCTGCTCTGCTGGGGCAGTGGGCAGTCTATTATGAATTATTTAGTTTTTGTGGAGTTCAGAGTGAGATTTTTCTCTGAACACCACGGCGCCAGTCTTTGGATTTAATCCCTGTTGTTTGTGAATTTAATCCCTGTAGTTTGTCTCTTCTCCGTCAGAGATTGGTTAAACCACAGTCATGTTGTCCGCAAACTTGATGATGGTGTTAGTGGAATGGGTGGGGGTGCAGTCATTGATGTAGAGGGTGTGGAGTAGGGGGCTCAACACAGCCCTGTGGGGAGCTGTTGCTGAGTATGAGGGTGGAGGAGAGGAGGGGGCCTAGTCTAACAGTCTGGGGTCACCAGACCTACACCTCCGTCACCTCAGACCTACACCTCCGTCACCTCACACCTACACCTCTGTCACCTCACACCTACACCTCCGTCACCTCAGACCTACACCTCCGTCACCTCAGACCTACACCTCCGTCACCTCAGACCTACACCTCCGTCACCTCACACCGACACCTCCGTCACCTCAGACCTACACCTCCGTCACCTCACACCTACACCTCCGTCACCTCAGACCTACACCTCCGTCACCTCACACCTACACCTCCGTCACCTCAGACCTACACCTCCGTCACCTCACACCTACACCTCCGTCACCTCAGACCTACACCTCCGTCACCTCACACCTACACCTCCGTCACCTCAGACCTACACCTCCGTCACCTCACACCTACACCTCCGTCACCTCACACCTACACCTCCGTCACCTCACACCTACACCTCCGTCACCTCAGACCTACACCTCCGTCACCTCAGACCTACACCTCCGTCACCTCACACCTACACCTCCGTCACCTCATAGCTACACCTTCCCAATCACCAGACCTATACCTCCGTCACCTCAGACCTACACCTCTGTCACCTCACACCTGCACCTCCCCAATCACCATACCTTTACCTCCGTCACATCACACCGTCACCAGACCTACACCTCCGTCACCTCGACCAACACCGCCTCCGTCACCAGACCTACACCTCCCTCACCTCAGACCTACACCTCCGTCACCTCGACCTACACCTCCTCCGTCACCTCACATCTACACCATCACCAGACCTACACCTCTGTCACCTCACATATACACCTCCGTCACCTCACACCTACACCTCCGTCACCTCGACCTACACCACCTCCGTCACCTCGACCTATACCTCCTCCATCACCAGACCTACACCTCCGTCACCTCACACCTACACCTCCGTCACCTCGACCTACACCTCCATCACCAGACCTATACTTCCTCCGTCACCTCAGACCTACACCTCCTCCGTCACCTCCACCTACACTTCCTCCGTCACCTCAGACCTACACCTCCGTCACCTTGGGTGACGTCATCCTAGTCTTAGAAACAGACTCCCTCTTCTAGAACACAACACAGATAACCGTGGACTGAACTTGTAGCAACCTGCTTCTCAGTAGTCATTCTGTGTTTGCACAAGTGTTACTACGGCAGTAATGCATGCAGTCGTGTCTCTGGGTGTCTGCCACACACATTGACGTGTTTCTGACCGCAACCTGATGTGAAATCATGCCAATGATTTCTCTAGGTTCAAGTTTGGTTGTTAGGGTGAACACAGATGAGGGTGAGGCAGAGGGGGAGACTGTGACCCTTACAGCTACCAGTAGAACAATGGCTGGCTTTATTGAGCAGGTCCAGACCAGCCTTTGAAGCTTAATCTGTTAAGACACACACACACACACACACACACACACACACACACACACACAGCTATGAGGAGGCAGTAAGCAAGAGAGAACAAGAGAAGAGAGAGAGAGGGAGGGAGAGGGAGAGGTATGAGTATGATTGGTATTTGAGCTATGTGTTACCTTTCCCCCTCCAGGTCTGAGTGTACATGCATGGCAGACACTCCCACAGGGTTTGATCCAATGGGAGCAGAGGACACCTGCAGCAGAATGGGCGGTGAGCAAACGATGGACAAGATGAAATCTACAAAACGATGGCTCACCTATCTGTCTCTCTCTCTCTCTCTCTGTCTCACTCTCTCTGTCTGTCTGTCTGTCTGTCTGTCTGTCTGTCCACCCACCATGTATTTTAAAGGGTAATAACGCATGCTGGATGAGGTTGGCTGAAGAAGCACCACTTAGTATGTTCCTTTTCTAGGGTGCTGATAACACAGACACTGCTAGCTGACTGCTGCTCTGTTCTACAATCAAGTCATTGACTTCAAATTCAATTCAAAGCAACTCAGAAATATAAAGTACTCAAGCAATTACTCATCAAATATGAATTACTCAAGCAATTACTCATCAAATATGAATTACTCAAGCAATTACTCATCAAATATGAATTACTCAAGCAATTACTCATCAAATATGAATTACTCAAGCAATTACTCATCAAATATGATTTACTTAAGCAATTACTCATCAAATATGAATTACTCAAGATGATTTTATTGTAAGAAATGTAACCTGGACCCTGTCAGCCAGGCGGCGTCCTGAGGGTCGTAGTTCATCCCCTCCTCTTCCTCGGTCAGACGTTGAAGGCCTCCAGCGGGCGGTGGAGGGGAGAGCAGCTTCTGATGAGGAGGACCAGGAGGAGGACCAGGAGGAGGACCAGGAGGAGGACCAGGAGGAGGGGGGCCGGTGTTGCCTGTTGGAGATGAAGAAGTTCATCAACAGACCACACACCTGTGGCCAAGGGTGGGTGTTCACACACACACCGAACACACACATACACACACACCGAACACACACATACACACACACCGAACACACACACACCGAACACACGTACACAAACACATACAAACACACACACAAACACACACAAACACACACACACACCCATACACACACACACACACACACACATACACACACACACACACAGACCCACACCAAACACGCACACACACACACACTCACACACACTCACACACACACACCCACTAAAGCATATAACGCTTAAGAAATGTGCGGTTTTTAGGCACATTATTTTTTTAATGTGTTGGTCTCGTCTGTAGATGTGAGGTTGCTCTTGTCTGTAAATGTGAGGTTGCTCTTGTCTGTAGATGTGAGGTTGCTCTTGTCTGTAGATGTGAGGTTGCTCTTGTCTGTAGATGTGAGGTTGCTCTCGTCTGTAGATGTGAGGTTGGTCTTGTCTGTAGATGTGAGGTTGCCCTCGTCTGTAGATGTGAGGTTGCTCTTGTCTGTAGATGTGAGGTTGCTCTTGTCTGTAGATGTGAGGTTGCTCTCGTCTGTAGATGTGAGGTTGGTCTTGTCTGTAGATGTGAGGTTGGTCTTGTCTGTAGATGTGAGGTTGCTCTTGTCTGTAGATGTGAGGTTGCTCTTGTCTGTAGATGTGAGGTTGCTCTTGTCTGTAGATGTGAGGTTGGTCTTGTCTGTAGATGTGAGGTTGCTCTTGTCTGTAGATGTCAGAACCCAGTGATGAGGACCTTGCTCTCTCAGGACCGACTCCACAACCAGAAGGCCTTCATCTCCTCCAGCGAGGCGGGGGGCCACGCCCAGCCAGAAGAGGTCAGAGGAAAACTAACTACTAATACTACTAACTACTAATACTACTAACTACTAATACTACTAACTATTAACTACTAACTACTAACTACTAATACTACTAACTACTAATACTACTAACTATTAACTACTAATACTACTAACTATTAACTACTAATACTACTAATACTACTAACTACTAATACTACTAACTACTAATACTACTAATACTACTAACTATTAACTACTAACTACTAATACTACTAACTACTAATAATACCAACTAATAATAATACCAACTACTAATACTACCAACTACTAATACTACCAACTACTAATACTACTAACTATTAACTACTGATTAACTATGATGATGATGAATGAGGATAGAGGATGATGATGATGATGATGGATGATGTTATGATGGATGATGATGATGTTATGATGTTATGATGGATGATGATGATGATGATGTGGTAATGATGGATGGTCAGTTCTTGGGGATGGTCACATTATTGTCAGCATAGAAAAAATAAAATACATAGCAGTCATGTAGATGGACTCATCCCCAGGTACCTGCATATGAAGATGAGCCAGGACCCAGGCTGGAGGATCTGGGCAGGCCCCAGGGGCCCCAGCTGGAGGGTCTGGGCAGGCCCCAGGGGCCCCAGCTGGAGGGTCTGGGCAGACCCCAGGGGCCCCAGCTGGAGGGTCTGGGCAGGCCCCAGGGGCCCCAGCTGGAGGGTCTGGGCAGGCCCCAGGGGCCCCAGCAGTCCCCGGTGTCCCAGCTGGAAGAGAAAGTGGCGGACGCTCTCGCTCTGCTGCTGCAGCTTCGCCAACAGGTACTCATCCCCTCAGGTCTCAGCAGCATAACCTCACAAAGTTCAACTAATAATACAAAGAGACAATAGAACAGACAATATAATACGCTATAATCAGTTTAAAATAAAATAAACATATGAATCAAAAGAGTCATTTGATCAGTACAGTGATATGAATGTTCTGTTCTGAGGCAGGCAGGAGATACCTCCTCCTTAGAGCCACCTCCTTGTCAGTGTGTTGCTGCTCTGTCACATAGTCATGTATTGGTATGGGAGGTTAGGACTCAGCCTCTTATTGGGATGGGAGGTTAGGGTTTAGCCTCTTATTGGGATGGGAGGTTAGGGCTCAGCCTCTTATTGGGATGGGAGGTTAGGGCTTAGCCTCTTATTGGGATGGGAGGTTAGGGCTCAGCCTCTTATTGGGATGGGAGGTTAGGGCTCAGCCTCTTATTGGGATGGGAGGTTAGGGCTCAGCCTCTTATTGGGATGGGAGGTTAGGGCTTAGCCTCTTATTGGGATGGGAGGTTAGGGCTCAGCCTCTTATTGGGATGGGAGGTTAGGGCTCAGCCTCTTATTGGGATGGGAGGTTAGGGCTCAGCCTCTTATTGGCCACCACTGTGTCCATGGCGAGTGGTTGGTCCAGTGTTTCTCCAGCTGTGGGACGCGTACCACTGGAGGTATGCAAGAGGACTGCAGACGGTATAAGTGGGTTTGGTAGGAAATGGTAGGAAAACCATATAGATCATTGAAAATAAATATTATACATATTGTTCAGTAAATCTAGTATTACAGCTTGTTATTATTTCAAAAGTAGTGTCACTTAGTGCATTCCATCATATAACTCATCCATACCAGTCATAACACTGGGACAGTGCCTGATAAGTGGAAGACAGGGGTGGTGGTTCCCCTGTTCAGAAAGGGGGACCAGAGGGTGTGTGCCAATCACAGGGGTATCACATTACTCAGCCTCCCTGGGAAAGTCTACTCCAAGGTGCTGGAAAGGAGGGTTCTGCCGATAGTGGAACCTCAGAATGAAGAGGAACAATGTGGATTCTGTCCTGGTCATGGAACAACAGACCAGCTTTTCACTCTCCAAGGATCCTGGAGGGGGCTTGGGGCCCATCCGGTCTACATGTGTTTTGTGGATTTGGAGAAGGCATATGATCGGGTCCCCTGGGAAATACTGTGGGGGGTGCTGCGGGAGTATGGGGTGCGGGGGTCACTACTGAGGGCCATCCCATCTCTGTACTGCCAAAGCAAGAGAAGTGTCCTCGGTAGTAAGTAAGGAACTGTAAGGAACTGCCCCAGCCTACCTCCAGGCGTTGGTCAAACCCTACATCCCAGCCAGAGCGCTCCGCTCAACTTCTGCCAGGCGACTTGTTCGACCTTCACTAATGTCAACCAAACATTGCTTGTCCAAAACCCAGCTCTTCACGGCTCTGGCTCCACAGTGGTGGAATGAACTCCCGTCTCATGTCAGGACGGCAGAGTCCCTCGCCAGCTTCCGCAAGAGACTCAAGACCCACCTGTTCAGAGTCCACCTGGACTCTCCTTGAACCCTCCTTCTCCTTCGTGAAACCCCTAAACTTGCTTAAGTCCTGACATTAATAGCTCTTAGCATGTTGTATATGTTAGCAAGTGTATATCCTTAATGTTGATAACACGCTCTTATCACAGCTACTTAAGCAGGTGACCTGGCAGTACGAAATTGTGTTATTCATCTTGTTAAAATTAATACTTGTGAACTACTGTATTTTTATGTTTACGTACCCCAGTGTTATGCTATTGTCTGCTTCAACTAATGTACACCTTGTAAGTCGCTTTGGATAAAAGCGTCTGCCAAATGCCCTAAATGTAAATGTAAATGTAAATGTAGTAAGTCAGGCCTGTTTTCAGTGGGTGTTGGCCTCCGCCAGGGCTGTGCTTTGTCACCCATCCTGTTTGTGATTTTCATGGACAGGATTTCAAGGCGTAGTCATGGAGGGGAGGGGTTGCAGTATGGTGGGCTCAGGATCGCTGCTGTTTGCAGATGATGTGGTCCTGTTTGTGTCATCAGTATGTGACCTTCAGCACTCACTGGATCGGTTTGCAGCGGAGTGTGAAGCGGCTGGGATCTTAGGATCTCAGCAGGAAACCAGTGGATTGTCTACTCCAAGAAGGGAATGAGTCCTTACCCCAAGTAAAGGAGTTTAAGTATCTCTGGGGCTTTTCCTTGACCTATTGGAGAATAGGTGCAGCAGGAGCGATATTGGGTGCCCTTTACCGCACAGTTGTAACCAAAAGAGAGCTGAGCCAGAAGCTCTCGATCTACCGGTCAGTCTTCGTTCCTACCCTCACCTATGGTCATGAACAATGGGTCATGACCGAAGGGACAAGAATAAGGATACAAGCGGCCGTAATGAGTTTCCTCAGAAGGGTGGCTGGTATCTCTCGTAGGCATAGGGTGAGAAGATCATCTATTTTAGGGATAGGGTGAGAAGATCATCTCCCTTAGGGATAGGGTGAGAAGATCATCTCCCTTAGGGATAGGGTGAGAAGATCATCTCCCTGAGGGATAGGGTGAGAAGATCATCTCCCTGAGGGATAGGGTGAGAAGATCATCTCCGTTAGAGATAGGGTGAGAAGATCATCTCCCTTAGGGATAGGGTGAGAAGATCATCTCCCTTAGAGATAGGGTGAGAAGATCATCTCCCTGAGGGATAGGGTGAGAAGATCATCTCCCTGAGGGATAGGGTGAGAAGATCATCTCCCTTAGGGATAGGGTGAGAAGATCATCTCCCTTAGAGATAGGGTGAGAAGATCATCTCTCTTAGGGATAGGGTGAGAAGATCATCTCCCTGAGGGATAGGGTGAGAAGCTCCGTCACTCGTGAGAGACTCGCAGTAGAGCCGCTGCTCCTTCACGTAGAAAGGAGCCAGTTGAGGTGGTTCATGTAGTATGATGAGGTGGTTCATGTAGTATGATGAGGTGGTTCATGTAGTATTGTTACGCCCTCCCCCGAGGTGTTCTTCTAGGGTACAGGGGGAGTCGCAACAGCCTACCTAAACACAGTGGGCAAGTGTAAGCAATGTATGGGGTTTGGGGTAAATCCTGGTGTGGGGCACCCAAAACTAAAGACACAAACAGAAAGCAGTGTTAAACAGGTATTAAATAGTTTAATTAACTATTTAATCCAACAAAAGAAAAAGGAACAACAGGCAATCACAAACAGGAGCAACATACAGACTAAACCAAAAACAGGAGAGGCAAAACAAACAAGGACAGCTAAACAGAGGGTTTGGAACAGGGAGAAGGGCTCCCTAGTGTGTATAGACAAAGAAAACTACTACGTGATGCAGTGTAGACCCCAGGGTTTCTTACCTAGCCCTTCTCCCTGGCTGGTGAACAAAAACACAAACAAACGGAATCCTACACTACTCTAAAAAGGGTTGCAAAGGCCGGAAACATAAAACAGGAACAAATAAATGGTCAACACATGATAGTCAACTATATGGCAAAATATAGTTACTTCGCCCCAAAACTTCTCTCAATATTTCAGTGCTGTCAACCGCCCAAAGTACCTCTACCTCTCTTCTTCCTCCCTTGACAAAATAACTGAGACATTTTATAGGACACCACATGGCAGAGGGATAATTGATAAGTGGACACAGGTGGTGGATGATTGATCGTTTTCTGGGGGGGGGGAGGAACCACAAGGCACCACACGCATCCCTTTGGGCCACCTGAGGGAGACAAACGAGACAAGGACACAGACAGGACAGCAGCAAAACATACAGGAACGTAACAAGTATGATGAGGTGGTTCATCTAGTATGATGAGGTGGTTCATCTAGTATGAGGAGGTGGTTCCTCTAGTATGATGAGGTGGTTCATCTAGTATGATGAGGTGGTTCCTCTAGTATGATGAGGTGGTTCCTCTAGTATGATGAGGTGGTTCATCTAGTATGATGAGGTGGTTCATCTAGTATGATGAGGTGGTTCCTCTAGTATGATGAGGTGGTTCCTCTAGTATGATGAGGTGGTTCATCTAGTATGAGGAGGTGGTTCCTCTAGTATGATGAGGTGGTTCATCTAGTATGATGAGGTGGTTCATCTAGTACAGGGGTGGCCAACCAGTCAGAGGTTAAGAGCCAAAAATGTTACTATGTTACTGCAAAGAGCCACATCATACACACAGTCACAGATGCCCCCCCCCCCCCCCTCTCCTTCTCTCTTTTGTTCTCAGCCTTTCTCTGTGCTCCCTCACTCTCTTTCTCCCCTCTCTCTCTCTCACACAGACTAAATGAAAATCTAGAACTTTACACACACACACTCAGGATCCTCCCTCCCAAAGACACACACACCGTCACACAGACAGACACACATAGCTCTGCTCTGACAAATTTATTACACCATACACCATAATACACCATAATATTGACAGAAATTGAATTAAACCTCTCCTACTAGTATTCAGAGGCCAGTTATTATCAACAATGAACATTGTGTGCACTCTCACACAAACTCTCAGTAAACAAAATGTGAACACGTTTTTTATCTTCCTATGCATGTTGCTTCTTTAAATTAAATTAGTGGGACTTCTGACATTCCTTGCCTTGAACAATCCTCCACCTTGTTTCAGTTTTTGGTTTTCTGGAAACAAGATTTCAACCAGGCATTGGTTTAGGCATTTTTTAACAAACTCCCCTTCATTGTATGGCTTTTTAGCTCATGCTATGTTCCAAGCAACTGGATATGATGCAAGCGTTACGGTCTCCGAGTGCTTCATTATTTTTTGGAAAAACTGTGTCTGCTTTTCCGCCTGACTTTTCAAGGTGTTTAACTTCTGCTTGCGAAGTTCAACACCTTTAGGGAATTCCTGGTCGATGGAGTGAGCATGGAGTGAGGTGAAATGGTGCTGAAGATTTGAAGCCTTGAAATGGGCTAATGATGTCTGGCATAGAAGGCAAAATGGCTTGCAATTGCGTTCTATAAAAAAAGATGAACTCTCCCACTCTACTAAAAACATCCTATGGTCGTCTTCATATTTTCGCTTAGCTGTGCATTTTTCCCCTGCCATTTTAGGTTTGAACTCAGATGGTCAACTCAGATAGTGCTTACTCAACGATAGGGTTTTCACCCCTCGAAGGTGATTGGTTCACTGCATCGCAGGCATTTTTGTGATAGGCTCTTGGGCCGCATCACAATTAGACGCGCTGTCATGCTCTCATACTGACACTACACACACACAGTGGCGTAGGGAAGGGCCCCCCCCCCCCGCAGTGGGTGCCTTGCAGTGGGGCCCCCCCCCTGGCGTTGGATGTAAGAAAAAAAATTAACATCTATATATCTTAATTTCTGATCGGGTAGTAGCACCCCACCCCCGTCAACGATCGTCACACATCGCGATATTTCCCCGCGGATTTTGCTCACGGGGGGCCACGGGATTTTGCGCTACGCCACTGCACACACACACACACACACAAATATAATTCGATATGAACTGAAGAGCCGCATGAAACTGGGCAAAGAGCCGCATGCGGCTCGAGAGCCGCGGGTTGGCCACCCCTGATCTAGTATGATGAGGTGGTTCATCTAGTATGATGAGGTGGTTCATCTAGTATGATGAGGTGGTTCATCTAGTATGATGAGGTGGTTCATCTAGTATGATGAGGTGGTTCCTCTAGTATGATGAGGTGGTTCATCTAGTATGATGAGGTGGTTCCTCTAGTATGATGAGGTGGTTCATCTAGTATGATGAGGTGGTTCATCTAGTATGATGAGGTGGTTCCTCTAGTATGATGAGGTGGTTCCTCTAGTATGATGAGGTGGTTCATCTAGTATGATGAGGTGGTTCCTCTAGTATGATGAGGTGGTTCATCTAGTATGATGAGGTGGTTCCTCTAGTATGATGAGGTGGTTCATCTAGTATGATGAGGTGGTTCCTCTAGTATGATGAGGTGGTTCCTCTAGTATGATGAGGTGGTTCATCTAGTATGATGAGGTGGTTCCTCTAGTATGATGAGGTGGTTCCTCTAGTATGATGAGGTGGTTCCTCTAGTATGATGAGGTGGTTCATCTAGTAAGGATGTTCCTGGTCAAATGGACCTAAAGTCTCAATGCTTAAATAAATGAATAAATATGTACTGTATAATAAATAAATATATAATAAAATGCCCTAAATAATGATATGATTTATAGCTTACTAAATACATAATTATATACTAAAATGCTTTAATACATAAATACATGTATAATTATGTAATCAAATGCTTAATTGTCGCCATAAGTATTTATGTTAATTAAACATTAAATACATGAATCTCAAATGTATTTGTGTATTAGCTCAATAATCACCAATCCCAGAGAAGGCCAAAGCCTCTGGTTGGTGGCTGAGCAGTAGGCCTGCCTCAGGGAGGCTGGGGGAGGCTGGGGGAGGCTGGGGGAGGCTGGGGGAGGCTGGGGGAGGCAGCTCCATCCATCTCTGCGTCTGTCAGGGACCGTATTTCACTACATTCAGCAAAGCCCTCAACTAAAACAAGAAGTCAAAGTTCAACCACCAACCAGCGATGGATGAGGTCTCCACCTGTATTGTTTCACTGGTTACAAGTTACACCATGGATATAATAATTGTAATAAATAGTATATAAAGTATATAAATACATCATTCTAATTATAAATTCATACAAAGATCAATGTGAATAATAAATTAAGAAATATACAACTGTGTAAAAATATAGAAATGTATAAATAAATGTATACATCAACTAAGAAATGAAACATGTTACAATGTCTGATTTAATTAGTCAACTTAGCATTGACAAATCAAGCATTTAATGACATCATTATTGATTTATTCATGTATTTAAGCATTGTATTATATTTTATGTATTTATTAAGCTTTTTATGATAATAATGATTTATTTATTCATTTATTCATTTTATTAGATACCTATTTATGTATTTGTATATTTAGTTTTGGCGCTTTAACCTTCCATGTGATTGTAAGTGTGGGAGGTGAGCGAACACCCCGAGCCACCAGGGGGAGCTGTCTGCTCCCGCCCCGCCAGAGACCCTGGAGAGAGAGCCACCAGGGGGAGCTGTCTGCTCCCGCCCCGCCAGAGACCCTGGAGAGAGAGCCACCAGGGGGAGCTGTCTGCTGCCAGAGACCCTGGAGAGAGAGCCTGTCTGTCTGTGGGGTTAACCTCTGTTCTCTCTGCAGAACGGGACCTGCAGGCCTGCGGGGAACAGCTCAGCGGACGCTGTGGGCAGCAGAAGGAAGCATGGTAGGCTCTTATATTATATATATATATTATTATACAGTGTTATACAGTTATTTCATATTTGTGTTATTTAAGTACCATAAATCATGATATCAAAAATGGTATATATACTCCATGAGAGGGATCTGGTTAAAGGATAATGATGCCGCTGCCCAATTGTTTTTTGTTGTCGTTTTTATTTCATGTTGTTATTTCTATAATATATACTTTATTATTATTATTATTATTATTATTATATATGTATATATATATATATATTATTATTTTTTTTAAATTACGTTAGTCCTGTCTTGTCTTGTTTTTTTACATTTTTGATCTGTGTCGTGTCTTGTAACTTTGTTGTTTAAAAAAATGTATAAAAATATTGTTTAAAAATAAAAGTTTTATATTCTATGTTAATTAAGGCGGTGACGTTTGCCACTAAAACGGGAGTCACGTGTCCCTGTGATGTGGAACGTTCATCATATTCCTGTTGCTGTTCCTTCTTCCCCAAGGCCCCGCCCACATGGTCCAAGTGGCGGACGCGCTCTGTGCCCAGCTCCAGCTCTCGACCAATGAGATTGTGCAAGACGAGGACGGTTGCCTTGGAGCCAATGAGGAGAGCAGAGGGGGCGGGGCTACGTTTGGGTCCTCCCCCTGCCAAAGCACGAACACGCTCCTTATCTCCTGTTAGCGCACGGCCGCATACACACATGATGTATCTATAGTATAGTATATAGCAATATGTACTATGATATGTCTACAGTATAGTATATAGCAATATGTACTGTGATATATCTACAGTATAGTATCTAGTAATATGTACTATGATATATCTACAGTATAGTATCTAGTAATATGTACTATGATATATCTATAGTATCTAGTAATATGTACTATGATATATCTACAGTATAGTATCTAGTAATATGTACTATGATAAATCTATAGTATAGTATCTAGTAATATGTACTATGATATATCTATAGTATAGTATCTAGTAATATGTACTATGATATATCTATAGTATAGTATCTAGTAATATGTACTATGATATATCTATAGTATAGTATCTAGTAATATGTACTATGATATATATACAGTATAGTATCTAGTAATATGTACTATGATATATCTACAGTATAGTATATAGTAATATGTACTATGATATATCTATAGTATCTAGTAATATGTACTATGATATATCTACAGTATAGTATATAGCAATATGTACTATGATATATCTACAGTATAGTATCTAGTAATATGTACTATGATATATCTACAGTATAGTATCTAGTAATATGTACTATGATATATCTATAGTATCTAGTAATATGTACTATGATATATCTACAGTATAGTATATAGCAATATGTACTATGATATATCTACAGTATAGTATCTAGTAATATGTACTATGATATATCTACAGTATAGTATCTAGTAATATGTACTATGATAAATCTATAGTATAGTATCTAGTAATATGTACTATGATATATCTATAGTATAGTATCTAGTAATATGTACTATGATATATCTATAGTATCTAGTAATATGTACTATGATATATCTACAGTATAGTATCTAGTAATATGTACTATGATAAATCTATAGTATAGTATCTAGTAATATGTACTATGATATATCTACAGTATAGTATCTAGTAATATGTACTATGATATATCTACAGTATAGTATATAGCAATATGTACTATGATATATCTACAGTATAGTATCTAGTAATATGTACTATGATATATCTACAGTATAGTATCTAGTAATATGTACTATGATATATCTACAGTATAGTATATAGCAATATGTACTATGATATATCTACAGTATAGTATCTAGTAATATGTACTTTGATATATCTACAGTATAGTATATAGTAATATGTACTATGGTATATATCTATAGTATTCTATATCTATATCTATATCTATAGTATAGCATATAGGCCGAGCTGATTAGCGTGTCCAGGCTCTGGTGATAATAAAGTGATCTATTAACCCATAAGCACTCAGATATATTAGTTGATATATGTATTCTTTTAAACTTAATACTTATTATTTTCCTTTAAAAAACACATGTTTCCTTCTGTCTTATTTATGTTTTATTTATTTTAATGTGTATTTTCATATTATATACATATAAATATATATTTTGATATACCAGATCAACAAAGCTATTGTAATGTATTTAATGATGTGTGTTATCTCCGTAAAGGATTGTCCTTGAATGCATTGACCAAAATATTTCTAATTACAATGATTCAATTACATTTATTTTTTTCAGTTAGTTATGTCTGTGATTTAATTTAACCTTTGTACCTTTCGATATTAAGTATTACCAGGGGTCATTTCAGACATGTGAATTTATACAGATGTCACCAAACACACAGAGCCCTAATATGAAATAAGAAAAGTCCTTTATTTCCAGCAATTCACCAAGTCCTGCAGGGGGCGACAGAGAGCCTTCCGAAGAGAGCTTTACGATGCAACAGAAGCAACACACTAACCTCTGCCTGAGTATGCATAAACATTATAATATTTTAGAAGTGTGTTATGGGAAATAGTTAGAACAGAAGGCCGGTGATATCTTGATTGGAATCTGTATGGCTACGTGCACATAGTACCGGCTTCTGGAAGGTTATATATGGAACCTTTGGGCTGTACAAAACACACTAATTGCGCTCAAAATCGACGGTTATCAATAGTTTTAATAGGTTTAAATGGTATACAGTTATATAAGACAGGTTGGACTCCAATGATTCTTAGCTGTTTAGCCTTATGAACCCAAATATAAAGTGATTATTACATTACATCATAATAATAATCAATCTACTACACACCTGTTAATAATCAAAGTGAATTAGAGAATCACCTCTGTGGTGATTGGTTAACTTTAGATTGAGCTCTGATAGGTTAAGCCCGCTCTGACACGTCGGATCATACTGTCGGTTCCCAAGGCAACAGCGGTGTGTGTGGGGCTAGGTGTCTAACCCTGATCAGGGGACTAGCTCCATCAGCTCTACTGGCCCAACGCAAGAGAGGGGAGACAGAATCACATTAACACACTGGGACAAAGAGCTGAGCTAAATTAAATGACAAAATAAACACCTTATTTATAGAATAAATATAGTATGTACAATTTTCTTTGTGTGCATCTAAAAATAAATAGACAGGACTTGCCCCACAGAAGTATTCACAACTTTCCACTGAAGACAGGGCAGGGTGAACAAGGTTGGAAAAGAGGGAGTTTCTGAACACAGGTGTATCAAGGTCTGCTCTGCTGGCGCCAGGCTCTCCATCCTCTGGGAGTCCAGGTGAAGAGAAGCTCTGGTTATCAGGTGACTCATTGTGATGCCCCCTGGTGTCCGTCTTTATATTACAGTGTGACCAGTGTTTTAAAAGGGTTCTCTACTCTGCACTGGATGTTTGCCTGTATGTTCTCACACAAAGCTGTGATTATGAACCATAAAATGACTAAAACTATAAAAACTGAAATAAATGAAAAAGGAAGAGAAATTGACACATACAATACAATACAGAATTGACAATTAAGAAAATCAGCCAGAGATCAAAGAAAAAAACAAGGGATAAAATCATAAAGGTTTTTTACCTCTGTGGTCT
>CM051002.1:35797273-35799773 GCA_027704905.1 Muraenolepis orangiensis | reverse complement strand
GGCTGCACCAGACAGACAGGTGGGATGGGGGTTGTACCAGACAGACAGGTGGGATGGGGGCTGCACCACACAGACAGGTGGGATGGGGGCTGCACCAGACAGACAGGTGGGATGGGGGCTGCACCAGACAGACAGACAGACAGGTGGGATGGGGGCTGCACCAGACAGACAGACAGACAGGTGGGATGGGGGCTGTACCACACAGACAGACAGGTGGGATGGGGGCTGCACAAGACAGACAGACAGACAGGTGGGATGAGGGCTGTACCAGACAGACAGGTGGGATGAGGGCTGCACCAGACAGACAGGTGGGATGGGGGCTGCACCAGACAGACAGGTGGGATGGGGGCTGCACCAGACAGACAGGTGGGATGGGGGCTGCACCAGACAGACAGACAGGTGGGATGGGGGTTGTACCAGACAGACAGGTGGGATGGGGGCTGTACCAGACAGACAGGTGGGATGGGGGTTGTACCAGACAGACAGACAGGTGGGATGGGGGCTATACCAGACAGACAGGTGGGATGGGGGTTGTACCAGACAGACAGGTGGGATGGGGGCTGTACCAGACAGACAGGTGGGATGGGGGTTGTACCAGACAGACAGGTGGGATGGGGGCTGTACCATACAGACAGGTGGGATGGGGGTTGTACCAGACAGACAGGTGGGATGGGGGTTGTACCAGACAGACAGGTGGGATGGGGGTTGTACCAGACAGACAGGTGGGATGGGGGTTGTACCTGGATGAGCGCCAGGTTCCCCACGATCATCTTCCACTTGTCCTTGGATGTGTCCATCAGCCCGATGTTCGCCTGGGGAGGGGACAGGCAAGGGGTCAACTCACAGCACTTCTCTGTCTTCGGTGTGTGTGTGTGTATGTGTGTGTGTGTGTGTATGTGTGTGTGTGTGTGTGTGTGTGTGTGTATACATTGTGTGCACGTGGTAACATCCCAGTTTCCTCGGTACAAAGAGACGGTTCAGTTTGTGGGACAATAAGACACTCTGATCTGGTCCCCCCCCCCACTGGCCCCCCCCCCACTGGTCCCCCCCCACTGGTCCCCCCCCCACTGGCCCCCCCCCCACTGGTCCCCCCCCCACTGGCCCCCCCCCCACTGGTCCCCCCCCCACTGGCCCCCCCCCCACTGGTCCCCCCCCCCACTCCGCAAACCAACCCTGTGGCCGACTCCACTTATCTCATCTCTCTGAAACGCACACACACGCACGCACACACGCACGCACGCACGCACGCACGCACGCACGCACGCACGCACGCACGCACGCACGCACGCACGCACGCACGCACGCACGCACGCACGCAGGCACACACGCACGCACGCACGCACGCACGCACGCACGCACGCACGCACGCACGCACGCACGCACGCACGCACGCACGCACGCACGCACGCACGCACGCACGCACGCACACACACACACACACACACACACACACACACACACACACACACACACACACACACACACACACACACACACACACACACACACACACACACACACACACACACACACACACACACACACACAGGAGGTCTGCAGCAGAGTGCTGTCTCTCTGGTCCTAATGGTTGTGTGAGGGCGGTGGGAGGACCTCTCTGTTATCTGAGGACCAAACGTTAGACACTAGGTTTGTCCTATAGTATAAACGGCGTTCTGTTTCGTTTGGTCTCAGTATTCTCCCACTCGGTCAACAAAAGGAAGAAAGATATGTCCGGGAATGGCAGTAGCTCAGTCTGTTGGGACTGGGCTTGGGAACCGAAGGGTCGCCGGTTCAAGTCCCCAAACACCTGGGCACTGCCTCAGTGCCCTTGAGCAAGGAACCAGACCCCTCCCCTGCTCCCCTGTGTATCCAATAGCTGATACCCACTGCTCCTCATACTAGGATGGGTTAATGCAGAGGAACTCATGTCACTGTGTGGACATAAAGACACAATACATAAAAACACAATAAAGAGCATTTAATCCTCAGAGGGTGTGTGCTGTGTGGGTCTCATTTACATTAACCCATTAGTCATTAGCGACAGGTGAGGTGATATGAGTACATGTTATATTTATATGGGTGTGCTTTAAGAGGATGTTTGCGTTTCAACCAAGGCTTCCAATTGATGACAAGCATTAATAGGATTAAAAATATATATTTAAAAATTATTTTCACTGCACTATATATATAAATAAATTATATATATATATATATATATATATATATATATATATAATATTACTCATAATCTGCAATTATAAATCTGTTTATTGAGATATGTGATAAGATATAAGTGATGAGTGATAAGAGCGTTAGATAATCCAACAGGAGATGCTGAGTGGAGGTGATCTGACCTCTCTGAACGTTGTCTTATTTGACGAGCGTCAACTTGATGACTGAACAAACACTCGTGTCCCCAGAGAAGCCCTCAGTGTACTCAGTGCTCTGCAGCACTGTGGTGTGCTGTGTGTTTACCTCCTGTTCTGATGTGCAGGGTTTC
>CM051002.1:35784773-35792273 GCA_027704905.1 Muraenolepis orangiensis | reverse complement strand
CATGGTACAGTCACCCAGTTACATGGTACAGTCATCCAGTACATGGTACAGTCGCCCAGTACATGGTACAGTCATCCTGTACATGGTACAGTCATCCAATACCTGGTACAATCGCCCAGTACATGGTACAGTCACCCAGTACATGGTACAGTCATCCAGTACATGGTACAGTCATCCAGTACCAGGTACAGTCATCCTGTACATGGTACAGTCATCCAGTACCTGGTACAATCATCCTGTACATGGTACAGTCATCCAGTACATGGTACAGTCGCCCAGTACATGGTACAGTCATCCAGCACATGGTACAGTCATCCAGTACATGGTACAGTCATCCAGTACCTGGTACAGTCATCCTGTACATGGTACAGTCATCCAGTACCTGGTACAGTCCTCCAGTACTTGGTACAGTCATCCAGTACCTGGTACAGTCATCCTGTACCTGGTACAGTCATCCTGTACATGGTACAGTCATCCTGTACCTGGTACAGTCATCCTGTACATGGTACAGTCATCCAGTACCTGGTACAGTCATCCTGTACCTGGTACAGTCATCCTGTACATGGTACAGTCATCCTGTACATGGTACAGTCATCCTGTACATGGTACAGTCATCCTGTACCTGGTACAGTCATCCTGTACATGGTACAGTCATCCTGTACATGGTACAGTCATCCAGTACCTGGTACAGTCATCCAGCTCATTGAGAGTGTTATGCAAGCTGGGACAAAGGAAGAGAACTTCCTTTGGGTGACAAAGCGATTGTATTCCTGAGGTTCTCACCTCCTCCTGACCAGAGTTAGAACTAACCTTACAACTAAAACAAACATGACGCCTCATAAAGCACCGTCTGGTGCCTGGATGTGGTCACACCGACATTCTGCCTGTCTCACACACACCGACATTCTGCCTGTCTCACACACACCAAGACGTGTCGTGCTTCTTCGGCCGCCTGTTTGCGTCTGTGGTGCGAAGAACGCTGTATTTTTAGATCCTTTAAGTGCTCTTTTGGTAAAAACCTGAAATGTGTTTAGTTATGTCTCTGTTCTTTATAGGATTGGGAGTATAACACACACAGACAGGGTGACAGGCAGACAGGGGGACAGGCAGACAGGGGGACAGGCAGACAGGGGGACAGATGGGTAGACAGGTCAACAGAAAATACCCACCAGGAGACATGAAGACAGAGCGGCAAACAGAACCACCACCAGACAGGCAGACACAAAGACGTTCAACAATCAGAGATGGGACAGAGAGACAGGTGCTAAGAGTGATCTCCCTGGTTCTTAACATTCTGAGACTGTGGTGGAACCACTGTGGAGCAGACAGGAATGTTCTGGACATATCAACCGGCTGAGTGTGTGTGTGTGTGTGTGTTTGTGTGTTTGTGTGTGCAACTAAGTGACTGGGTGGACATAAAGAGAAAACCTAGTGCAATCTAGCCAAAAGTAAAGAGGCACATTTACAGAGAGAGGGAGTAAGAAAGAGAGAGAGAGAGAGAGAGAGAGAGAGAGAGAGAGAGAGAGAGAGAGAGAGAGAGAGAGAGAGAGACTCTGACGATAACTCTTATCCAAGAGCAGAGACAGATGATCTGAGTAGGGGGAGGGGCCTAGAGATGGAGGCGTGTCTGACCCGGCTCTGGACTGGTGACACGTGACGTAGACCAGGGACACGAGAAGAACAACTTTAACTCAATTCACCCGATTAATTTCTAATGATTAATTTGATGATTTATTCTTGAACATCCACAGCCCACCCCGCGGGTTCTCTGGAGCTGAAAAGTCTACTTTCTCTCTCCCCCTCTCTCCCCTCCCCCTCTCTCCCCCTCCCTCTCCCTCTCCCTCCCCCCTCTCTCCCACCTCTCCTCCTCTCCCCTCTCCCCCCCCCTCCCCCCCTCTCTCCCCCTCTCCCCCCTCTCCCCCAGCTCCTTCATTAGGAGTTCCTGGGGGTACACCAACGCTGGCACTGGAATGGCCCCTGTGCAGCGGGCCCCTGTGTGCCCGGGCCCTGCAGCCTGGCAACCAGACACCTCTCCGCTTCATCTGAGAGACCAGCTGACCTTCAAGAAATATATGACCAGGGCCTCGCCGGACGCTCTCTCTCTCTCTCTCTCTCTCTCTCTCTCTCTCTCTCTCTCTCTCTCTCTCTCTCTCTCTCTCTCTCTGTCTGTCTGTCTGTCTGTGTCTCTCTCTCTCTCTCTCTCTCTCTCTCTCTCTCTCTCTCTCTCTCTCTCTCTCTCTCTCTCTCTCTCTCGCTCTCTCTCTCTCTCTCTCTCTCTCTCTCTATATATATATCTCTCTCATGCTTTTCTTCTACCCTGCGCCTACAGCACCGCGGTGCATAACTACAGTATGCACATAGTTATATACTCACTTGAACCACTGAAGAACACACAGTTATGCATGTGTAAAAATAGAGAAAGAGAGAGAGAGAGAGAGAGAGAGAGAGAGAGAGAGAGAGAGAGAGAGGCTGTGAGTGAGATGGAGAGAGAGAGAGAGAGAGAGAGAGAGAGAGAGAGAGAGAGAGAGAGAGAGAGAGAGAGAGAGAGAGAGAGAGAGAGAGAGAGAGAGAGAGAGAGAGAGAGAGAGAGAGAGGGAAAGAGGCTGTGAGTGAGATGGAGAGAGAGAAGAGAGAGAGAGAGAGAGAGAGAGAGAGAGAGAGAGAGAGAGAGAGAGAGAGAGAGAGAGAGAGAGAGAGAGAGAGAGAGAGAGAGAGAGAGAGAGAGAGAGAGAGAGAGAGAGAGGGAAAGAGGCTGTGAGTGAGATGGAGAGAGAGATAAACAGGTAGATAAACAGAAGAGGAAAGAAATAAATAAATAAATAAATAATTAAATAAAGAAAGAGAGAGAGGAGGAAAGAGAAAGAAACAGCGGAACAAAAGAAAGAAAGAAAGAAAGGTAAGAAGGGGAACAGGAAGCTTGGCTTCTCTGGAGGAAGCTATTCTCCTCTGTTCTGTGCTTCCTGTACAGCGAGCACTAGACACAACCACTATGCTTATTTGGGCTGACCCTGCTCCCAAATAAACCATTAATAAAAGTTGTTATTTTGACACACAATATATGTATGCATTACAGACTATGTGCCAGCTCAGAGGAACCAGCCTGACCTCCAGCCTGACCTCCAGCCTGACCTCAAGCCTGACCTCCAGCCTGACCTCCAGCCTGGAACACATTTTCTAGATGTAACAATGAGTTCTATATGTAGTAAAGGAGTAGATCATAGTATCATAGTCATAGTAGGTCATTAGTAGAACCATAGTAATAGTAGGTCATTAGTAGTATCATAGTAATAGTAGGTCATTAGTAGTAGCCTATGTCATCATAGTAGGTCATTAGTAGTATCATAGTTATAGTAGGTCATTAGTAGTATCATAGTAATAGTAGGTCATTAGTAGTAGCCTATGTCATCATAGTAGGTCATTAGTAGTATCATAGTTATAGTAGGTCATTAGTAGTATCATAGTAATAGTAGGTCATTAGTAGTAGCCTATGTCATCATAGTAGGTCATTAGTAGTAGCCTGTCCAAATAGTAGGTCATTAGTAGTATTATAGTAATAGTAGGTCATTAGTAGTATCATAGTAAAAGTAGGTCATTAGTAGTATCATAGTAATAGTAGGTCATTGGTAGTATCATAGTAAAAGTAGGTCATTAGTAGTATCATAGTACTTGTAGGTCATTAGTAGTATCATAGTAATAATAGGTCATTAGTAGTAGCCTATGTCCAAATAGTAGGTCATTAGTAGTATTATAGTAATAGTAGGTCATTAGTAGTATCATAGTAAAAGTAGGTCATTAGTAGTATCATAGTAATAGTAGGTCATTGGTAGTATCATAGTAATAGTAGGTCATTAGTAGTAGCCTATGTCATCATAGTAGGTCATTAGTAGTATCATAGTTATAGTAGGTCATTAGTAGTATCATAGTTATAGTAGGTCATTGGTAGTATCATAGTAATAGTAGGTCATTAGTAGTAGCCTATGTCATCATAGTAGGTCATTAGTAGTATCATAGTTATAGTAGGTCATTGGTAGTATCATAGTAATAGTAAGTAATTAGTAGTAGCCTATGTCATCATAGTAGGTCATTAGTAGTATCATAGTTATAGTAGGTCATTGGTAGTATCATAGTAATAGTAAGTCATTAGTAGTAGCCTATGTCATCATAGTAGGTCACGTGTCAATAGTCTCTGCATCACCTTTGCAGTTCCTCGTCATCAGTGATCGCAGCTCAAAGAACAAACGTTCATTATCTTTTCCTTTGTATGAAAAGCTACACAAACTGAGAGCAAACATTTGGTGCAGTAAAATGACGGCAGTTTAATGACAGCTGTGTAGAGTCGCTGTGCATCACCTAGATGCCCCTTGTGTGGAACCTCCTGACACGAGGTTTGACATGCTTCACACCTCGACATGCTTCATACCTCGACATGCTTCACACCACGACCTGCTTCACACCTCGACATGCTTCACACCTCGACATGCTTCACACCTCGACCTGCTTCACACCTTGATATGCTTCACATGCTTCACACCTCGAGCTGCTTCACACCTCGATATGCTTCACATGCTTCACACCACGACATGACACAACACACAAGCATGTCGTGAAGCACGACATGCTTCACGACATGCTTCCCATCAGGTGAGATTGATAGAGGGGAGATCCATCTTACCTGCACGATGTCCAGCACCATCCCCGCAGCCACTGTCCCAAACCCAGCCAGCAGGAAGGGAACGACCACCTGCAGCCCGATGGAGAAGGCGGTCTCCTTGAGCGGGGCGGGGGGCTCTGGGCTCGGTCCCGGGCTGGTGTCATCGCTCTGGTTGCTCTGGTTCTCCAGCAGCGCGTCCTCCTCCCGCTGCCCCTTGGCGTCGGCCCGGCGGTCCGCTAGGGCCACCGGCCCTGAGCGGTCCTCCTCGGCGCGGTCGCTTAGGGCCCGGTCCGCGAAGGAGGTGACCTCCGTCAGCTCGTACTCGCCCCGGTCCGCCTCCGCTCGCACCTCCTCGGCGCCGGGGATCTCCTCGCTGAGGAGTGGCGGGTGGACCGGGCCGTTGGAGTTGAGGAATGGGGGCGAGAGAGGCCCCGCCTCCTTCTTCATGTCCACCCCGGACATGTCGGGCTGCTGCTCTGCTTCCTTGGACCAGAGGACCATGCGGAGACCGGGGCGGCTCTGGTCTGGACCGTCGGGAAGAAAGCTGAACACCTGATCGGTTTTTTTGGAACCTGATCAGTCCAATTAATTTATCCCATTAAAAAGTGTTGTTGTCGCGGTGTGCGTGGTGGTGAATATCTGAATCAAACTGCGGCTCTAATAAAGAAGGAGCAGGCCGGCAGGAGGCAGGTGCGAGTCCCGCGGTGGTCCTGGCGGTGCTTCGGGAGAAGATCTAGTATGTTCTCCATTCACTGCAAGCTGACGGTGAACTGAATAATAATAATAATAATAACAGAATACAAATGTTCAGAAAGGAGAAAAAAAAGTAATTGATTTGGTGAGGCTGGCGAACGAGAGGCAATCTCTGTGGTTGAACTGGGACTGGAGAGCAGTGAGTCTGACTGGAGGGCAGTGGGGTCTGTGGTCTGCAGCGGGACGTCCTGCTTGGGGTCTCACCTTACACCACGTGACTCTCACCTTACACCACGTCACACGCTCTCTGATATATCTCTGATATATTTAAAGGTCTTCAGCCTCCGTGGCTTTAATTACTGACTAAAGTATTTCACTGACGATCTACTGGAAAAAACACACACACACACACACCCACACACACACACACACACACACACACACACACACACACACACACACACACAAATACAACATTAATAACCAAACATAACTGTCCAAACATGACGCTAAGCTCTACGACACACAAGGGGGAGGGGCGAATGACACGGTTGCACAGGGCCTCGCGCCAGGCAGGGAATTATTTATTATTATTATATATTATATTATATAATACATACATATTTATATAACATTTTTTTGCCTTTAGTATATGTATTAATGTTCACACGTGATAACCATATTTATTAGTCACTCACAGACCTAACATCTAGTCTACTGGTAGACTACGTGATGACATCACGCCTCATAGGAACGCCCTCCTGGAGGGCAGAAGGGGGCGTTCTGCCCTCCAGGAGGATCCCAATCAGAATCCTCTTTATTGGTCACATACTGATCACACAGTGAAATGTGTTTCTCTTCATTTAACCCGTCCTAGTATGAGGAGCAGTGGGCAGCTATTGTCTATACAGGGGAGCGGTCTGGTGCCTTGCTCAGGGCACCCCGGCAGTGCCCAGGCGTTTCTGGGACTTAAACCGGCGACCGGTTTCCAAGCCAAGTCTTAAGAGACTGAGCTACTGCCGCACAAAGCTATTTAATAGCTTTTTCACAGAGGTATTTTCAACAGGTTTAGACGACATTCTGGACAGTCGTTGTGTGATCGGATGCACAAACCGACCAAGAGACCAGCCTGGGTTGAGTTCCTTTAGAACCACTAACCACAAAGAGACCAGCCTGTATTGAGTTCCTTTAGAACCACTAACCACAAAGAGACCAGCCTGTGTTGAGTTCCTTTAGAACCTCTAACCACTGGAGACCAGCCTGGGTTGAGTTCCTTTAGAACCTCTAACCACAAAGAGACCAGCCTGTGTTGAGTTCCTTTAGAACCACTAACCACAAAGAGACCAGCCTGTGTTGAGTTCCTTTAGAACCTCTAACCACTGGAGACCAGCCTGGGTTGAGTTCCTTTAGAACCTCTAACCACAAAGATACCAGCCTGTGTTGAGTTCCTTTAGAACCACTAACGAGAAGATTGTGGATTTAATCAAAAGTTAGCTGATACTGAGTATTTTAATGAAGTATTTTTAGTCATATCTTAACGTTCTGATCGTTTTCATTGAACGACAGAACCAACTTCAGTGGCTTTGATAAGTTAGTCAACAGCAGTCGTTGGAGGGATAGAGTTTACCAGTCTGTATTATATCATAAACCTTAAATGATGTTATATTAACAGTTGTTAGAGGGATAGAGAGTTTACCAGTCTGTATTATATCATAAACCTTAAATGATGTTATATTAACAGTTGTTAGAGGGATAGAGGGGTTTACCAGTCTGTATTATATCATAAACCTTAAATGATGTTATATTAACAGTTGTTAGAGGGATAGAGAGTTTACCAGTCTGAATTATATCATAAACCTTAAATTATGTTATATTAACAGTTGTTAGAGGGATAGAGTTTACCAGTCTGTATTATATCATAAACCTTAAATTATATGTTATATTAACACAGTTGTTAGAGGGATAGAGGGGTTTACCAGTCTGTATTACATCATAAACCTTACATTATATGTTATATTAACACAGTTGTTAGAGGGATAGAGAGTTTACCAGTCTGAATTATATCGTTACATTAACCTAGCAATCAGGAGCACTTAAAACGTGTTCTATTCTAATTATACTAGGGCCACCACAATATGTTTATATTATATATTAGT
>CM051002.1:35774773-35779773 GCA_027704905.1 Muraenolepis orangiensis | reverse complement strand
CCAGAGATAGCTAACTCATGCCCAACACGGTCCTGGCTTCTGATTGGCTGAGGGCATAACCATCCTAATGGTTAATGGTTCTTTTTTCCTGTTCCTCTCTCTCCTCGCAAGCGGAGGACGGGACACGGGGAGCGATGCTGCTCCTTAGCGAGAGTGGTTGCCCCTGGCAACGCCTGGACCAGCCTGTGCCGGTTCTGGGCCATTTCTGTCCTGGGGGGCTTCTTCTTTGAGCCCAGAAGAATGTCAGGGAAGAGGGTGAGGAGGGGGGGGAGGAGGGGGGGGAATGGGACCACTTGGAAGACCTCCCTGGTTTCTGGTTGAATGGCTGTGCATCTCTCTCTCTCTCTCTCTCTTCTCTCTCTCTCTCTCTCCCTGGCTCTCTCTCTCCCTCCCCCCCATCTCTCTCTCTCTCTCTCTCTCTCTCTCTCTCTCTCTCTCTCTCTCTCTCTCTCTCTCTCTCTCTCTCTCTCTCTCTCTCTCCTCTCTCTCTCTCTCTCTCTCTCTCTCTCTCTCTCTCTCTCCTCTCTCTTTCTCTCCCTGGCTCTCTCTCTCCCCTCTCTCTCTCTCTCTCTCCCCTCCTCCCCCTATCTCTCTCTCTCTCTCTCTCTCTCTCTCTCTCTCTCTCTCTCTCTCTCTCTCTCTCTCTCTCTCTCTCTCTCTCTCTCTCTCTCTCTCTCTCTCTCTCTCTCTCCTCTCTCTTTCTCTCCCTGGCTCTCTCTCTCCCCCCTCTCTCTCTCTCTCCCCCCTCCTCCCCCCATCTCTCTCTCTCTCTCTCTCTCTCTCTCTCTCTCTCTCTCTCTCTCTCTCTCTCTCTCTCTCTCTCTCTCTCCTCTCTCTTCTCTCTCTCTCTCTCTCTCTCCCTCTCTCTCTCTCTCTCTCCCTCTCTCTCTCCCCCTCTCTCTCTCTCTCTCTCCCTCCTCCCCTCTCTCTCTCTCTCTCTCTCTCTCTCTCTCTCTCTCTCTCTCTCTCTCTCTCTCTCTCTCTCTCTCTCTCTCTCTCCTCTCTCTCTCTCTCTCCCCCCATCTCTCTCTCTCTCTCTCTCTCTCTCTCTCTCTCTCTCTCTCTCTCTCTCTCTCTCTCTCTCTCTCTCTCTCTCTCTCTCTCTCTCTCTCTCTCTCCACAAACCTAGGATTAGATATCATTAGCTTCACTCATCATTCATTGATTGGTTGATACATGCTGTAGGTTGGCAGGTTGAAGTGGGGACACCTGCCTCCACCAAATCCAGTACAAGATACAGAACAAAATCCATTTCATCTTACATATTGCACACAGAATGATGAATTATTGAGACACCAGATCATAGGTCCAATTCACTGGACCATGGAGCGAGGCTGGCCCTGGTATGTGATGTCCAAACATCAGTGTGATGATTACAGAAGTTACTCAACAAGCAGATGAAGACTTCCAGATATCTCACCTGCTGGAAGTAGAGCGTTAGATAGTAACACTCACCTCACCAATTAACCACGCTCACCCACTCAATTACAGGTGTGTGTGTGTGAGTGTTTGGGCCAATGTGTGTGTTTGTGGATCCCCATGCATGTGTGGATGTCTATGTGTGTGTGACCGTTCATGTGTGTGTGTGTGACCGTTCATGTGTGTGTGTGTCCATGTATGTGTGTGTACGTGTGTGTGTGTGGGTCTGTGTGTGTGTGTGTGTGTGTGTGTGTGTGTCTTTGAGTGTGTGTGTATTTGTGTGTGTGTGTGTGTGTGTGTGTGTTCGTGTATGTGTGTGTATGTGTGTGTCTGTGTGTCCCTGTGTGTGTGTCCATGTGTGTGTCCCTGTGTGTGCCCCTGTGTGTGTGTGGTGTGTGTGTGTGTGTGTGTGTGTGTGTGTGTGTGTGTGTGTGTGATAGAGAGATAGAGGGTAGGTGAACAGTAACCTCCTGCAGGCACCACATGGTTCAGCCATTAATCCAAGCACACATCATCAGCGCATCATGGAGGGATGGAAAAAATAACAACCAAGTCAGGACAAGACGGCAGAATTTGTTTTATGAACAGATAGAGCTCAGTAGGGAGGTGCTTGAGGGTTGGGGGCTGTCCTGTATGAGGCTATCTGCTGTCCTCTATGAGGCTATCTACTGTCCTGTATCAGGCTATCTGCTGTCCTGTATGAGGCTATCTGCTGTCCTCTATGAGGCTATCTGCTGTCCTCTATGAGGCTATCTGCTGTCCTGTACAAGGCTATCTGCTGTCCTCTATGAGGATATCTGCTGTCCTCTACGAGGCTATCTGCTGTCCTCTATGAGGCTATCTGCTGTCCTGTATGAGGCTATCTGCTGTCCTCTATGAGGATATCTGCTGTCCTGTACAAGGCTATCTGCTGTCCTCTATGAGGCTATCTGCTGTCCTGTATGAGGCTATCTGCTGTCCTCTATGAAGCTATCTACTGTCCTGTATGAGGCTATCTGCTGTCCTCTATGAGGCTGTCTGCTGTCCTCTATGAGGCTATCTGCTGTCCTCTATGAGGCTATCTGCTGTCCTGTACAAGGCTATCTGCTGTCCTCTATGAGGCTATCTGCTGTCCTGTATGAGGCTATCTGCTGTCCTCTATGAAGCTATCTACTGTCCTGTATGAGGCTATCTGCTGTCCTCTATGAGGCTATCTGCTGTCCTCTATGAGGCTATCTGCTGTCCTCTATGAGGCTATCAGCAGCCGTAGCTGAAGGTGAATCAACCAAGATGTTGCAGAGAACAAATCAAACCGGTTTTGTGGAGCGATGATGGGCTTGACTGCAGGGAACAGACAGTGAGCTTAAAGAGCTTCCAGTAGATCACATGTGGCTGCCTGCCAACAGCCTAACCTCATTGTGTCCATATGGAACTCTATATGGACTCTATATGGACACGATGGAAACACAGGAGCTTAGAGGGCGGGACACATTCAACCAGACTCCACCCAACAGCAAACACGAGGAGAGGAAAGCCACCACCAGGTATTTTAAAGACAGTGGTTTATTTGTTGAGATATTTAAACAGGACATTTAAAACGGGCAAATTTCATTTCAGAAAAGTAGTTGCACACAAACTGACTCTCTTCAAACTGACTCTCTTCAAACAGACAAGCTGTGCAAACACACCTGTTCAGATCCCAGCTCCGGGCCGGGGAACAGGAGCATGACAACACAACTGTGAGTTCCTCGGTTCTCCTCAGACAGGAGAACCGTGAGTTCCTCGGAGAACCGAGAGGAACCCTGGATGGAAGACTCCGTATGATGGGACAGAGTGGTCTGTCTTTGGCCAACATCTCCATATACAAACAAGGTGTCTTCATTTGGTTTGGAACACAACAAATAAACAAATAAACAAGCATTTTCCTGTTCCCAAAATATCATATTCATAAGCAGACTCGGTGTTCATGACCACGAAGTAATTTATTACATTTAAGATCTAGCTGCTCCATTGAAACCAACTTTACATTAGATCCATCTATTTAGGGCCCTCTGTATTTTCACGCTATAAATAAAGTCATGAATCACTGATATTGCTGTTTCACACGCTAGTGATCGGTCGGTTCACCTCCAGACAACAAATAACTTTTCCCACAGGATTCAGACATTTAGTATCAATATTCATAAAGAATATAAGACAATCCAAGAACAACAGATCCCTTCGTGTATGAGTCTCTCCCCCACAGGACCCCATGCCAAACATCAACCCCAGAGGAACCGCAGCTCCCAGTCAGGTCACAGAACATCAACACTCAAACCTGCAGAACCTGTGACTCCAACTCCCACCTCACCGTTACACAGCATCTGTTGAGGTTCAAGTCACATCCTCCCTTCCTTCGTCCACAGCAGAGACTAACACCTTGTTTGCTAAGCACATATATAATATATATATATATAAATATATATGACAGCACACAGCAGGCAGGATACTGATCCATACTGTCTAACGTAGAGGACAGTAGAAACAAGTGAACTAGTAACAAGAACTGGAATAGAGCCGTCAACAATTGACGGCTCTATTCTATGAAACGGTAACACATTACAGGGCTAGTTATATTAAACTGTAACAACTTACAGTTCTATTCTGTTTAATTGTAACATGTTACAGTTATATTGAACGGTAAGGTTCTGAACAGCATGCGTGGATGCCTTGACTGCCTTCCTCATGTATCCAGTGACCTCTAGTGGACAGAAGGGAGAATGCAGGTCTCCAAAGGATTTTGAACAATATTATTATAGAATTTACATTTACATTTCAGCCCTGAATTAAGAACCACAGATAAAAACACTAGTGAACAAGTCTCTTCTCATGATGGACACTCTTGGCTTAGCATTTTCAATGGCATCAAAAATGTTTAGCTACTGCGATAAGAGTGTGGAACTACAACCACATAATGTGTATTATGTTAAAACACAATGAGGACTGAAGTACCAAATAAATCATAAATGAGCAAAGATAATTTAACCAAATTGTCATTAAAACAATACATTTTAATTACTAGTCCTATATTTGAGTTAACCTCAGTTGGATTTGTTTAAATAGGCCGTAGGCTCAAATTCTGAATTCCTTAAGCTGATATTGTTATACGATATTGTATTATCAGTACATTTTTATAATGATTAAAACAATAGATACATTGCTGTGTGTTGATAGAAACACACAAATAAAATAACAGAGAACTTTCTATTGTACAATATAGAACATAATTTTCCTGTGAGAATGCAGTACAATCTGTTGTTCTGCTAGAAGATATCAAATAAAAATGAGATAAAACATATACAGCAATGTCTGACAGCAGATCAACCATGAGTGGCCATGTGTTGATGTAACGGACCCCAGCAGGGGGCGCTGTCCAGTGGTAAACCTCACTCCCCAGCAGGTGCTGCTGTTCAGTGGTAAACCTCACTCCCCAGCAGGTGCTGCTGTTCAGTGGTAAACCTCACTCCCCAGCAGGGGGCGCTGTCCAGTGGTTAACCTCACTCCCCAGCAGGGGGCGCTGTCCAGTGGTTAACCTCACTCCTTAACTCCCCGACGCCTAAAAG
>CM051002.1:35744773-35769773 GCA_027704905.1 Muraenolepis orangiensis | reverse complement strand
CCAGCAACCTTCCTGTTGTGAGGCTCTACCTCCTGATCTATACTGCCGCCCAAAATACAGGATGTATTATTATGTATGTACAGGCTAATGAAGGACCCCCATAGAGACCCACGGGGGGCCCGGGCCCCAGGGAGACCGGGCCCCAGGGAGACCGGGCCCCAGGGAGACCGGGCCCCAGGCCACGAGGACAGAGAGACGGGACACCCGCTGGGTGAAGGTGGGTGATTAGCGGTTGGTAGTTTGAACGGGGAAGCGCGAACGCTTCCTGTAGCTCCTCCTTGTAGCATACCAAGAGACACTCACTTATCCCCCGACTCAGAAACATCTAGAAGAGCCGTTCTTCTCAGCGAGCTCCGATAGCTACCAGGTGGACTCACCCTGGCTGGGGTCGAATATGTTGACGTTCCTGGTGAACTTGGAGCTCTGATGGCCGCCCCCCTGCCTCAGCCCCCCCAGCACGCACAGCCGCCCCCCGCTGTCCCACAGCACGCCGCAGTACGAGCGCTTGCACGGCATGCTGGGTAATGGAGTCCAGCAGCGCGTCTCCAGGTCGTAGACCTCGAAGGCTTTGATGGGCCGTTTGCATTGACGACCGCCTGCACACACAGAGGAGCTGATTAACACACACACACACACACACACACACACACACACACACACACACACACACACACAGAGGCGCTGATTAACACACACACACACACACACACACACACACACACACACACACACACACACACACACACACACAGAGGCGCTGATTAACACACACACACACACACACACACACACACACACACAGAGGCGCTGATTAACACACACACACACACACACACACACACACACACACACACACACACACACACACACACACACACACACACACACACACACAGAGGCGCTGATTAACACGCACACACACACACACACACACACACACACACACACACACACACACACACACACACACACACAGAGGCGCTGATTAACACACACACACACACACACACACACACACACACACAGAGGAGCTGATTAACACGCACACACACACACACACACACACACACACACACACACACACACGCTCTCCTCACCTGCTACATACACCTTGTTGGCCAGCAGCTGGATGTTGGCGTCGTAGCGCGGGACGGAGAGGGGGGGCAGCTGGGCCCAGACGTCCTTCCTCAGGTCGTACTGCTGCAGGGTGGCTCTGGGCAGCAGGTCAGACCCCATCCCGCCCACAGCCAGGGCCCGGCCATCTGAGACACAGGCAGACACACAGACACACAGGCAGACACACAGACACACAGGCAGACACACAGACACACAGACAGACACACAGACAGACACAGACACACAGACAGACACACAGACAGACACACAGACAGACACAGACAGACACACAGACACAGACACACAGACAGACACAGACACACAGACAGACACACAGACAGAGACAGAGAGACAGACAGAGAGAGACAGACAGAGAGACAGAGAGACAGACAGGCAGCCAGACAGACAGACAGAGAGACAGACAGACAGAGAGACAGAGAGACAGACAGGCAGCCAGACAGACAGACAGACAGACAGACAATGGCAGCATGGTGAGAACATGATATTCAAGGTTGTGTTTTGTAATGATGTAGATGTGGTTTATCTGTCACAGGTATAAGGAACAAGGAAATGTTATTGACAGCTTTGAAGATGTGCTGAAAAGTACAACAAAAATCCATAGTTGTATACAGTGCAGTGTGTAATGACAATTGGGCTTCAGCCAATCGGATGAAACAACTGAGTGACTCTTGCTCTGGATGAGGTTCTTTAAAGGAATACAGAAGAGTGAATGGTGAGTTATAGGAGCCTGCTTCTAATTCAAGTAGTATGATGTTCATGTGTTCACATGTGCTCTCCAGGTAAAGGGGGGGGTGGCCATATGGGCAGGTTCAAGATTCAAGATTCAAGATTCAAGTCCAATGGAACGCTCTCTCCCCATTCCCTACAATGTAACACTATATAGTATACTTTGTACACTATACAACACTATACTTTAACAATACTGTACACAAGAAAAATAACAATATAGTGACTGATGGATGATATGTACTTATGTTGAATTGTGCAAAAAGCATTTAAAAAGCATTTTAAAGTGTAGATTACAGTGCAGTGCAGAACAGAGCAGTTACTGTAATAAGTCCAGAATGTCAGGCAAAAGAATGATAGTGCAATGTTAATGACATGTTATGACAGTGTAATGTTAATGACATGTTATGACAGTGTAATGTTAATGACATGTTATGACAGTGTAATGTTAATGACATGTTATGATAATGTATTGTTAATGACATGTTATGATAGTGTAATGTTAATGACATGTTATGACAGTGTAATGTTAATGACATGTTATGACAGTGTAATGTTAATGACATGTTATGATAGTGTAATGTTAATGACATGTTATGATAGTGTAATGTTAATGACATGTTATGATAGTGTAATGTTAATGACATGCTATGATAGTGTAATGTTAATGACATGTTATGATAGTGTAATGTTAATGACATGTTATGATAGTGTAATGTTAATGACATGCTATGATAGTGTAATGTTAATGACAATGTTATGACAGTGTAATGTTAATGACATGTTATGATAATGTATTGTTAATGACATGTTATGATAGTGTAATGTTAATGACATGTTATGATAGTGTAATGTTAATGACAATGTTATGACAGTGTAATGTTAATGACATGTTATGATAATGTATTGTTAATGACATGTTATGATAGTGTAATGTTAATGACATGTTATGATAGTGTAATGTTAATGACATGCTATGATAGTGTAATGTTAATGACATGTTATGATAGTGTAATGTTAATGACATGCTATGATAGTGTAATGTTAATGACATGTTATGATAGTGTAATGTTAATGACAATGTTATGACAGTGTAATGTTAATGACATGTTATGATAATGTATTGTTAATGACATGTTATGATAGTGTAATGTTAATGACATGTTATGATAGTGTAATATTAATGACATGTTATGATAGTGTAATGTTAATGACATGCTATGATAGTGTAATGTTAATGACATGTTATGATACTGTAATGTTAATGACATGCTATGATAGTGTAATGTTAATGACATGTTATGATAGTGTAATGTTAATGACATGTTATGATAGTGTAATGTTAATGACAATGTTATGACAGTGTAATGTTAATGACATGTTATGATAATGTATTGTTAATGACATGTTATGATAGTGTAATGTTAATGACATGTTATGATAGTGTAATGTTAATGACATGTTATGATAGTGTAATGTTAATGACATGCTATGATAGTGTAATGTTAATGACATGTTATGATAGTGTAATGTTAATGACATGTTATGATAGTGTAATGTTAATGACATGCTATGATAGTGTAATGTTAATGACATGTTATGATAGTGTAATGTTAATGACATGTTATGATAGTGTAATGTTAATGACATGCTATGATAGTGTAATGTTAATGACATGTTATGATAGTGTAATGTTAATGACATGTTATGATAGTGTAATGTTAATGACATGCTATGATAGTGTAATGTTAATGACATGTTATGATAGTGTAATGTTAATGACATGTTATGATAGTGTAATATTAATGACATGCTATGATAGTGTAATGTTAATGACATGTTATGATAGTGTAATGTTAATGGCATGTTATGATAGTGTAATGTTAATGACATGCTATGATAGCGTAATGTTAATGACATGCTATGATAGTGTAATGTTAATGACATGTTATGATAGTGTAATGTTAATGACATGTTATGATAGTGTAATGTTAATGACATGTTATGATAGTGTAATGTTAATGACATGTTATGATAGTGTAATGTTAATGACATGTTATGATAGAGTAATGTTAATGACATGTTATGATAGAGTAATGTTAATGACATGTTATGATAGTGTAATGTTAATGACATGCTATGATAGTGTAATGTTAATGACATGTTATGATAGTGTAATGTTAATGACATGTTATGATAGTGTAATGTTAATGACATGCTATGATAGTGTAATGTTAATGACATGTTATGATAGTGTAATGTTAATGACAATGTTATGACAGTGTAATGTTAATGACATGTTATGATAATGTATTGTTAATGACATGTTATGATAGTGTAATGTTAATGACATGTTATGATAGTGTAATGTTAATGACATGCTATGATAGTGTAATGTTAATGACATGTTATGATAGTGTAATGTTAATGACATGCTATGATAGTGTAATGTTAATGACATGTTATGATAGTGTAATGTTAATGACATGTTATGATAGTGTAATGTTAATGACATGTTATGATAGTGTAATGTTAATGACATGCTATGATAGTGTAATGTTAATGACATGTTATGATAGTGTAATGTTAATGACATGTTATGATAGTGTAATATTAATGACATGCTATGATAGTGTAATGTTAATGACATGTTATGATAGTGTAATGTTAATGGCATGTTATGATAGTGTAATGTTAATGACATGCTATGATAGCGTAATGTTAATGACATGCTATGATAGTGTAATGTTAATGACATGTTATGATAGTGTAATGTTAATGACATGTTATGATAGTGTAATGTTAATGACATGTTATGATAGTGTAATGTTAATGACATGTTATGATAGTGTAATGTTAATGACATGTTATGATAGAGTAATGTTAATGACATGTTATGATAGAGTAATGTTAATGACATGTTATGATAGTGTAATGTTAATGACATGCTATGATAGTGTAATGTTAATGACATGTTATGATAGTGTAATGTTAATGACATGTTATGATAGTGTAATGTTAATGACATGCTATGATAGTGTAATGTTAATGACATGTTATGATAGTGTAATGTTAATGACAATGTTATGACAGTGTAATGTTAATGACATGTTATGATAATGTATTGTTAATGACATGTTATGATAGTGTAATGTTAATGACATGTTATGATAGTGTAATGTTAATGACATGCTATGATAGTGTAATGTTAATGACATGTTATGATACTGTAATGTTAATGACATGTTATGATAGTGTAATGTTAATGACATGTTATGATAGTGTAATGTTAATGACAATGTTATGACAGTGTAATGTTAATGACATGTTATGATAATGTATTGTTAATGACATGTTATGATAGTGTAATGTTAATGACATGTTATGATAGTGTAATGTTAATGACATGCTATGATAGTGTAATGTTAATGACATGTTATGATAGTGTAATGTTAATGACATGTTATGATAGTGTAATGTTAATGACATGCTATGATAGTGTAATGTTAATGACATGTTATGATAGTGTAATGTTAATGACATGTTATGATAGTGTAATGTTAATGACATGCTATGATAGTGTAATGTTAATGACATGTTATGATAGTGTAATGTTAATGACATGTTATGATAGTGTTATGTTAATGACATGTTATGATAGTGTAATGTTAATGACATGCTATGATAGTGTAATGTTAATGACATGTTATGATAGTGTAATGTTAATGACATGTTATGATAGTGTAATATTAATGACATGCTATGATAGTGTAATGTTAATGACATGTTATGATAGTGTAATGTTAATGACATGCTATGATAGCGTAATGTTAATGACATGCTATGATAGTGTAATGTTAATGACATGTTATGATAGTGTAATGTTAATGACATGTTATGATAGTGTAATGTTAATGACATGTTATGATAGTGTAATGTTTATGACATGTTATGATAGTGTAATGTTAATGACATGTTATGACAGTGTAATGTTAATGACATGTTATGATAGTGTAATGTTAATGACATGTTATGATAGTGTAATGTTAATGACATGTTATGATAGTGTAATGTTAATGACATGTTATGATAGTGTAATGTTAATGACATGTTATGATAGAGTAATGTTAATGACATGTTATGATAGTGTAATGTTAATGATAATGTTATGATAGTATAATGTTAATGACATGTTATGATAGTGTAATGTTAATGACATGTTATGATAGTGTCATGTTAATGACATGTTATGATAGTGTAATGTTAATGACATGTTATGATAGTGTAATGTTAATGACGTGTTATGATAGTGTAATGTTAATGACATGTTATGATAGTGTAATATTAATGACATGCTATGATAGTGTAATGTTAATGATAATGTTATGATAGTATAATGTTAATGACATGCTATGATAGTGTAATGTTAATGACATGTTATGATAGTGTAATGTTAATGACATGTTATGATAGTGTAATGTTAATGACATGTTATGATAGTGTAATGTTAATGACATGTTATGATAGTGTAATGTTAATGACATGTTATGATAGTGTAATGTTTATGACATGTTATGATAGTGTAATGTTAATGACATGTTATGACAGTGTAATGTTAATGACATGTTATGATAGTGTAATGTTAATGACATGTTATGATAGTGTAATGTTAATGACATGTTATGATAGTGTAATGTTAATGACATGTTATGATAGAGTAATGTTAATGACATGTTATGATAGTGTAATGTTAATGATAATGTTATGATAGTATAATGTTAATGACATGTTATGATAGTGGCAGCACTCCTAGCAGTTCAGTAGGTCAATGCCTGTGGATAAAAACAATCCTTAAACCTGGTAGTCCTTGTACGTGTAAGGAACGCCAGCAGGTGGCGCTGTGCAGTGGTAACCCTCACTCCCCAGCAGGTGGCGCTGTGCAGTGGTAACCCTCACTCCCCAGCAGGTGGCGCTGTGCAGTGGTAAACCTCACTCACCGACACCTAAATAGTCGTTCTAGCGATGAAACTAGATGGGCTCGTTGGGTTTAAGCTCTAATGTTAGAACGTCGCCTCTCATGCCGGAGATCGTCAGTTCGAGCCCCGTGTGGGACGCTGACTATGACATACGGATGCTGCAGAGCCGGGAGGAAAAGAGCCCAGGGTGGTTGAGGTCCTTAGTGATGGACATGGCCTTCCTCCTACATCTGATCCTACAGATCTCCTCAATGCATGGAAGTGCACACCCGATGATCTTCTCTGCCGTCCTCACGACCCTCTGGATGTCTTTCTTGTCCTGTTCAGTGGTGTCTCCGTACCACACGGTGACGCCACCCGTCAGGACGCTCTCTACGGGCCACGCTAGAAGTTCACTAGCCACCTCTGGCCTATTCCTCTTCTCCTGAGGCACCGCAGAGCATAGAGGCGCTGGTGGGCCTTCTTCAGCATGACCTCCGTGTTGCGGGTCCACGCCAAGTCATCGGAGATCGGTGTTGAGGGCATGGAGGCATGACTAGGACATATTCCATTTTTCGACCTTGTTGGACGTATTCTGAACCTGCTCCAATGTATTCATTACAACATAATTGGTGAACACAGGGTGATGAGGAATCAGGTTTTTTGTAAGAGTTGTAGTGGTGGACAGAGCCGATGGTAAATGCTAGCACTCACCTCTTGAGTGTGTGTGTGGTGGTGACTGGTTTAACCTGTGTCCCTTGATTAACAATGACCCACAGGTGTGCAGCCTCACCAGCCTCAGACTCTGATCAGTCTGACTGGGGCCAGGTAAGGCTGCTTCAACCAGACTCTAATCAGTCTGACTGGGGCCAGGTAAGGCTGCTTCAACCAGACTCTAATCAGTCTGACTGGGGCCAGGTGAGGCTGCTTCAACCAGACTCTAATCAGTCTGACTGGGGCCAGGTGAGGCTGCTTCAACCAGACTCTAATCAGTCCAACTGGGGCCAGGTGAGGCTGCTTCAACCAGACTCTAATCAGTCTGACTGGGGCCAGGTGAGGCTGCTTCTACCAGACTCTAATCAGTCTGACTGGGGTCAGGTGAGGCTGCTTCAACCAGACTCTAATCAGTCTGACTGGGGCCAGGTGAGGCTGACTAAACAGGCCACAAAACCTAACATACTCCACACTCTTTTTGTCCAGCCATCCAAACTCTACTACAACAGAACACTAAAGTACTACAACAGAACACTAAAGTACTACAACAGAACACTAAAGTACTACAACAGAACACTAAAGTACTACAACAGAACACTACATTACTACAACAGAACACTAAAGTACTACAACAGAACACTAAAGTACTACAACAGAACACTAAAGTACTACAACAGAACACTACATTACTACAGCAGAACACTACATTACTACAGCAGAACACTACATTACTACAGCAGAACACTACATTACTACAACAGAACACTACATTACTACAACAGAACCCTACATTACTACAGCAGAACACTACATTACTACAGCAGAACACTACATTACTACAACAGAACCCTACATTACTACAGCAGAACACTACATTACTACAGCAGAACACTACATTACTACAACAGAACACTACATTACTACAACAGAACACTACATTACTACAGCAGAACACTACATTACTACAACAGAACCCTACATTACTACAGCAGAACACTACATTACTACAGCAGAACACTACATTACTACAACAGAACACTACATTACTACAACAGAACACTACATTACTACAGCAGAACACTACATTACTACAGCAGAACACTACATTACTACAACAGAACACTACATTACTACAGCAGAACACTACATTACTACAACAGAACCCTACATTACTACAACAGAACACTACATTACTACAACAGAACCCTACATTACTACAACAGAACCCTACATTACTACAGCAGAACACTACATTACTACAACAGAACACTACATTACTACAACAGAACACTACATTACTACAGCAGAACACTACATTACTACAGCAGAACACTACATTACTACAGCAGAACACTACATTACTACAACAGAACCCTACATTACTACAACAGAACACTACATTACTACAACAGAACACTACATTACTACAGCAGAACACTACATTACTACAGCAGAACACTACATTACTACAACAGAACACTACATTACTACAACAGAACACTAAAGTACTACAACAGAACACTAAAGTACTACAACAGAACACTACATTACTACAACAGAACACTAAAGTACTACAACAGAACACTAAAGTACTACAACAGAACACTAAAGTACTACAACAGAACACTGCATTACTACAGCAGAACACTACATTACTACAGCAGAACACTACATTACTACAACAGAACACTACATTACTACAGCAGAACACTACATTACTACAACAGAACACTACATTACTACAACAGAACACTACATTACTACAACAGAACCCTACAGTACTACAACAGAACCCTACATTACTACAACAGAACCCTACATTACTACAGCAGAACCCTACAGTACTACAGAAGGTCAGGATGGAACTCCGTCTGGGCCGGCTGCCTTCCCTGCCTTCACCCTCCTGAAGGTTCTGCGGACCTCGGACTCGGACAGTTGTAGAACGTAGTCCTCTGGGCTGATGTTCAAGTTGTTGGTGACTGCCCCTGAGCTCCCCTTGGAGGTGGAGAGGACCTTCAGACCTCGCCACATACATCTGGGTTCAGAGCCCCCGAACTCTAATAAGTTTGTTTTTGTAATTCAATTTATCCTTCTTGATGGCTTTTCTGAGTTAATACTTTGCCTTCTTGTAGTGATCAGAGTCGCCTGTTGTGAAAGCGGTACTCCGTTCCTTAAGTTTGTTCAGTATGTCAGCATTCATCCATGGTTTGTCTGTCTATAGTGTGGAATGTACTGTATCTCTGTGTGGTATGTACTGTATCTCTGTGTGTTATGTACTGTATCTCTGTGTGAGATACTATTGATATATATATATATATATATATATATATATATATATATATATATATCAATAGTTGTTTTAGTTAATAATCAATAGTTGTCTTGAGGATTGCTAAACAATTTAGCTGTATTTGTACAAATGATAAATAAAGGCATTCTGATTCTGAATTGGAACCCCTGGGAGCTGGGATAGGTTCTAGATCATATTGACACACACCTTTCACGGTGATGGCCACGCCCATGAGGGCCTCACGCAGAGAGCTTCTCTTCCTCCACCTTCCCTCCTCCGTGTTGAACACCTCCACCGCCTTCACCGGGCTCTGGTCCTCGCCTACACCCCCCACCACCAGGACCTGCTTACCCAGGACGGCCACCGCAGCCCCCGCGCGGGGCGTTGGCATGGGGGCAAGGCTTATCCATCGATCCCCCTATGAGAGGAGAGGAGAGGAGGTCACTATAACAGGCTTATCCATCGATCACCCTATGAGAAGAGAGGAGATCACTATAACAGGCATATCCATCGATCACCCTATGAGAAGAGAGGAGATCACTATAACAGGCTTATCCATCAATCCCCCTATGAGAGGAGAGGAGATCACTATAACAGGCTTATCCATCGATCACCCTATGAGAAGAGAGGCGATCACTATAACAGGCTTATCCATCAATCACCTTATGAGAAGAGAGGAGAGGAGGTCACTATAACAGGCTTATCCATCAATCCCCCTATGAGAGGAGAGGAGATCACTATAACAGGCTTATCCATCGATCACCCTATGAGAAGAGAGGAGAGGAGGTCACTATAACAGGCTTATCCATCGATCCCCCTATGAGAGGAGAGGAGATCACTATAACAGGCTTATCCATCGATCCCCCTATGAGAAGAGAGGAGATCACTATAACAGGCTTATCCATCGATCACCCTATGAGAAGAGAGGAGAGGAGGTCACTATAACAGGCTTATCCATCGATCCCCCTATGAGAGGAGAGGAGATCACTATAACAGGCTTATCCATCGATCCCCCTATGAGAAGAGAGGAGATCACTATAACAGGCTTTTACCTTGCGTTAAAGTGGACCAGTATAAAACGATTTGTAGAGGAAAACTCCCTGTATGAATTGACATGTTTTATTCTCAATAAACGTTCTATTTCCGATGGTTTTAATGGAGTAAAAACGTCACCGTAGGTCTAATACACAAAATGACACGCATCAACCTACAGGGGGGGGTCACCGTAGGTCTAATACACTAAATGACACGCATTAACCTACAGGGGGGGGTCACCATAGGTCTAATACACTAAATGACACGCATCAACCTACAGGGGGGGGTCACCGTAGGTCTAAAACACTAAATTACATGCATCAACCTACAGGGGGTGGGGGCTCCGTTCTCCTTTCAGCAAAATGTCAAGAGGCACTCGTCTCAAATGTAACCTAAGGTGATATTGAGATAGTCTTTCAGCAGGAAAACGTTTTAAAGAGTAAACCAATTACTGAAATCAAACCTCAGGGACAGCACTACCTCTGGTGAAACGAGGGTATTACAACAACAGGCGATTTGAGTCCCTGCCACACATCGGACTTAATGGGAAACAAACAGGTCTGTTGGAGCCCCTGTGGTTTCATTTCAATGTTTGATGTTTAGCAATGACTTGGGTCTCTTCCTAGGACATGGTACCTCCCTATGAGGGCCACCACCACACACTGGGAGTTTGACTGCTAAATATCTTGGCAGATGCCAACGGACTTGGAAAGGTCAGTGTGACAGGTGGCCAGGAGGCTGATCCAGCCAATCCAATCGTAGGATTTGAGGAAGTTCAGCGTCTGAAATGTCGGCCCAGGATCATGCTGGTGCTTTATGATCATAAATACTCAAGGAGAGCAGAACTCACAGCGGGGCTGACCTGACATCAGACAACAGGAACAACACACATGATTATTTCAATCTAAACATAGTTTTGTTTTATTGTATTATTATTTGGGTGTAAATAATATTTTTCTAAACTCAAAGTACTGCAACTATGATCAGTGGTCAACGTTCCAACGTGTTTCCACAGCGCCTGAAGCTCTCTGACGATAGCACCTAGCCAGGCGTTAGCACCCGCTAGTTCCCAGTGTGGTTGAAATCCTAACAAAATAATCCTTTCATGTTAACCCCCAAAAAATCCCAACAGGACTTTAATGGCTGGTATGTGGCTTACATTTTACACATCCTTGATCTCATCTAGGACACCAGGATCTATACATGCTAATATAACACGCCCCTAGAAGATACCTAATCCTTCCACTTCCCTCCACACCCACAGACGTGTGGAGTAAAGTGTTCACTACACTGTCTGTGAGGACATCCATTCATCCCTGTTTAAAACAAAGTGGTTGGTTGGTGGCTGAATAAAGTAACCTGGTGTAGCTGTGTGCTAGTGGGCTAGCGTCAGGCTATCCTGCGTGTGTGTGTGTGTGGTGAGGCACTAAACCAGGCTGTGAAGGAGTGTGTGTGTGTGTGATGAGCACTAAACCAGGCTGTGAAGGAGTGTGTGTGTGTGTGATGAGCACTAAACCAGGCTGTGAAGGAGTGTGTGTGTGTGTGGTGAGGCACTAAACCAGGCTGTGAAGGAGTGTGTGTGTGATGAGCACTAAACCAGGCTGTGAAGGAGTGTGTGTGTGTGTGTGATGAGCACTAAACCAGGCTGTGAAGGTGTGTGTGTGTGATGAGCACTAAACCAGGCTGTGAAGGAGTGTGTGTGTGTGTGTGATGAGCACTAAACCAGGCTGTGAAGGTGTGTGTGTGTGATGAGCACTAAACCAGGCTGTGAAGGTGTGTGTGTGTGATGAGCACTAAACCAGGCTGTGAAGGAGTGTCTGTTGCTAGAATGCTAAATCCAAACTTTGACCATGTGGTCCTGTGAGCTTCCAGGAGACATTAATCACACACCCTATCAGGGCGAGCAGTGCTCTCAATAGTTGTAACACAGAGGAAGCGGTAAAGTTAGTGGCATCTACCTCGGGGGAGTAGAGGTCCACGGTGGCACACGGCCTCCCGGCCGAGTTGCAGCCTCCCAGCATGTACATCTGACCTCCGACCTCCGTCACCGTGTGGTAGACTCGGCTGCTGCCCAGGCAGGCCAGGCTCTGCCAGTGGAACTCGTTGGCTGAGGGAACGGACATAGTCTCTCTCTCTCTGCCCAGCCCACCAGAGCTTCCAAAACCACACACACAGGGTGGAGGAGGTGTGGTGGTGGAGGAGGTGGAGGAGGTGTGGTGGTGGAGGAGGTGGAGGAGGTGTGGTGGTGGAGAAGGAGGTGGAGGAGGTGTGGTGGTGGAGGAGGTGTGGTGGTGGAGGAGGTGGAGGAGGTGTGGTGGTGGAGAAGGAGGTGGAGGAGGTGTGGTGGTGGAGGAGGTGGAGGAGGTGTGGTGGTGGAGGAGGTGGAGGAGGTGTGGTGGTGGAGAATGAGGTGGAGGAGGTGTGGTGGTGGAGAAGGAGGTGGAGGAGGTGTGGTGGTGGAGGAGGAGGTGGAGGAGGTGTGGTGGTGGTGGAGGAGGTGGAGAAGGTGGAGGTGGAGGTGGTGATGGTGGTGGTGGTGGTGGAGGAGGTGGTGGTGGTGGAGAAGGTGGTGGTGGTGGAGGAGGAGGTGGTGGTGGTGAGATAGTGGTAGTGATGTGTTGTAGGGGGTGGGGATTGGGAGTGGGGTCTATAAAGGCGTGGCGATGGGGGAATAGTGATGCAGGAGACCAGATGTCCTCAGCCCTCCTCTTCCCCTGATGGACGGTCCTCCCACTCACACACTGGGCGCCTGTGGAGACAAAAAAGATCCAGAATCAGAGGTAGAGATGGCCTCCACCACTGCTGGCAGGACACAAATGTTAGTTAGCAAAACAAATGTAATTATGCCCAAATTAAAATAAGTGCAGTGTTCCTTCTTTCTGTAAATACCTGACAGGACATTAACTTGCAGTATACCTGAACGACCTCGGAGATGCCATGTGTGAATGGGAGAGAGAGAGACCAACACAACGGCTTTTCATGAAAAGTGTTTCTGTGGATCCTTCTCAGCCATCCGGCTCCTCTGCCTACGCTCTGCTCAGGGAGCGGAGGAGGACACTTCCACACTGATGAGCTCAGAGACTGTGGAAAATAATCCAAATAAATCAACCGCAACCCATTTCCCTTCCGACGCCTTCAGAGACCTCCTTTTGGTGACAGTGAAGCTGCTCCTGCAGTATGCATAAGGCCACGGCTCGGTAAATAAAGGCCTCACTACTCGCTGACTTCAGGGCTGCCTCCAGCGTAGCCCCGTCCTACTTCTCAATCCCATCTCTCCTCCCCTACCAAGCGCTGCCTCTTCCTCTCTGATGAACACTCCTTTTCCGCTGAAGGGGACAGACGACAGCACTGGAACAAGAGGAGGAAAAAACCTCCGCACACCTCCATTCCTCTCTGAGAGCAAGTAGTGTGTTGCCGTAGCAACAGCGATGCAGCGGGGGCGAGTTTGATTGTTTACTCTTCAGCGTACCTAATTGCTTATCGCTTGGTTTGGCTTTAAGAATGGGCTTATATGAGGATAGATGGAAAACAAACAAGACCAGGGCGGTCCGCTAGCGCCCCGCTAACGGAGAACAGCTAACGGAGCGCCATCACTTCCCGGCTCGGCGACTTAATTGCAATCTGTAACCAATTAGCTTCCAATCATCCTTAACTTCAACTCTCTTTGTTCCTTTAATTAACCGCTTGAGCAGCTGGAGACCAACGGCGGGCTCACCAGCGTGAGTTGAAGTCGTTTGCAATCAGCTTCCCTCCGACTCAAAACTTTTAATGAGGTAGCGTCATGTTAACCCCCCCTGTGTTAATTAAATGAAGGATCCCTGAAGGCCTCCTGGTTCTCCCATCATGTCATTTCCCACGTGACCGGCTCATTAACCTTCTCCCAGCGTGTGAATGACAACAGACTGTGTTTATCCTTCATGATTACAGCCTCTCTCCCCACCCCAGACTCAAAGTTCTCTTGCATCGTATTTTATTGAACAATGGTTTGTTTTGTTTGTTATTAACATGAATTAAAACTAAAATGGAGATTGCTATATGCTTACTCATCAAAACCTCCATCAGGATTCATAATGAAACGTTGGAATAACATTTTGAAAGGAAAAGGACAGACTTTTTGTGGAATCTGCCATTTTATTTTTAATCTGCAGACAACCAAATGGGAGAAACAGTTGATGGTTATTCAGCTTTCTCTTCTAACACGCAAAATATGAATATGAATATGACACATGAATATTCAAAACAAACTTTATAGCCAGATGTCAACAATCTCTGTTGTTACTGAATTGACCCAGTAGGCTAACAACCAAAGCTACTAACACAAAACATAAGACATTACATAAGACGTTACTGTCAACATGATAGATGTGTCTATATATATATGTCTTTAAGTTTTAAGTCACTGTAGACCTAAAGTTCAACTCATCTCTGAACTCTTCTGCTTGGTCTAAGAAGTGAAGCAGCCCTTAATGTGTGTTTGTGGCCTCTGATTCAACACATATGTGTAATGTTTACATACTAATATACCTAATATCACACATTACACATTACTAATATACCTAATATCACACAGATCACACTTCTCTATCTGCTCATTACTGTACATCAGGGCTCTCCTCCAAACCACAATCAGATCAAGACCAACAGGTTAAATGATTAATGTACACACATACACACGCACGCACGCACGCACGCACACACGCACACACTCACACACACACACACACACACAGAGACACACACACACACATACACACGTTAGGGTCCCCCGGGTGCCTAGCCTGCATGTCGGAGGTCACTACATGCTCTAAATTGTGGGAAAGAATCAAGACAACAACCAAGCACAAATCACAAAGCAGCACCCTAACATTAGCCTATCACAAAGCAGCACCCTAACATTAGCCTATCACAAAGCAGCACCCTAACATTAGCCAATCACAAGGCAGCACCCTAACATTACAAGGCTCAGTACTCAGGCTACAGCTTGATGCTAAGACACCCGGGCTGTGGACCCTGTCTTCCAACCCCAGGAGTGGCTGAGGATCAACCTTCATCTGAATGAAGAAACTAAAGACACTAAATACATTTTGATGGAAGGTCCCATTGTTAGTTTTCCTCTGCATGCTCTTGTATAGAGCTGCAGCCTAAAGCTGAAGTCAATCATCCATTAGCTTCTAGCTGCTATTTGTGTTGTGCCTTCATCCTGATGGCCCAGTTTAATGAAATACTTCCTTAAGATACAGGAATTACACTCCATTCATCATGGAGAAGAGAAAAGAATAATCACCAGAGAACATGCTCCAATGTGTATGAAGGAGGAGCAGGAGGTTTAACTCATGTTTATAAAGGAGGAGCTGTGTTTAACTCTTGCAAATGAAAGATGAGCTGTGTTTAACTCATGTTTATGAAGGAGAAGCTGTGTTTAACTCATGTTTGTGAAGGAGGAGCTGTGTTTAACTCATGTTTGGGAAGGAGGAGCTGTGTTTAACTCAGTCTGGTTTCCATATGCACATTGTTGTGCTGAATACAATCACGTCAACCCGTTGCATATTGGAAATCAATCACGTCCATAACTTGACTTGATTGATAAATTGTGACCCTAAGTGGGGAACTATTGGTGCTGTTTCCACTGTATGGCTCCACCTGCCTGCAGGTGGTTAGTGTACCTGGGACTGGGACCTGAGGGGAGGGGGAACACTGCAGACTCCTGATTGGTCAGAATGGTTGTATTGGAACCTATTTGTAGTTCTTGGTGAACTTTGTTGCCTAATACTTTTTTGCATTTTTATATATAGAAATATAAATGTCCTGATCCTGGTGATTATGCATGTCAACATGTTCACAGACTAATATAGTTCTGTGCATCCTTAAAAGTGGTCGATGCATTCAACACAGTAGGGGGCGGGGCCTGCTGCACCTCAACCTAGAAGCATGTCCTCACTGCAGTCTGAATTATGAATATACAGATGGCTGAGTGGGGATTGATCTTCTTGACTGTGGTTAATTTAAAGCTCCTCGTCAAAACCAGCCCTCTCTCTCTCTCTCTCTCTCTCTCTCTCTCTCTCTCTCTCTCTCTCTCTCTCTCTCTCTCACTCTCGCTCTCTCTCTAAAATATTATAATAATATGGCCATCTGGTTCATGGACAAAGCCAGGTGAAAACCAGAAGAGATAGAGGATATACTGAGGAGATAGACCTGCACTGCTCTTCCACACAAATAAACCAAGTTAAAATAAATGCTATTTCTTTAGTCAGCACAATCTGTCCTTTATTCAACCGTGGAAACTTTACAGAAAACATCCCATTGGGGAAAAAGGAGAAACACCCGCTGACACGTTCTGCTATTCCATCGAGAATGAAAAAAGAACAAGAGAATGATTCCAGTCCTGTCATCATTGCTGTCTCCTGTCACCCTCATATTGCACTTCCATTACATAAGGACACTCCTCATCTCCTGTGAGGCTTATGAAGAAGACGACTGACAACACAAAACACAAAGTGTTCCCACCACAACACAGAAGGCTGACACTCAAAACACTCTAGTGTTAGTGTCAGTCTCATGATAGCCCAGAGAAATGATGAGGCATATCAATCTATACATACACTTTACCTTGAAGAGATTGTTCAGTAACGTAACAATCTTCTTTTCACAAACTTGCTGTTTGCTAAAATTGGACACAGGGGAAGTGGTGCCTTAGGTTCCAGAGGAACCAGGATTATGCACCAGTAAAACTGCAGTGAGCATATGTTATGTTATTAGGGTTGATGTTATTAGGGTTGCTCCAATTCCAGACGACCATGGAAAGTAAAACACACTTACACTAGTATATGTTACCACCACTGTTCCTCTTTTTGAGGTTTTAGATGAAGTTGACAAGTAGGAAAAAGTAAATATGTCTATTTCTGTCTGGGTGATAGATTGGGTGGCATGATTGACAGGTAATATACCAAGTGGTAATAGACAGTTTGGACCAGTTGGCTCAGTCCAAACAGGTTGAGACGGCCTAAGGAACAAACAGCAGTGTTGAGTTGGTTCAGACCTGGTGGTCTCTTGTCATTGGTTAGAACTTCCCATAAATGTTGCTTTGTTAGAGAGGTTTCTCCTTCCACCAACCCAGTGAAACATTGCTAGTCAATTTTTCACACAGAGTACTTTAAGTACCACTGAATGGGCAAGCATGTCTTCACCATCTACCTGCAGTCATTAGGACAACATTTAGAATCATTTAAAAAATAGCAGCACATTTTACTGGTGAATTATGTATCCAGCATCTATCCATCGTTATATAGGTCACTGGATGTCCTAGAGCCCTTGTTTTATAGGTCACTGGAGGTCCTAGAGCCCTTGTTTTATAGGTCACTGGAGGTCCTAGAGCCCTTGTTATATAGGTCACTGGATGTCCTAGAGCCCTTGTTTTATAGGTCACTGGAGGTCCTAGAGCCCTTGTGTTATAGGTCACTGGAGGTCCTAGAGCCCTTGTTTTATAGGTCACTGGAGGTCCTAGTGCTCTTGTTTTATAGGTCACTGGAGGTCCTAGAGCCCTTGTTTTATAGGTCACTGGAGGTCCTAGAGCCCTTGTTATATAGGTCACTGGAGGTCCATGCTCTATTTTTATGTTTGCGTACCTCAGTGTTATGCTATTGTCTGCTTCAACTAATGTACACCTTGTAAGTCGCTTTGGATAAAAGCGTCTGCCAAATGCCCTAAATGTAAATGTAAATGTAAATGTCCTAGTGCTCTTGTTATATAGGTCACTGGAGGTCCTAGAGCCCTTGTTTTATAGGTCACTGGAGGTCCTAGAGCCCTTGTTATATAGGTCACTGGATGTCCTAGTGCTCTTGTTATATAGGTCGCTGGAGGTCCTAGTGCTCTTGTTATATAGGTCACTCCTAGAGCTCTTGTTATATAGGTCACTCCTAGAGCTCTTGTTATATAGGTCACTGGAGGTCCTAGAGCTCTTGTTATATAGGTCACCTAGTGCTCTTGTTATATAGGTCACTGGAGGTCCTAGTGCTCTTGTTTTATAGGTCACTGGAGGTCCTAGAGCCCTTGTTTTATAGGTCACTGGAGGTCCTAGAGCCCTTGTTATATAGGTCACTGGAGGTCCTAGTGCTCTTGTTTTATAGGTCACTGGAGGTCCTAGAGCCCTTGTTATATAGGTCACTGGAGGTCCTAGTGCTCTTGTTATATAGGTCACTGGAGGTCCTAGTGCTCTTGTTATATAGGTCACACCTAGAGCTCTTGTTATATAGGTCACTGGAGGTCCTAGAGCTCTTGTTATATAGGTCACTCCTAGTGCTCTTGTTATATAGGTCACTCCTAGAGCTCTTGTTATATAGGTCACTCTTAGAGCCCTTGTTATATAGGTCACTCCTAGAGCTCTTGTTATATAGGTCACTCCTAGAGCTCTTGTTATATAGGTCACTCCTAGTGCTCTTGTTATATAGGTCACTCCTAGTGCTCTTGTTATATAGGTCACTCCTAGTGCTCTTGTTATATAGGTCACTCCTAGTGCTCTTGTTATATAGGTCACTCCTAGTGCTCTAGTGCTCTTGTTATATAGGTCACTCCTAGTGCTCTTGTTATATAGGTCACTCCTAGTGCTCTAGTGCTCTTGTTATATAGGTCACTCCTAGTGCTGGGCTTCATTGGCCTTCAGAAGATCACATATGAACGTTCACCTGATGTGTGAGATGCTGTGTAGAAGGAGTCATGTCCTCAGAATAGGGACTGTTAGAAGTCTTTAGATGAGATGAATGCACCACGGCGGACTAGAAATGACGCCATGTGCAGAAATATCAGTCAGTTCCCATGAGCATTTGGCTCCGTCCTTTGTTCTTACTGTTAACGTTCCAGCATTGCAGGTTATTTTGGCCTTGAAGGACACAAACAAGCCAACTGGTCTATTCAGAGTCCATTTGCTACCTACAGAGCAAACTATTTCCTGGAGCTCTATCCACAGATACAGAATGGGGTCAAACACCTTAGCAAGCGTACTGCCAGATACAGATCTTCAGTGGTTCAAACATTGCTTCAGTTAATGGTTTCATATTATATTAACATGGCAGCAGTACAATCATATTCTCAGTCATATACTACAAGGGCACTACTAAGGGTACTTAATGAGCATGACACAGGTCCACTGATTTCAAAGATCAAGATGAGATCAAATGTACTTTATCAGCTTTATTTAATGTGATTTGACCATCACAGCAGGAGACTGTTCCTTGTAAGCCCTTTAGTATTTGTATGGATTTGAACTTTTACTGCCAAACGCATTGTAAATATTATGAGTGACGTCATGACACAGGAGAAGTGTTCTCTAAGTCGGGACAAGAGCTCAGAGGACCACTCGAGTCCTCGTCATGGGCTCTGTTCTCTTCTTATTCTAATATCCACATCATGACATTTCTTCTTGTGAATATTTAATCTTTTTGTTTTTTTGTTTAGTTCTTTTAGCACATATGTACGCCAGATCACTTCCATTGCTCCCTTCAGAGATGGCTAGCTTAGCTTAGCTCAGCTCTGCTCAGCTGTTCTCTGGCCAGCTGAGCCGCGGAACACGCTTATCACAAAGCCCCGGATGTTAAGAGTGTCTCGGCTGGCGGTGAGCTGGATAGATTAGACATGGCTGCGAGGGCTCTCTCTGGCAGCCGAGCTCCAACAGAACCCAACGGACCACATTGGATTAGCCAGGAAACGGGAGCAAAGGCCGCCAAGCCTGCCGGCTGAACGAGTAGCCTCGCGCGGCTGCTCGGAGGGGGAGGCTGCTGGGAGCGATGGAGCAGAGAGGGACTCGCCTGGCCAGGGAGATAGCCTCTCAGCAGGGGAGGGCGTCTAGCGGCTTGGTGGTTTCTGGGTTTAGAGCTAAGACCTTCAAACCTAATCCCATCTCAGGACCTGAGGCACCATCGCCTCCACGGCCCCAGGACTAACAGAACCACCTACCACACCTGACCAAATGTTGAGCTTTCCCATCTTTAAAAGAAGGAAGAGCAAAGTGTGCAGCCAGCTGCTGCCTCTGAGGTCGAGTCCCTGGTATGGAGCATATGAGCCTCTAATGAGGGAGCTGCCCCCCCCCCCCCCCCCTGCCAGCGGGGGGGTTTCAGCACAGATTCTTCATATTCTTCATTTAGGAAGAAAAATGCAAATTGCGGCCCGGCTGAACGCAGTAAAGAGAATCTCATGGGGTTGAAATGTCAGATTGTGTGTGCGTTGAGGAGGAGTTATAGGGGCTAGCCTGCCACAGTAGATGCAGCCGAGGCCAGCGGACGGCTAGCAGTAATGCTAACGGTAGCAACCATGACGACCAGACGGAAATAGACAAGAGCAAACATTCAGAGAGCTGAGCAGAAGACGGACTCATGCATACCAGGGCACTGGTGTGTGCGTGTGTGTGCGTGTGCGTGTGTGTGTGTGCGTGTGTGTGTGTGTGTGCGTGCGCGTGCGTGTGCGTGTGTGTGTGTGTGTGTGTGTGTGTGTGTGTGTGTGAATAACATGCTGTTACATAAGGCCATATATATTCAATTACTACTGTAGTGTTAGATCTGACTGTTCCCTACCCACGCCTTTATACACACACACACACACACGCACGCACACACACACACACACACACACACACACACACACACACACACACACACACACATCTGTGTCCTCTCTCTGCGGTTGAGAGTGAGCAGCGCTTCGCAGCCTCCATGCTGCCCAGCGCGGGGGGAGGGGATGTCTCTCTCTAGAAGCAGGAATGGAGATGGGAAATATCAGCTACAAGGAGAGAGAGAGACAGAGAAAGAGACACAGACAGAGAGAGAGAAAGAGACAGAGAGACAGAGAGCGAGAGAGAGAGAGAGAGAGAGAGAGAGAGAGAGAGAGAGAGAGAGAGAGAGAGAGAGAGAGAGAGAGAGAGAGAGAGAGAGAGAGAGAGAGAGAGAGAGAGAGAGAGGGGGACATGGGGAGGGATGGGGATGATGCAGACAGCAGGTGTGAGTGTAGACTCATCTCTCCATCCCACATCACGGTGGACACTCCCACATCACGTCACTATGGCGATGACAATGTGAGTCACGTGACCATTTGGAAACAAACTGTCATGGCTAACCACACTCACAGCTGTTGGGGAAATAGGGGCCCTTTAATGGTGTGTGTGTGTGGGGGGGGGGGGGGTTCTTTAATGGTGTGTGTGTGTGTGTGGGGGGGAGGGGGGGGGTTCTTTAATGGTGTGTGTGTGTGTGTGGGGGGGGGTTCTTTAATGGAGACCAAGCTCAGGGGACTGTGAGGTAAAGACTGTATTAACAGAGAGCCGTCAGAGACCCTACTCAGTCCTCAGCCTGAGAGGTAATTACTCTCAGAGAGAGAGAGAGATATGGAGGGACAGTACTGCTGAGGGGGGGAAGAGAGAGAGAGAGAGAGAGAGAGAGAGAGAGAGAGAGAGAGAGAGAGAGAGAGAGAGAGAGAGAGAGAGAGAGAGAGAGAGAGAGAGAGAGAGAGAGAGGAAAGCGTTGTCAGGCAAATTGGACTGGGCTCCCCAAGGTGTGTGTGTGTGTGTGTGTGTGTGTGTGTGTGTGTGTGTGTGTGTGTGTGTGTGTGTGTGTGTGTGTGCTTTCCTATTGTACTACCACTGTTTTGTAGACAAATCCAAGTTTCTCTGGTAAAGCACTATGAAGAGTGACCCCTCCAGCCTGTGATGATCTCACCTGGTGGTGAAACAGAACCTCCTCTCTACCAACACTAGACTGGAGGTGGGCTGTAGCATACAGCTCACACACCTGAAGTGACCCCTGTCCCGGAGATCATCAGCCACATCCAACCCACCCAATGCACAATTACTCAAATGTTGGTTTGTTCCAGTGGGACGAGAGCCGGAAAACCTGCAATGCAAATTGCTCATGCAAACCGCCAGCAACCCGGCGTGGATGGGCTGGTGTGAGGAGAGCAGGTAGTGGGAGGAGGAGGAGGAGGAGGAGGAGGAGGAGGAGGAGGAGGAGGAGGAGGAGGAGGAGGAGGAGGAGGGGGAGGGGGAGGAGGAGGAGGAGGAGGAGGAGGAGAGGGAGGAGGTGGAGGAGGAGGAGAATAGACAGCATGTGAGTAGAGATTGACAGGCTGTCTCTCTCTTGTCAGGACTAGTCCTCAAACCCAAGAGAGGAGAGAGGAGAGACAGACACACTGACAGATATGAGTTTGACGAGCAGAATAATAAGTGAATAAATAAATAAAATGACCTTTAAATTCCCATGCTTTCCCACAGAGACACTGACACACCGCCACCACGTCACTGGGAAAGTTTGGACCCGGGCTGTCCGAGAGGCTCAATCAGAGTCGCGAGTTACAGAAACACGAATCAACCAAACTACAACAATACGATCCCAATGAACACAGGAGCGAATGAACGACAACGGATCAATGAACAGAAATAAGCATTGACGACGCTCGTTTTGATAGATCTTGTTAACTGAACGCACCGTCCGGTCCAGCGGAGAATGAAACGAGCCCGACGGGTCGGAGACTCGATGTGTGATGATGTTCTTACTGCACGGCTCCGATGAGTCTCGGCTGTCGGCTGGAGGAGATGGCGAGGAGGAGAGAGGAGGGGAGAGGAGGAGGAGAGGAGGAGGAGGAGAGGAGGAGGAGGAGGAGAGAGGAGGGGAGAGGAGGTGAGAGGAGGAGAGAGGAGGAGAGAGGAGGAGAGAGGAGGGGAGAGGAGCTCCTCGGCGTCACAACTCAACACTCCCTCCTCTCCTCTCACCGGCTGCTCCGTGCGTCGAAGGAACCGAGGGAAGAAGAACGGAGCAGCGAGCGGAGAACCGCCGGTCCGTTCGGGGACGTGTTCCGCTCATCGCGTCCTGCGTGCGGAGGATCCACTGGTCTCTCACGTACACTTTGTAAAACATACAACTTTTGGGTTATTTTATGTTGTATTGGATTGTCAACATGTAACACACAATTGAAGCTGTTATTAATTTAAAATGTAATTTAAATTCAACTAAATGTGAAATGTAAATGTACAAAATAGTACTAATAATAATAAAACAGCAACATTGACTCATTACATATTGTCAGGATAAACTGGACGTGGCCACACGGTGTTAATGATCAGTCCTCACCTGCACCGAAGGTGGGATTTGAACTTTTTTAACTTGGCAAATCACCAATATGAATTTCACAATATAAATATTGTATATTTGTACGTGAACACACTAGTTTAGCTGTCAGGTAGGGTACAAGGAGAGTGTAAATGTAGCATTAATACCTGTATGTATGAAACAGGTCTCTCTTCGTTTCCAATAGACGTATGAGTTAGTTTGGTCTGTTTGTTGTGGAGATGGTGAGCACAGCTGTGATGCTGGCCACACACACACACACACACACACACACACACACACACACACACACACACACACACACACACACACACACACACACACACACACACACACACACACACACACACAATTTTCTTTTGCCATTTGCAGCAATGGAATGCTTACTCCCCATTCCCTCCCATAGTATACATTTCCTATAATGTAACACTACGTGTATAGTACTACTATGTACTATACATATACTATACAACACTATACTATAACAATACTGTACACAATAAAATAATAATACAATCAACAGACTGATGGATTATATATACGCATGTTAAATTGTGCAAAAAGCATTTAAAAAGCATTTTTAAGAGTAGTGCAGCAGCATCATGAATACAGTGCAGTACAGAGACGTATCTGGAATGTGTAATGCATATGAGTCTAGAAAGTCTAGCAAAGTATGATAGTGTAATGTTAATGACATGTTATGATAGTGTAATGTTAATGACATGTTATGATAGTGTAATGTTAATGACATGTTATGATGGTGTCATGTTAATGACATGTTATGATAGTGTTATGTTAATGACATGTTATGATAGTGTAATGTTAATGACATGTTATGATAGTGTGATGTTAATGACATGTTATGACAGTGTAATGTTAATGACATGTTATGATAGTGTAATGTTAATGACATGTTATGATGGTGTCATGTTAATGACATGTTATGATAGTGTTATGTTAATGACATGTTATGATAGTGTAATGTTAATGACATGTTATGATAGTGTAATGTTAATGACATGTTATGATAGTGTAATGTTAATGAC
>CM051002.1:35729773-35732273 GCA_027704905.1 Muraenolepis orangiensis | reverse complement strand
ATATATATATATATTATATATATATATTATATAGACCCTGCTGGGTCTATATAATATATATATATAATATATATATTATATATATATATATATTATATATATATATAATATATTATATATATATATTATATATATATATTATATATAATATATATATATAATATATATATATAATATATATATATAATATATATATAATATATATTAGTGCTGGGATGAGGACCCTGCTGGGTGCGGGTCCCCTTGCCCATCAGACTCTCTTAGTGCTGGGATGAGGACCCTGCTGGGTGCGGGTCCCCTTGCCCATCAGACTCTCTTAGTGCTGGGATGAGGACCCTGCTGGGTGCGGGTCCCCTTGCCCATCAGACTACCCTACCCAGTGATTCTCTGGGAGGGTGGAGTGGCACTGGCTGGCTGACTAACCCCTACCCCTCGTCTTCCCCAAGGAAGAGAGTTAGATGTTCATTTTGGGTGTGGACATTGATTTCATTATGTTCCGTCCTGTGCACACTCCATACCCCTCGAGTGTGTCACAATATATACAATATAAAGTACACTCCTCCCCGGGAACCATCACCTTATCGTGGTGGAGAGGTTTGGGTGTCCCTGTGAACCTGAGAGCTGTGTTGTCTGGAGCCTAGTGCTCCTGGTAGGGTCGCCAATGGCAGATTGGTTTCAGGGGAGGGACCAGACTAAGAATGGTTCAAAGACCTCAATGGACAAGCAAACTGGTCGGGGATACCCCGAAAAAGTAACATGGTCACTTCTCCTTCCCGCGGACCCACCATCTACGGGAAGAGCTGCTGGGTTCTCTCCTTGATAGGGGTTGGACTCTGTCCTTCTCTGGAGTTGCTCAGGATGTTAAGCGCCGGGCGAGTGTGGGGATACTCACAAGTAGCTGGCTCAGTTCCACTATGTTGGAGGTTACCCCGGTGGACGAGAGGGTGGCCTCCCTACACCTTAGTGGGGGAAAACTCTGACTGTTCAACGCACACGTGGGCAACAATGGGGAAACTTGGAGATGAACGGCCTACCTGATCTGAACCAGAGAGGGGTTTTGTTATTGGATTTCTGTGCTAGTCATGGATTGGCCATAACAAACACCATGTTCAAACATAAGGATGCTCATAAGTGTACATGGTACCAAAGTACCCTAGGCAGAAGGTCAATGATCAAATTTGTTATCCTGTCATCTGACCTAAGGCCACATGTTTTAGACACTTGGGTGAAGAGAGGGGCTGTCAACCGATCACCATCTGGTGGTGAGTTGAGTAAGATGGCGGGGGAAGTCTCTGGACAGACCTGGCAAGCCCACATCCAGCGAAATCTCTGTGGAGGCTGGGGGCATTGAGCCAGAGGGGTCATTGTTCAAAGCATCTATTGCTGAAGCTGTGGTGGAGAGCTGTGTCCTCAAGGTCATTGGTGCATCAACCCTCGGACTTTGTGGTGGACACAGGTGGTCAGGGAAGCTTTCCGACTGAAAAATGAGGCCTTCCAGGCTATGTTGGCTCGAGAGACTCCGGACTGAGTTGCAAGGTATCGACAGACCAAGAGGATTACAGCCTCAGCCGTAGCGGAGGCAAAGCAGTGGCTTTCAGTCGGCACCAAAGTAGTTCTGGCAAATTGTCCGGCGCCTCAGGAGGGGGAAGCGTGGATCCATCCAAAGCTGTTTGCAGTAAGTGTGGGACACTGCTAACCTCAACTGAGGAGGTGATCAGGCGGTGGAAGGAGCACTTTGAGGAACTCCTTAACCCAACTAACCCACCCTCTACGGTAGAGGCAGAGCTGGAGGAGGATGGTGGACAGCAAACATCAATCTCCCAGGAGGAAGTCACTAGTCACATCTCCACAGTGGCAAAGCCCTGGGGGTTGATGAGATCCGTCCAGAAATGCTGAAGGCTCTGGGTGTTGAGGGGCTGTCGTGGATGACACGTCTTTTCAACATTGCGTGGAAGAGTGGGACAGTGGCAAACGGGGGTGGGTGTACCCCTGTCCAAAATGAGGGACCAGAGGGTGTGTGCCAATCACAGGGTTATCACATTACTCAGCCTCCCTGAGAAAGTCTACTCCAAAGTGCTGGAAAGGAGGGTTCTGCCGATAGTGGAACCTCAGATTCTAGAGGAACAATGCGGATTCTGCCCTGGTTGTGGGACAACGGACCAGCTTTTTACTCTTGCAAGGATCTTGGAGGGGGCTTGGGGCCCATCCGATCTAGATGTGCTTTGTGGATTTGGAGAAGGTATATGATCGGGTCCCTCGGTAAATACTGTGGGGGGTACTGCGGGAGTATGGGGTGCGGGGGTCACTGTTGAGGGCCATCCAATCTCTGTACTCCCAAAGCAAGAGCTGTGTCCGGATCCTCGGTAGTAAGTCGGGCCTGTTCTCAGTGGGTGTTGGCCTCTGCCAGGGCTGTGCCAGGGCTGTGCTTTGTCACCCATCCTGTTTGTGATTTTCATGGACAGGATTTCAAGGCGTAGTCATGGAGGGGAGGGGTTGCAGT
>CM051002.1:35717273-35724773 GCA_027704905.1 Muraenolepis orangiensis | reverse complement strand
GAGGAGAGGAGAGGAGAGGAGAGGAGAGGAGAGGAGAGGAGAGGAGAGGTTTTCAAAATACCTTTATTTGTTGTCCATGATCGTCCCACATCAGGAATACAGTAGGTTGGTCTTTGTATACGACCATCTAAGACCATCCAAACCCCTTCCAGCTTGTTTAATGAGGCTCTATAGTTCTTTAGAATCCGCTGTCTGCTTCTCCACGGGAAGCTTGTATAGCGGCACCGCCATCTGCCTTTCAGGGAAGAGTCTGGACCAGAGAACTGGGCCTGTCACGGTTTAGGTGACCCCTAAACTCTACCCAACACAGGATTTCAATTCTACACACATCACACAAGAGACCAGGATATTAATAAAATAAGGGTTGCTTTATTAATCAAAAATGTCATAAAAAACAGGTAGTAAGACCCCTATAGACCCACCCTCAGCGCCACTCCGTCCCCTACTGCTCACGTGGGCAGAGTAGAGCCTCCTTAGGTGAATGTTACCCCTCAGTACTCTCCCACTGCAACCCAGACTGGGCACACGCTACAACCCAGAAATGGGCACACCGGTGGCCCTCCCACTAGGACCCACCCTTGGCGCTGCCCTAATCGCCTCTCTCTCTCCGAGCGATCCACCCCCCACCCGCAGAAGACAGCCAGGCGACGACATCGATGGCTCCGCCTCCGGTGGCAATGGGCACAGCGCGGACACTCGCTCCACACTCCGCGCTGTCAAACAACACGTCCGGAGAAACCAACCGTGCACGTAAAGCCTCTCCCGTTCGCTCCGCTGTGACGCTTCCGTGTCCCGATCTCGAACACTCTCTCCCGCGTAGGCTATGACAGAAGGCAAAAAGCACACACAGGCAGGACACCGAGGGAGCCCTCCTTACTCCCTTTCCTTTCTTCCTTCCTTGAGGATCCAATGACCCCCGCTCCACACGCTCCCCAACGACCGACCCGACACACAAGAACAACTGGGCTCTTGAAGGGGAATTCAGCCTTTCCCATTCTAGGCTGCTAATTAAATAACCCGTTACAGCTGTGGTGGCTCCAGTCAATCATGGTCCCATCCCACCCCGTGACAGGCCCACCTCGACTCCTTGACCTTCAAACATACCCGGAATCCCGCTGGTGGCACGGGGGAACTTTAACAAGCGCCATGCCTGCAGCACCGAGGTGTAGAGTGGAGTCAGGAGGACAGGTCCAGCTCCTCTGGTGTAGAGTCAGGAGGACAGGTCCATCTCCTCTGGTGTAGAGTGGAGTCAGGAGGACAGGTCCATCTCCTCTGGTGGAGAGTGGAGTCAGGAGGACAGGTCCATCTCCTCTGGTGTAGAGTGGAGTCAGGAGGACAGGTCCATCTCCTCTGGTGGAGAGTGGAGTCAGGAGGACAGGTCCATCTCCTCTGGTGTAGAGTGGAGTCAGGAGGACAGGTCCATCTCCTCTGGTGTAGAGTGGAGTCAGGAGGACAGGTCCAGCTCCTCTGGTGTAGAGTGGAGTCAGGAGGACAGGTCCGGCTCCTCTGGTGTAGAGTGGAGTCAGGAGGACAGGTCCATCTCCTCTGGTGTAGAGTGGAGTCAGGAGGACAGGTCCATCTCCTCTGGTGTAGAGTGGAGTCAGGAGGACAGGTCCAGCTCCTCTGGTGTAGAGTCAGGAGGACAGGTCCATCTCCTCTGGTGTAGAGTGGAGTCAGGAGGACAGGTCCAGCTCCTCTGGTGTAGAGTGGAGTCAGGAGGACAGGTCCGGCTCCTCTGGTGTAGAGTGGAGTCAGGAGGACAGGTCCAGATCCTCTGGTGTAGAGTGGAGTCAGGAGGACAGGTCCATCTCCTCTGGTGTAGAGTGGAGTCAGGAGGACAGGTCCAGCTCCTCTGGTGTAGAGTGGAGTCAGGAGGACAGGTCCATCTCCTCTGGTGTAGAGTGGAGTCAGGAGGACAGGTCCGGCTCCTCTGGTGTAGAGTGGAGTCAGGAGGACAGGTCCATCTCCTCTGGTGTAGAGTGGAGTCAGGAGGACAGGTCCAGCTCCTCTGGTGTAGAGTGGAGTCAGGAGGACAGGTCCGGCTCCTCTGGTGTAAGCAGGAACAGCTGTTTGTGGCCAAGCCTCCCCACACTCCTAAGCAGCAGCTTTCCAACGTTAATTATATTTAAAGTTCCAATGTAAAAAGTACTTATTGAGAGAAAGGGTAAAGATAGGACAGATGTTAAAGACGGAAAGAAAGACACCCTGTGCTGCATGCTCATGGCTTCTTAGTTTTTTGACCAAGTTTGACTTGCATTTTCCTTAAAGTTGTCATGTGCTTTTTAAACAGGTAATGTCTTCGCTTGTCCAACACATCATAACTGACTGTATTTTTCAATGTGTTGACAGTGCGTATAAACTTCTCTGCGTCTCTAAAATAATCCTTAACCGATATCGATCTGTTAAAAGTTTCATCCAGGAATGTTTTATTTCCTCTAGTGTGTATAGATCTGTACTCTGTACTGTCCATCGAAGCGGTGTCTGACTCTGAGTCGTACTCCATGTCCTCTCCCTCCCCAGCGTCTGACCCGCTCTGAGCTGCTCTCTCCTCTGCACTGGAGTCGCCCAGGAGCCCCTACAGGCACCGCCAGCTGCCTGTAGGGGAAGAGTCTGGACCCAGGAACTCGGCCCACCTCGACTCCTTGACCCCCGCCAGAGACCTGAGATTCAGAACTTTTACACACAGATTGTAGGTTTCCTTCTTCCCAAAAGCCTGAAACGTGCCCAGGTGGGGGGTCCTCAAGGTGAGCAGCTGCTCCCTTATGCCAGTCCCCTACCGCTGTTGTGACCTGCATAGAGGGGAAGCTGTAGCCGCCGTCCTCACACAGGTCAGCGTCCTCTGCAAAGGCCCTCAGGGACTCTGGCAGGGCAGCACAGACCTCCTTCACCACCTGATCTAAAATCCTAATGGACGAGGTGTTGCTTCTTCTCCTAAGGGCCTCGAGAGATGTTGCCTTCGCCTTCATGAGGTGACCTACTTTTGTACAGCCGGCCTCTCTAAGACTGGTTCGCAGGCTGGCAGACTGTAATGTCCTTGTCCTCAGTAGGACATTGAAGACCAAGGGTTCTTCAAACATCCACATGCCCGGCATCTCACTGGTGGCATGGGTAACTTGAAGGTGTGCCATGCCTGCAGCACCGAGGTGTAGAAAGGGGTCAGGCCGGACAGGTCCAGGTCCTCTGGATTAAGCAGGAACAGCTGCTTGTGGCCAAACCTCCCCACACTCCTGAGCAACAGCTTCCCAAAGTTCAGCCAGCTGGGGCCGCAGTCGTATAACAGCCTGCTAACAGTCCGTAGATGGAAAGAGGCGATCTTGGACTGGATGCTGATCAGTCCTTTCCCTCCCTAAGCTAGCGGTAGGTAGAGGGCAGCTGTGCGGACCCAGTGCCGACCCGACCAGAAAAAGTCCACATTCTCTTGCTGGATGTCTTCCATCAGGTTCCGAGGTGGTGTCAGGGCCATCAGTCTGTGCCAAAGGGTCGAGGCAACCAAAGTCAAGTCAAGTCAAGTTTATTGTCACTTTACAGTTTACACAAGTATAAAGCAGTGATGTGAAAATCTTATGTGCAATACCCGACGACAGACAGCAGTTAAAAAAATAATAATTTATCAAAATTGAATAAAAATTGAATAAAGTTAAAAATAAAAATAAAAATGCAATTTCCATCCATCCATCTTCTCCCGCTTATCCGAAATCGGGTCGCGGAGGCAGCAGCTCCAGCAGGGGACTCCAAACTTCCCTCTCCCTGGCAACATCGACTAGCTCTGACTGGGGGATCCCGAGGCGTTCCCAGGCCAGTGTGGAGATGTAATCACCCCACCTGTACCTTGGTCTGCCCCGTGGTCTCTTCCCAGTTGCAAAAAATGCAATTTATAAAATGCTAAATATCGGCATAGAAAAGAGCAATATGTATATAGAAATCAATGTAATAAAATATACATTGTTATATGATATACGCCCTTGTTCAGCAGCCTGATGGCCTGACTGTGGAAGCTATCTCTAAGCCTTTGTACGGCACTTGATACTGCGGTATCGCCTGCCTGGTGGTAAAAGTGTGTACAGTTTGTGGCTGGGGTGGGCAATGTCTTTTATGATGCGTTTAGCCTTGGCCACGCACCACTGATTGTATATATCCAGGAGGGAGGGGAGCTCACCTCCAACTATATACTGGGCCGTCCGCACCACCCTTTGAAGCCTTAGAACACTCTCAATGGTGCCGTTATAGAATGTTCTCAGGATGCGGGGGCCCATGCTTCAGACGCCTGAGGAAATACAGGCGTTGTTGGGCCTTTTTCACCACGTGTGTGGTGTGCGTGGACCATGTGAGGTCCTCGGAGATGTGCACGCCGAGGAACTTGAAGCTGCTGACCCTCTCTACTGCAACACCGTCGATGGAGATAGGGCTGTGCTCTCCCCTCTGCTTCCTGAAGTCCACGATCAGCTCCTTGGTCTTCTTGACGTTGAGGGCGAGGCTGTTCTCCTGGCACCACTGCTCCAGCGATCCAACCTCCTCCCTGTAGGCTGTCTCGTCGTCGCCGGCGATCAGGCCCATCACTGTCGTGTCGTCAGCAAACTTGATGATGACGTTGGAGCTGTGCATAGCCATGCAGTCGTGGGTGTAGAGGGAGTAGAGGAGAGGGCTCAGCACGCATCCCTGGGGGGGGGGGGGCTTCCGTGTTGAGGGTCAGTGGCTCTGAGGTGGTGCTGCCCATCCTCACCACCTGGCGGCGGTCCGACAGGAGGTCCAGTATCCAGCTGCACGTGGATGGGGGCACGCCTAGACCTCTAAGCTTGGTGTCGAGCTTGGCAGGAACTATTGTGTTGAACGCTGAGCTGTAGTCTACAAACAACATTCACACATAACAGTTCTTTCCCTCCAGGTGGGAAAGGGCAGTGTGGAGGGCCATGGCAATTGCGTCGTCCGTGGATCTATTTTGACAATATGCAAATTGCCATGGGTCCAGCGTGGCAGGTAACACGGAGCAAATAAAGTCCTTGACCAACCTCTCGAAGCATTTGCTGACAATCAAGGTGAGGGCTACAGGTCTATAGTCATTCAGGCATGTTACCTTGGGTTGTTTAGGGACAGGCACGATGGTGGACATCTTGAAGACCGCGGGGACAACAGCCTGGGACAGGGAGAGGTTGAAGATGTCTGCAAAGACTCCTGCCAACTGGTCTGCGCATGCTCTGAGGACGCGGCCCGGGATGTCGTCGGGGCCTGCCACCTTACGGATGTTCACGGATGTTGAAGGTGCGACGCACATCCGCCTCAGAGATGCTCAGCAGGCTGGTCTCCTCAGGCGGCGCTGGCTTCGGCGGGCTGCCGTTCACGTCGAACCGAGCAAAAAAAGTATTTAGCTCTCCTGGGAGGGAGGTAGAGGAGTTCTCTACACAACTGGTTCTCCCTCTGAAGTTCGTTATCTTCTGCAGCCCCTGCCACATACCCCTCGCATCGTGGCTCTTGAATTTATCTTCCACTCTGTCCTTACTCCCGCTTGGCAGTGACGATGGTCTTACGGAGGTCGTAACGCGCTCTCGTATATTCCTCCGTATTCCCGGAGCCAAAGGCGGCGTTACGCGAACATCGCCGTTAATCCACGGTTTCTGGTTGGGATATATCCGAACCGACTTGGTCGGAACAACGTCATCTATGCACTTCTTGATGAACCCGGTGTCCGACGACGCGTACTCGTTGATGTTATTGTCCGAGGCAACACGGAACATGTGCCAGTCAGCGTGATCGAAACAATCCCGCAGCATAGAGTCCGATTGGTCCGACCAGCATTGGACCTCCCTCACAGCGATCGGTTGCTGCTTCAGTTTCTGCCTATAGGCGGGGAGTAGCTGGATAGAGCGGTGGTCTGATTTGCCGAACGGTGGGCGGAGGAGGGCCTTGTAGCCATCACGGATGTGGCAGTGGTCGAGGATCCGCTAGCCCCGTGTGTTGCTCGTTATGTGTTGGTAGAACTTCGGGAGAACCTTTTTCAGGTTCGCCTTGTTGAAATCCCCCGCCACGATGAGAGCAGCCTCGGGGTGTGCCGACTCCTGTTCGCTGATCCCCGTACAGTTCCTTCAGCGTTGTGTCCGTGTTGGCTTGTGGGGGAATGTAAACAGCGGTCACGGTTACCGCTGTAATCTTCCGAGATAGCCAGTGTGGACGGCACATAAGCATCAGGTACTCCAGGTCCGGGGAACAGAAAGTCTTGAGGGGATGTATATGACTTTGGTTGCACCAAGATCTATTAATCATGAGACATACCCCCCCTCCGCGATCTTTACCGGAGAGAGCCTTTGTTCTGTCCGCCCGGTGGACGGAAAATCCCGTCGGCTCGATAGCTGCGTCGGTATCCCCCTCCGACATCCATGTCTCCGTAAGGCAGATGATATAATTGTCCTTAGTTTCCCGGTGGAATTGAATATGAGCCATTAGCTCGCTTAACTTATTGTCCAGAGACTGTACATTAGCCAGTAGAATGGTGGGTAGTGGGGGGCGATCGGGATCGACATCTCAGCCTGACTAGCACGCCGGCTCGCTTCCCTCGCTTCTTCCTGCGACGCTTGCGTGTAATCGTGCCCAAGATGGTCGGAGATAATCCAGCTGTGACTTTGAGCGGGATGTCCGAGTCGAAATAATGAAAAAACTCCGGTAGGCGGCGAGCGACTGTTGATCTGATCTCCAGAAGTGTGCAAAAGTTATAAATGAACGTGCTGCTAACTTCCTGAACTAAAATAGTTGCGATAAAAAGAATAAGTATTGGCAACCAGAACTCTTCCCCTGTAGGACATCTGAGGAAGCAACCACTTCCATTTCGACAACCGAGCGCACACCTTCTCCTTTGCTCCCTCCCAGTTTTTAGCCTTGAAAGCCTCGGTGCCCAAAAAAACTCCCAAAACCTTTAGTCCCTCTTTTTCCCACTGAAGGCCTCCAGGCAGGCTAGGAACCACCTGCTCCCTCCAGCGGCCAAAAACTAGTGCACTACTTTTTGGCCCAGTTAACCCTTGCCGCGGAGGCCCTCTCATACAGGGACAGGGTGTCCTGCAGACACTGAACGTCCCTCTGGCTGGAGACGAAAATGCTGACGTCCTCAACATAAGCAGAGAGCGTAGGAGGGCACTCCAGCCCACAGGAGGCCGGCAGGGAGAGACCACTGAGCTTACTCCTCAACCTGCACAGCAAAGGCTCAATGGCCAGACTGTACAGCTGTCCTGAAATGGGACAACCCTGTCTAATTCCCCGCTGTACAGGAATTGGCCTACTCAGCCCTGCCCCCATCTTCACCAAACACTGAGCACCGTTGTACAAAAGTCCAACCCATGCCAGAAAACCCTCACCAATGCCATATGCCCTAAGTGCAGAAAACAAGTACAAGTTATCAACTCTATCAAAAGCTTTCTCTTGATCAAGTGACACAACACCAACGTTTAACAACAACAACAAATCGTGAGGATTGAATCCTCTTTATTGGTCACATACATGAAGACATACAGTGAAACG